>JAWNLE010001151.1:2965000-3287500 GCA_035041375.1 Drosophila conformis
TCAGCATAACACATACGTATATATACATATACTTATATTATACTAAATATTTGTACATTACTTAAATATATGCATACATACCTACATACATACATACATTCAGTGCACAGGCCAGAGCATAGTTAAACCAAATACTTACATAGGCACGATTACTTTTATACATAGCCATTCAATCAGACATGTTTCGCAAACAAAGACAAACCAAAATCAATCTCTGACTATTACGATCTTACAATCGCATGTCTTCTAATATCTCCAGCAATTCCAATTCCAATTCCAATTGCACAAGCCAAGGGAACACATTTCTCTCAAAATATAACTTTAACTAAAAATTTGTTCATGCATTTCCATAGCATACTTTTAAGCGCTGCAGCGTTTCGCACATTTTCGTCTAGGAACGTTCTCTTAACTGCATTTAAAATACCGTAAAGAACACAACTATAATGTAAAAAATGCTGCCATATAACCCGCCTGCCGATCGGCGTCGAAAACCACCAACGAAAGGTTGACAAGCAATCATCTCTTAGTTGACAAATTATACTTTACATGCAATCATTTTAGATTGGTTTAGTTTTAGTTTTAGCTTGGTATTATTCCTGTATTTTCTTTTGTGGTTTTCTCCAACTTGACTTGACTTATGTTATAATAATGTGCAGTTATGAAATTGTATATAACATTCAACTATATGTTCTTTATTCATGGTTTGTTGCGGAGAAATTTAGGGAACATGTCAATGTATGCGTAAACCATTTAGCTTAAATTTCTTTTCGTTCACACATACATACATACATACATACATATGCATGTTCAGTAGACATCGATTA
Organism: Drosophila conformis; assembly: GCA_035041375.1. Lineage (NCBI taxonomy): Eukaryota > Metazoa > Arthropoda > Insecta > Diptera > Drosophilidae > Drosophila > Drosophila conformis. The sequence goes on from JAWNLE010001151.1 coordinate 2,965,825, forward strand.
TATACAACCATTACACTTGAAGAAAAAACTATAAAATAGAATCAAACTCACTTCCAGACATACTAAAGGGCGCGCACACTCTTGAACTTCCTTATTTATTATAATCGAAAATAATTTGTTGTAGAGTTGTGAGCATTTGCATTTACAAAAACTGAACTTAACTTCAAAACTATACTATATATATATATATATATATATATATATATTTTATCGTATTTATTTCTCTTTTTTGGTTAATAACTATTTAGATCTGTGCATTTTTTGTTGATTCTAATATTCATTTTGTTCGTTGCTTAGATCCTTTGTATCTCAACTTTTCTGTCAGTTCAAGAAAGGGCCTCACATAAATACACACACCCACACACACACACACACACCCACACACACACACATACAGCAATATTGTTAAGTTACATGGGCAGCCACATCAACCTTAAATAACTAAATGCAAATTTGAATAGAAGCAAATTGAATAAGCATAAACATAAAAACATAAAAGCTATACAATATATAAATACATGCATACATACATATATGTATGACTACATACATGCGTCTGTATATATATATATATATATTAGACACACATACATACATGAATACATAATTAGCTGTAAACAGGTGTATTTGACATCTACATTGAACAGACTCCAGGCAGTCGCTTCCAGAGAGCGATTGCTTTTGAATCAGACCCAGGCGCATATACAATTATGTACTTACATACATACACGTATGTATGCCTTATATATGAATATAAATAAATATATATATATATATATATATATATATATTACTTTGGGCGCTTGCACACAGATCGAACGATATGCCAACATAACAATATACACAATATATATATAGAAAGATATATATATACCCATTCATACATACACATGTAAATTTGATATGGCAAATGTGTTCATTTCCGTTTCGCTCTGTCTGCTTGGCGGCCCCATAGTTATAGTTAAGTCGAAATAAAACATTACCTCATACTTTAAATACTTATGATAACAGTTAAACGTAGAACTCCAAACGTATAGTACGAGTATAGGCATCATACATATACATGCATATATACATATATATATATACGTATATATACAGATATATATATATATATTTTTTTTTTGTAGCAGTCGTCAAACGAGTAGACGGTTTGAGATAAGTTAAACATTTTAATCGAATTGTTTGTTGTGAAGCGAAAGATGACACTAATGTTGAAAGTTGAGCAAATCAGTTGCCAACTTTGGTAATGCACCGAAGTTGAATGCCACTCCATGCAAAAAAGAGAAGCATTCAAGTAACTAAAAAGAAAAGGGAATGTTGAAAACGAAGAACGTCTGTCCAACTATCGGCATATATCTGTAGTATCCCAACATCTGGAGCTCATTTCTCGGCAACTTGTGTGCAGAGGCATTGGCAACTTTATATATATATATATTATATATATACAAAAATAAGAATCTATATATAAATATATATACAAATAAATATTATTTAGATTTTTTTTTTAAGTTACTCATTGCTATTTGTACATTTGCGCACTGTAAAAAACCAAAATGAAAAAACAAAAAACTCAAATAATAAAAGCTTGCTAAATAAAGTTATGAAAACCGCGCAAAAATAAAAATAAATTATATATGTATACATAAACATATATGTATATACATATATATATATCCTTATGTATATATTTAGAATGAAGCGACGTTATTTATACATACGTATATACGCCTATGGAAATATGCGAAGAAAAAACTATGATATACAAAAAATATATACATATGCATGTGCATATATACATATATATACTTATATGTATATGTTTATGTATATGCATACATAGTATATGCATATTATATACAATACTTATTTACATTGCATATTTAAGCGTTTTATTCGAAAAAGACAAAAGGAAACCGAAATGGAAATGGAAAACCGAATAAAACCCAACGTAGAAGTGAGGCAAACGCTAAGGAAAGTGTTCTTTTTAACTAAACAACAACAACAACAAAAAAATCAATAAAAAAAAACAAAAAAAAAAAACAAAAAAAAAAAAACAAAAATAAGCAAAAAAAACAATATTTATACACAGAACAAGTATGTGCATTGGGCATGTTGACAGTTAATACAAATATATTATTAACAATAAATATGCGCGTTAAGCATTTTTTTTACACCGCTGTAAATGTCAAGCAGAACGTAGATGAATATCCACAATTTTAAACAAATTCATTTCATTTAACGATTTTCTTTATTTTCGGTGTGCCTTTTTCCATTTTCCCGTTTTTCCCGTTTCTCCCGTTTCTCCCGTTTTCCTGCCCTGCACTTTCTTTCCACAAAACGAACAAAGCTTTAAGATTTCAATCCAACTAACACAATAAATTCACACTCGACACGCACACACACACACACACACACACACACACAAACTCTTTCTCTTTTTTTTTACACAGCTACAAAAATTGCAAAAATTTTTTACAGCTTTTTGTAAAACATAAGAAACACAAAAAAAAAACTCTGCCAAAAAACCAAAAAAATGCTAAAAACTATATAAAATATATATATATATATATACTAAAAACTCAAGACACAATTCTTTTTTGAAAAAAATAACAACAAATTGTAAAGAAAAGTTTAACGAACCCATATTAAATATGACTAACTAAATATACATAAAAAATTGAAAATGAAAATTGAAAAACAAAGAATTGAAAACGCAAAGGAAAAAAAAGACATCACAGAAATGCTTATTTTATATATTTAAACATACACAACAATAAAACAAATGACCATTGAAAGTTAATAAATAATATACATAATATAAAAAGCAACCAATTATCAGATATAAACATTATATATATATATATATGATTTTTAATCATGTTCAAATAACAAACACCCAAAAATTGAGCAGACGAGAGAATTTTTCAAATTTTAATAGTTTTCAATGGAAGCGGCTGAGAGAGCTAGAAATGCGCATTATTATTAACTAATTTAATATACAATATATACAATATGTATATATATATACATGTGTATATATATATATTTAGATATATATATATATATATATCAACTATATTACAGAAACAAATGAAACGGAAACTTAATACACACAGTAAAAAAGAAAACCAACAACAAAGAACAAGCGAAATACATTTTAAAACGATGAAATGAAAATGAAAATGAAAAAAAAAACAACAAAAAAAAAACTCGAATAAAAAGAAAGAAAAACCAAAAAAAAAACAACAACATATATTCAACAGTTGTTTTAATGATATTTATGATCTAGGTGGTAAATACAACCTTAGCAAAACTGACGCCATGATGCCATTTGGAAGGACATCCTTTTTCAATCCATTTCCGGTTTCACAATTCTCCATTTTCTGTTTTCTGGAAACTTGACATTTCAATTTCAAAATACGATTTTCGCTTGAAGTACACTTACAAAAATTTGGCTACAAGTCTTGGCCAAAGCTGAACAAGCGATTTTAAAAGGCAATATCTTTTTGATAAGGATTTGAACCGTAGCAATTCAAATCCTCGTTAAGTTACGGTTGGAACAATTGGGCAGATAAACTCCAGACTGAAAGGATTTGCCAACAGTACAATAATATATAGAAGAGTTTATGGAAATATCTGGGTTTTTATTGGTAAGCTCAAAACTCAAAGCACTTAACTTAAGTATCTATATATAATAAATTTATATTATGTGTGAACATTATTTTGGATCACTGGCTATATCGATGGATACGGTATATAGTTGGTTATATCTCTTGGCTTTTTTTTTGTACTTGGAGTGGTGAAACTGAAGCTGATCAATACTTGAAAAACAATTCACAAATAAAACATTTTCTTCCGTATACAGTATTTATATATATTTTTGGGTTTTTTGTCAAATAAAAATTAAACAACACACACACACACACACACACAAGTATAACAACATTATAATAACTGTTGTGTATAATTTCTACATTTCTAGATACTAGAAGTAGAGCTACTAGAAGTATATGTACGTATATAGATATCGCTTAATAGCTGGCCACAAGCTGGGGCACAGCTAGCTAAAAAAAAAACAAAAAAAAAAATTAATTAACTTATGTAAATATAAATATTTGTTGTGCGTTTGTGTGTGTACGTGTTAACTAAAAACTAGGACATGCCCAGCGTTAGGGATGCCGAGGGATGCCGCACTCAGACAGACTTGATGAGGCGATCCTGCCGCTCGAACATTTTCGTCTTGTTCGCCAACGTTTCGGCTGCGGCGGCAATGGCACTGTTTGTGGCAAGGGTCGACGATGTCGCCGCCGTTGCTGCCTGCAATTGATCCTGCATGAGAGTGGTGAGGCACTCGCGAAACGTGAGCAAAAACTCATCGGCATTCGCATGGGTAAAGCACATGGGCGGCTTTAGCTTGATGACATTGTCATTGGGCCCATCGCTGGAGATGAGCACCTTGTGCAGCTGCTTCATCCGATTGACCACCCATCGGGCTGATTTGGTATCGGGCGTACGCGACTCGCGATCGACAACGAGCTCAATGCCCAGAAACAGGCCCATGCCGCGCACATCGCCAATGCAACCGAACTGCTGCTTCAGCTGGCTGCACTCATGCACCAGATAGTCGCCCACCTGTTGAGCATTATGCTGCAGTCCCTCCTCATCGATGACGCGCATCACGGCATTGGCAATGGCACAGGACACCGGATTGCCGCCATACGTATTGAAATAGGCAACGCCCGTGTCATAAAATGCTTGTGCGATTTCCGGTGTGGTCACCACAGCGCCAACCGGATGACCATTGCCCATTGGCTTGGCCACGCACACGATGTCCGGTACGACGTCCTGCGTCTCAAAAGCCCAATAGTGGCTTCCCACACGTCCAAATCCCACCTGCACCTCATCGGCAATGCACAGGCCGCCGGTGCTGTGGACTGCATCGTAGGCAGTCTGGAAGTAGCCAGCGGGTGGCAGGATCTGACCGCCGCAGCTCAGCAGGCTTTCCGCAATGAAAGCAGCGATGCCGTGCCCCTTTGCCTGCTGACGCTCGCAGATGTCCGCAATGGGCTGGGCGTAGAGGGCGCCAAGATCGGCATTCGGATACATCTTATCGGTGAACTGGCCGCCATAGATATCCGGGCAGGGTGCAACGTGGACGTAGTCGGGCTTCTGCTCGCCACCGGGCTGATTGAACTTGTACGGCGAGATCTCCATCACGGACTGCAGATGACCGTGATAAGCGCTGCAATTAAAGATTACACATTAAGTCCAACTCCAGCTCTCATTGAGTGTGACTTACTGGTCGAGTGTGATCACATCCTGGCGCTTGGTGTAGTTGCGAGCGATGCGCAGGGCCAAATCGTTGGCCTCCGATCCAGAGTTGACAAAGAAGCAAACAGACAGAGATGCCGGCAACTTGCTGGTCAGCGTCCTGGCGCACTGCACCAGCTCATCGTGCAGGAAGCGATTGTTCGTCGCGATGGTCGCCATCTGCAAAGCACCAGCTCGCACCACCTCCGGATGGCAGTGACCAACTGTAAGTTGAAGAATATAATTTCATTTAATCCTGCTGACATACATATATTCGGAATAACGCAAAAAATAGAATTTGTTTTTTATGTTTTTGGGCTTACTTTGAATCTTTTCCGCAAGAAAAAGATAACCTTCAACCTCATTTTTATCTGTGCTAATTATTTGATTTTATTTGCTGGAAATTTGCTTTGTTTTTTGTCGGGATTATCAAGTAGTATTCGACTATATACAAACATATTTATTCATAGTTTTGTCCTACATTAACATTGCTTTAAATGAATGTAATCACTTAAGTCAGTAACCAATCTGTAGTCCGTCTGTCTGTCTGTCTGCCTGTCTGTCTGTCTGTCTGTCAGTCTGTCTATCTGTCTGTCTGTCTGTCTGTCTGTCTGTATGTATTATTAAGGCCATTGTAACTGGTTATTCACTTGCTGTTACCCAACCTGACTTCAGTCTGTCTGCGCACAGGTTTTATCAGCACGCGTGGAAATCCCCAACAGCACACACATATCTACGTAGACATACATGTATGTCTGTCTGTATGTATGTACGTAAGTGGAAACCAATGTGCACTCCAAGGCGGATTGCATTGAACAACGGGGGCAGGAAATCGCGTGTGCTTCACGTGATTCTCGAGACGGCAAACTAAAACAAAAAGTTGATTAGGCGAGGCCATCGCTGCGAGCGCTGACCAAACACGATTAACTTGGGGCTGCTGCCCCTGCTGCCCCCTGCGAGAACATAATCACTCGACGTCATCGTACCCGCAATCCGGCCCGGGGCCTGAATAATAATATCTGGGACCAGGGCCTGTTCGTCAATGTCGAATTTGAGTAGACGATGCGCAAAACATTTGATAAGCCAAAAAGAAAATGCTTTCGACTCCGTCGAAATGTGTAAACAATGATTAGGTTTCTTTTTTTATACGTACGTATTATGATAATCTAATAATGATACTCATTTCAATAACATTCGGTCATTAGCATCATTTATTTTGAAACGTACAAAACCATTTGTCAATTATTCATCAAATTTTGCATCTTCTTCTTCGATTCATGTTCTTTGAATTCGAAAAAAAATTAAAGACTGATTTATATACACTTTTTTATAAATATGCTAATTTTTCCTATGTCCGTAGTATAGTGTAAAATAGAGACTTAAAAATAAGCTCAACAGTGTGAATATTTTGCTTTGCTGTGGCCTGCAGTAGCTTGCCGAAGGCTGTTTTTTAGTCTTGCTGTTTTTTAGTGTTGCTGTTTTCATTTTGCGCAACATAAAATGATTTTCTTCAGCCGCTTTTGACCGCATTTACTAGTGTGCCAAGACACACACACACACACACACACACACAAACATACATTAGTTGATGTGTGTGTAAAAGTGTTTTTCACATTATCTTGCACAGAATTTTCCACTCGCAACGGACGCTACAGCTGATTGCTCAGCTCAGTTTGTTAGGCGCGAGCAAATATTGATTGTAGACTGTTGGGCACACATAGACAGACGGACAGACAGTCAGACGGATTGACAGCCAGCTGGCCGGACAATCAGCCATGGTGCGTTACAGTTGCATTTGCAGTTGCCTTCTCTGTTGCTGTTGCTGTTATTGTTGTTATCTCAAGTAGATTTCCACTCGGCACGAGACGTTCACATGTCGCCTGAACAGCCCAGTTCCAGGGCAGCGATCGGCCTCTCAGTTCTACACACATACACATACACGCATGTGTGTGTGTGTGTATGTTAGTTCATGTGCGCCAGTTGATAAGCCCAACCACTGCGACTAGTTAGAGTCATTACAAAAAGTAGCACGAGATCACACAATCACGTAACGATTGAAGTTTAGTAATCAACAAACAACAACAAGTTGTTGCCAGCGATGTGGTTGTGGTGCCTGTTGTTGTTGCCGTTGTTGTTGTCAGCACGTTTTTAAAAAAAATAGTTTTGTTTTTGTTTTTCTTATTTCATTGACACTTTATTATTAAGTGAGACGATAACAATAGCAGCCAGCAGCAAAGGCTCGTTGGAATCGAAATCACGTTTGCGACTTGTGCCCAGAAATAGCCTTCGTTTGACGATTGTATTTGCCAAAGCATTTTGTAGATAACAATAATGGCAAAGAAGTTTTGAGTTTTGCACTCGTTTCGCATTGATAATTGCTATTCTACAGACGCAATTATAATGCGAATATTACAATATTATGCGAATTAACAAGTCAAATTGACCTCAAAAGTGATAGTCGAAGCGAGAGAAGCGATCGATTAGTTATGGGCAAGTTGATTATGGCACGAGTTTAGCTTCGACTATCACTGATGAAAAACAATAATATTATTAATGCTATTTAAAAACATATTATTTGTGTATAATATACTTTCAAATAATTCAAGTCATTGAGTTCAGCTGAAAAAGTCTCTATAAATAATTGGCGTTGTCTTTGCAACAGACCTTCTTATCGGACAACATTGGGGGAACAACGAATGTGAATACTTGGGTTTTTTAGTCGCCTATCGGCGTGGCAACGCATGCTTTTTATTTGCACCCGTAGTGGATGGGTTTCAATAATGAAATTAGATGAATACGAAAGTTGCGCACAGCTGTTAAGTGAGCTGTTAAGCTTTAACAGTGCGGATGTGTCACTTACGTAACAATAACAGCTACGTTGCGATCGCTGCACGCTGCAAATTGCAAGTTGGGATGCAAATGAAATGCACCCCTTTCAAATATGAATGAACAAATTAGGGATAAAAGTGTGCCAATTGCAGTTGTTGAATTCGCAAATTGAGCTCACGTCAGTCATAGTTGCAATTTTGTTATTATTATCTCTCTCTTCCTCTTTTTTTTGTTGTGTAAAACCGAGATAAAGTGGGCAGCATCTGAGTATTCGTTGACCGGCCCCGTTCCGGCCCCAAGCGACACATCAGCTGCGATAAGGTTGTCTTAATATTCTTGCGTCATCAGCACGGCATCACATCCAGCACAGAAGGCCCCTCAATCGGGGCCTGAGCATGCCGCCCGCTAATGTTCGATTGATTCTTGGAATAACATAAACTTGAACTTGCCGGCAGCTGCCAATGAGGGAATCAGCACGTTTATTGCCACTCAATTAACGTGCACTTTCTTTGCCACCACGCACCCAATGCGACTGTTGTTGTTGTTCACAGTTGAGAAATTATAAATCGATATTTGGCCATTTATTATAACGAATATATATATACGAATATATATATTCATATGCAATTCATAGCTAACATTATGTTCTTGAATGAATTTTCAGATTCTTATTTTGTTGAACTCAAAGATTGACAAGTTGTCCTAGCCGTGATGAGATACTGCTGAATTTCGGAATATACATTTTGTTCACTTACCATGCGCTACATTGTTAATGCAGTCCAGATATCGGGTGCCCTCCTCATCGAACATATATTGACCCTGTCCGCGAACGATCTTCAACGGATCGGAGCGATAGAAGAGTTGACAGGCTTGCCTGACGATATTTGATGGTGCAGGTGAAAATAAAGAGAAAATTGTTGTTGTTGTTGTTGTGTTTGTACAAAATTTAATTATACATTTATGGCTAACTGTGCTGATTGGAGGTGAACTCTACTTATTCTTATAAATGTTAATCAATTGCCACTCGACTTGATCGATATGCCTTCGCTCATTCGCCGATTAATACAGCCGGGGCCTAAGCGAAAGTACGTTAAATCGTCATCTATTGTTAGCTCACTGATAATAATAGGTGTTAACTAAATCCATTCTATTATTCATTTCATTTGATAAACATACTAAATACTATTTACAGGCAACCAAATTGTCGCTCTGATGTGAATCTGTCTATATATGTATATATTATATGTTGTCAAATAAGTGTACTGTTTACAAAATCGATAAAGACCAAAAATAAATGCGGCTACTTTTGGCCAATTGAGCGGGCAAGTCGATAGCAACAGCCAAAAAAAATGTTTTGTTAGCATTTCTCAAATGGCGACAACAGAGAATTGAGCAGAAGAATTGTTGTTCCTGCTATACAAACACCCAGCACTGCACCGCCATGCCCACCGTAAGAGTTGGCACGCGGCACAGAAACACACACAAACACACACACACACACAAGCACTGCAGCAACGAATACGACAAGAATATTACGTTGATGACTGTGTCGTGATGGGGATGCCGCTTGTTGACCTTGACAGCGAAAGCGCCTGACGGAAGGTCATCTAACATGCACATAACATAAGTGCGAACAGGGCATAACAGAACGAAAATGCAAGGCTGAATGTTTATATGTATGTGTGTTTGTGTGTATGTCATTTGTTTCACTTTAGTGTTAAATTGCACTTAGTTAGCACATATTTACTAATAATAATACTAATAGCTAAGCAATTTATTAATAATTGATTTATACTAACCCGATGTGTTTGTTACGCAGCTTGATTGTGTCCGATTTGGACAGCTGCTGGCTGGCCACGGATTGTATTTGTTCACTTGCGAAAGGCATATTTGAATTTTGAGAAAAGTTTAAAGGTTTTTATTTAATTATTAATTATTGTTTTGAAAGCGCGCACAATTTTTAAGTTGAACTGTTCCGGCAAGGAGTGCAAGTCAACTAAAGTGGAAGGCTCTGAATTTGTGACTGTTACTGTGACTGTTAAGCTGACAAGGCAGGCACGGGACGCCTTAAATGTCTTTGAGTGCTTAGAAATTGTCGCCGAATGACAAATTCAATGTGAGAGTAGAGCTATTTTATAATAAAGGCCGTCGCGACGGCCTGCAGTCCTCTATAGCCAGCCACACATATGTACACATACAAATATATGTGTGTGTTGCTGTTGTTGTTATTGCCTATTGGCATTTGGTACTGCTGCTGTTGCTGTTTGTGGTCGCCGCGCGCTCTGTTACTGTTACTGTTAAGCGACGCGTCGTAGCTGCGTGTGTGTCTCTATCTACAGTGACTATTATTACACGTGACTATAACACAATGTTGATGTTGCTCTCTCGTTCTACGCTGCTAACCGGCTTGTGTGTGTGTGTGCTGTTGTCTGTTTGTGTGATAGCAGCAAGTGGTGAGCATAGCGCAACGTATGCAATACAACAGCAACAATTACAATTGAAGCAACAACAGCTAAGCTGCGCATTAGCCAACCGGCAACGCCGCTGCTATTAGAGATGAAATCGTGAGGGCAGTGAATAAGCAAGAGGCTGACACGCACGATGTACGAGCATTGAGGATTTCTTTTTCGTGAATGCCAAATTTCTAAATATTTTCTTAGCAACAGCAGCAGCAAGCCTTGTGTTATAAATATAAGTATTAAATAATATTATGTTTTTTCTTTATTTAATCTTTATATGGCACACAGGCATTTCCGAAACCATCATTCTTGATCAGCATCATCAGATTTCGAATAAGATGGACAGACCGAAAACATCCAGTTTTATTGGTTTGAATGATCAGTTAATTTGGAGCTTAAGCCGATCTTATAAGGAGGTTAAGTATTTTTCATAAGCCAAGGCTACGGAATATTAAAAATATAATGAATTGTGGCACGCTGCATAGATACTCATGGATTATAAAGCATACTCTTAGGATGTAATATAGAAATGTAGAGCCTGATTACATAGCATACTTTTAGGACGCAGAATAAAAACAAAAATGCAAACCTACTTCAGAAATTTAAATAATGAAAAAACTGACTTTTCTCTCAATAACAATAATAATAATATTACCATAAATATGTATTGACGAATTAAAGAATTAAAGATCGTCTTTTGATTTGTGCTTTGATACTAATGATTGATTATAATTACGATTACAATTGCTTTGGCGCTGCCCCTAAATTACTAAAGTACATATTAAACAAATACACAAAGCATAAATATAATGAATACAAACATCAACAACGTTAGATAGGTGCACATAGATTAGGATTAGCTTGATCACTTATGGTACAAGTCGTGCATGCACATCATCACTTGGGTAATCTCCCCCGTAGCGTCCGGCTGCGGCGGCATCATCGTCAGCCCCTGATACCAGGACGGTCGGCGCTCCACCATTTCTCCGTTCGCCGACCAGCGACTGTACTTCGCTCGACTGTTGACAGAAAACGATGAATGTTTATAATTTAATAAAAGTACAAATCCACGTGGCAAAAAGCAAAAATCTACTGGAAAACGGTTAGCTTAATCTGTCCAGCGTATATATTATCTAATATATATTCTGGAGAGATCAAGTTAATTTTACCTCGCGCCGATTTTCAAGATGAGTTCTATTTCTATTTGTCCATTTCATTAGGACTCCTTCTCTTACAGGGTATATGCGAGCTGATCTTACTTACTCTTCTGTTTTCGAGCGGAACCTCTGCAATAGAGTCGCTGCCGCTTTTCGCTTGCCTGCGACGCAGTAATGTTTGCAGGATGTTGGAAATCGCATTCGTGCCCCCTTCGTCGGGTGTGAAGTATCCGGCTGTGCTGGTCGTGCTGTTCCCCGGGCTGTTGTCTTCGCCGTAGTGGGCATCCGGCTGTCGGCTGTCGATCTCCGCGATCGATTTGCCGCCCAGCGTTGCCAGCGGATTCTGGAAATGCATAGTAACGTTGAGATCGCGATGACCGCGCTGCCGATGCTGATAGTACATGTACCCAAAGCCGGCGGCAACCACGCCAATTACGCAGAGTATGGCCAACAGCCAAATGGTGCCAGCGCCGCTGCTGTTGTCCGCCGATCGTAGATCGCCGATGCTGGCGAGTGGCGTGCTCAGGTCGAGCACATTGGTGGTGCCCGGCGGACAGGGTTGCGATTCGAGGACGACAGCATCGCCGCACATGCACTCGTACCCATAATCGGCCAGGACGCACATGCCCGAACAGTGGGCGTGCTGGCAGGGATTGGTTGCAGCTATCGGCTGACGCGAAAAGCCAGCAACAACAATATCCTGCGCATTGAGCACATTCAAGTTGATGGCCTTGCAGCTCCGTTGACCATACAGCTGGCAGCGCACCGTCTCCTTGGCGCCGACATTCACAATGTACGCATGATTCTCATAGATGCTCAGTCCGGTTGGACGCAGCAGCGCATTGCTCTTCTGAATTAGGACAATCGCGTGGCGTTGCTTGGCAGCACCACGTGCCTTGTAGCTAATCATCTCCAGCGTGCGACTGTGCAGATCCACAAAGTAGAGCTGCTGCTGATGCGGATCCGTTGCGATGGCTGTCACATAGCTGCGCTGTTTGCGCAACAGCAACTCCCGCCGGCTGCCATCGAGTCGCCCCATATGGATCTGGGTGGTCGGCTGGCCGAAGCTCTCGCTGCGTATGGCCGCATAGAAAAGTCGTCCCAGATGCGCATCTACAGCCAATGCTTTCAGGCTGAAGCGTGACGCCATCTGAAAAATGGTGCCGCACATCTTGGCCCCAAAACTGCACACACTGATCTGTTGCGGCGGTGCACTACCGCTAATCACATACACGTTGCCCGTCGTCCACTCGACGGCCATTTTGTTGGGGGAGCGCAGAGCGAGGGCCGCGGTGCGACTGTGATCACGCATGTCCCGACGATAGATCGCATTCTGCTCCTCGCTGCTAAAGTAGCCCAGCTGCCTTTGCATGTCCACATCGAAGCCAGTGATGCGTGAATCATTCACCGACCAGGCCACAGACAGCATCACCGGCTGTTCGCTCAGATTTCGCACCTGGTTGTAGCTGCTAAAGAGCAGTGTGGCGCCACCATGGATGCTCTTGCAGCTGCTGCGATCCTGACGCAACATAAAATCAGCATGACACTGGCACTGGTAGCTGCCCGGCGTATTCTCGCACAGTTGTGCACATGGCTGTGCAGCACCACCGCTCGCCGCACACTCATCGATGTCCACACAGCTCCGATGATCGCCTTCCAAGCGATAGCCCTCGTTGCAAGTGCACACAGCGCCGGCGGGCGTCGCCTGGCAATTGTGCTGGCAGAGCTGTTTACGACACGCGCTCCCACACTGCGGTCCCTCATCGTTGCCATTGGTGCAGTCTTCGAAGCCGTTGCACACCCGCGACATGTCCACGCACTCGCCATCGTGACAGTCGAAGAGATGCGGCTTGCACGCACGCCTGCCACTTGCTGGCGCAGCAGCCGCTGAGCCGCTGTAACCCATCTGCGTCTCATTGTGTTTGTCACAGTGTTCCTCGTCGCTACCATCGGCACAATCGCGCTCCTTGTCGCAACGGAACTCGAGGCGAATGCATTGCTTGCTGCTGTCCCTGCACTGGAACTCATAGATGCTGCACATCTCGCCGCAGTCAGCCTCGTCCTCGCCGCGCGGACACTCGGCGCTGCCATTGCAGCGCACTGCCAAATCCAAGCACATCTGCAGATTGCTGGCGCACTGATATCGCGGCAAGTTCACGGTACCGCAGGTAATGTTGACTGCAGCAGTGCCAGTGGGGCTGTTGCCACAGTTGAGCTCGTCGGAGAGATCGCCGCAATCGTTATGACCGTCGCAGACGAACCGCTCGTCGAGGCACTGGCCGAGCAGGCAGCGATGCATCTTCTCGGGGCACTGTCGTTGGTTGCACTTGTCGTGCTCATCGGAGGCATCGCTGCAATCGATGCGGCCATCACACTCCCAGCTGCTTGCAATGCACGATCCGCTGCTGCACTGGAACATGCCAGGATCGCAGCTGGCCGCCGACTTGCAGCGCAACTCATCCGAATTGTCGCCACAATCGTTGGTGCCATCACAGACCAGACTGTAATCCACACACTTGCCATTGTCGCAGGCGTGCTGATGGGTGTGGCACAGCTTCGTCTTATCTGGTTAATCAAATGAATTCAGTTCAGTTCAGTTAAGTTAAACTTTAAGGAGGACGACCTACCGAAATGGGCGCAGTGCAGCTCATCGGAGCTGTCCTGGCAGTCCTTGTGTCCGTCGCAGCGTTTGCTCTTCTCCAGGCACTGATGGCCGTCGTGGCAGGTGAACTCAGATAGGTCGCACTTGATCTTTGTGTTGGGCTTGTGCGGATCGCCGCAGTCCGACTCGTCGGAGCTATCCGCACAGTCCTGATGTCCATTGCAGCGATGCGCCATGGTCAGGCACTCGCCCGAGGTTCGGCAACGGAACTCGCAGTCCAAAGCTTCGATGCAGCTACGATTGCTGGCATCGCGATAGACATAGCCGGCTGGGCAGAGGCAAGCGATGCCAAACTGTCCAGCACTCACGCACACATGCGAGCAGCCGCCATTGGCATGCTGGCAGGGATGCGACGTGGTCGAAGTCGCAGCCGACATTCGCACAGTGCCCGCTAGCGGTATGCGAACTGGCAGCGAGCTGTGGATCGAATATGCGGCAGCAGCAGAAGCGGCAGCCTCCTGACTCAAATGGGGATTCGTTTCGATCTCGATGCGCTTGTTGGCTCCCATGTTGCTCTTGTGCGTCCAGTATATAGCCGCTGTGCCCAGTTCGCTCCAGAAGATATCCTGATTGACAAGGGCCAGGGCATAGGGTCGCCGAAACTTGCCGCGAAACATTTGCGCGTGCGTCTGGCGATAGTTGCTGAAGCTTATCCGGCTCGCATCGCTGTCCGACCAGTACAACGTTTGTGTGTCGTGGTCGACAACAAACCGAATATCATCATCCCCGAGATCCTCCTCGAAGACGTGCGTCTGGCTGCCGACTCCGCTCAATGCGAGCCGATCGATGTGCGTGTGCCGGCGTGCCTTCAGTGCGACAAACATGAAACCGTCCGCTGGCATCAGACTTAGTCCAATTGGCATCTCATCGCCGGCAAAGAAGTGCACGAGCGCCCTATGGCCGGTGCGCAGCGAGAGCAGCTCGATCACGCGCCGCTCCATGTCCGCCCAGTAGAGATTGTGGGCCAGATGATCAAATGCCAGCCCACTCACATTGCCCAGATTGCGATAGATCAAGGTGGTCAGACGCGGCTCGCTCTCCTGCGGCGCATACTCGAACAGTGCCCGCTGCAGATTGTCGGCGATGAACAGTGAGCCGTTGACGCTGTTGTAGACCAGCTCGCTGATGTGGCAGTGCAGGTGGTGCGTCGCACTCACTACATGCCGGCCGAAGGACGTGTGCTCGATCTCCAGCAGCACTTGCCTCAGACCGATGTACAAGCGTTGCTTCTTCTCTGTTTGCCGGCAGCGTCGTCCGTCCGGCGACAGCTGCATACCATCCGGACAGGCGCACGTATGGCCGCCCGCCTCCGGTTCGGCGAGCAGGCAGAGATGCGAACAGTGCGCCGAGTCGCAGGAATGCGCCACTTGCGGATGCTTGGCCGGATGATAGACGTGGACGGCATAAATGGTGCGATCTCGCACGAGGATGCGATGCTGCTTGCCGGTGTACTTGTGGCAGGCGTGCACACTCTTCGTTCCCCAATCCGACCAGTAAAGCTGATCCTCGAACACGGCCAGGCCATACGGATGCTTCAGTATTCCATCGAGGACAGTGCGACGGTGGCTGCCATCGGGTCGTATGCTTTGCACACTGCCCAGCTTGGCGTCCACCCAGTAGATGCGCTCCTCGTGCATGTCGAGTGCAATGCCATTGGGCCAGTGAATGTTGTCGCTGACCAGCGGACGGGATCGACTGCCGTCCATGGAGGCACGTGCTATCATCGGCTTATCACCCCAATCCGTCCAGAACATTTGGCCACGCTGCGGCCACAGTGCCAGACCGCGCGGCTGATGCACATCGTGGGTGACGAGCACCACACAGCTCATGCCATCGTTCGAGCAAACCGCAATGTGCCGCATTATATTATCGGAAAAGTAAATGTTATGCGTCAGCCAATCGACAGCCAAATCCTCGGGTGCATCCAGTCCCGAGGTGAGTAAGATTTCCGCCATCGAACCATCGGTATGGGCTCGGACAATGCTCTCCGCCTCGTTCTGTATGTTCGTCCAGTATATGTGCTCGTCATCGTACGCAACGCCAATGACCTTGGTCAGATTGGTCGCCACGCTGAAGATGTGATTGCGCTCCAGCGGCTGCTGCCTCAAATGCATTCCCATCACAGCCACCTGGGTAGTGTAGAGCAACAGTGCTTGCTGTCTCTCGGCGGTTGCACTGTTGCTGGCGTGGCAGGTGCGATTGTTGCTGGTATCCAGCACGTAGCCGGCGTCGCAGGTGCAGCGAAAGTCGCCGGATGTGTTCTCGCATCGTTGACTGCACAAATCATCACGCTCCTCGCACTCATTGATATCTACGCACTTCTCCTTAAACAGGCGAAATCCCTTGGGGCATAGGCATTCCGCACCGCTCGGCATCATGTGGCAGGTGGCGCCTAGCGGACATTGTTTCGAGTGGCAATCGGGCTTCGATTTGCAGGCCTCGCTCTCATCGCTGCCATCCGAGCACTGCGCTTGACCATCGCAGACCTGGGTCAGTGGCAGGCAGCTGCCATGATTGCGGCACATAAACTTTCCCATCGACGGCAGGCAGAAGTTCTCTGCGAAGTCAAAGTCCATATCGATATAATTATTTATTTATTATTTATTATTTCTATCAATTTATTATTTATTTTTGAACTCACCACAATTACGCTCATCGCTGGCATCGCCGCAGTCATCCACGCCGTCACAGACCCACTCCTTACGTTGCAGGCAGCGTCCGTTGGCGCAAAGGTGACCTGTGGTGGTGGTGCAGGTGGTGGCTGACTGCTTGCAGCCGGCTGTCTCGTCGGAGCCGTCGGCACAGTCTGAATTCCCGTCGCACATAAAGTCTAGGGGTACGCAGCTGTGATCCTGACACATATACTCGTACTGGCTGCAGTTCCGCCTGCCCAAGCTGACCATGCGGCGCGGACAGTGGAGCTCATCGTCGCCGCCGAGGCAATTGTCGACGCCGTTGCATATTAGTTCCGCTGCCAGGCAGGCTCCGTGTGGCTGAGCACACGGGAACCAATGCGGCTGCCGACATAGCTTGTAGTCTGCACAGAGAAACAAGAGAGAGTAAGTAATTTGGAGGTTAGATACGGATTAAGTAAGGTTAAGTTTGGCTTGTTTTAGGTTAGGTTTTTTTTGTGCCACTTGCCGCATTCCAATTCATCCGATTGGTCTGTGCAATCGCTACGTCCGTCGCACATCTTCGCCTGTAAGATGCATACTCCGTTCCTGCACTGGAATTGCTCTGCATTGCACCGCGTGTCCGCTGATCTCGTCGTGGCGGCAGCAGTCGCACCGCAAACGAGCAGCAGCACTGCAAACGAGCACAGAGGCCTGCAGTAGGTTTGCCGCATTGCGACGCTGTCCGCCCTCCTCCACTGCCTCCGGCCGCATGGCACATGGCATTCTTCTGTTCCTCGCACATGATTCCCCACAAGAGTTGTGGCCCTGCAAAAGATAGAAAAAAAGAAGAAGAAAAAATCCACCACCACGTGTAAACTTGAGGTTATGTTGGATAGATTAAACTTGAGTGTAACTCACATTTGATTTATGCTTGATGATCGGCGGCTTATGGTATTTCAATCTGCGTGCACTTTTTCATGCGTAAAATATTAAACAAAACACAATAAACGAAACGTTTCACACTAATAAACGAAACGAAACGAAACGAAAATACGCAAATCCAACTCGAGCCTTGAGTGGCAAAAAGCGAACTGAAAGAAGTCCAATTGGATCACAGTTCAATGGGCCATTCGCCATTTCTAAATTCGATCAGAAGCCGTTATAACAAGTGTGACCGATTTTCGTCATCGAAAAAATACCTGAAATGCATGCGAATATTAGCATTAAGCAGACAACAGACAGCTGTTCGAACAAACAATTTCGCATGTCGAGACATGCCGAAGGCGTCCACGCTAGTAGTATTTAAGTAAATGTGATATGTAGATAATTGCTGTAATTTAAATACTAATTGATTCATGTATATACTCATTCATACGCTATCCATATCACAATTCTTTATTAATTATTATAAACTATTTATTTAAATATTTAAATTTATCCTATTTTTATTAATATCCGGCATCCGGACTTTTACCAAATGTAGAACAGTGTTTGAATCAAGCCCCCCAGCACAAAATACTTATATTAGAGCTATAATAGGGTAGAATAGGGATTGAGGGTCATCCATGAAATATTTGATTTGGCAAAACTCCTATTTTAATTCAAAATTGAATCGCGGTTTAAAAATTATATCGCCACCTAGCGGCCTATTTTGTTAAGCGAATAAGGCCTGTTAAATAAAAATAAATTATAAAGAACTATTATGATTTGCGAGTAAGTTGTATGGAGGGGAGAATCGCCGGGAGCATTAAGTTAATTGACCGTCAACTCCAAATTAAGGGCGATCTGTACAGGCCCATTGCAGGGAGGGCGGGAACGTCGTGACCAGGCCTGCCAACTGTTTCGTTTATTTTGTGTGTGCATGCATGGGAAAACTGAGCTAGCCGAGGTTGCCCTCTGATTAAAACTAGACGTGTTACACATGCGTAAAGAAAGTGCGCGATTCACGAATCCAGTTAATTGTCTTCTTAACAGTCTTGCGGCATGCCATCTTGCGTACGACATTTTTTTGCGCTTACAAATTCTGTAATGTGCATGGGCAGGATCGGTGTGCCCACAACAGCTGTGAGAACTGGGCAGGCCGACAGATTAACTGGCAACTCTAACTTCAAAGTGGCCACTTAATATTTGAAATGTTTCGGCAACGTATTTAGCAAAAGAGCAAAACAAATTACCTTTTGTGTATATTCAACACAACACATGGGCTGCAGTGTGTTCAAGTCACAATTAATAACGGTTAGATTTATGAGTGGCGACTCATATAAGCGGCGACCGCCAAATGTCATAAAACAACAACAACAACAAGGGCACTTAACACAAAACAATAACCCGAGCTAGATTTAAGAAATATAAATTGTATAATTAAAGAGACGATGTTACCCTCCAAATAATAACTTGACGACGTTTCGCATGTCTCATCTACACGGAAACAGTGAGTTAGAGAGAGAGAGAGAAAGAAAGAGAGAGAGAGAGAGGGGGAGAAAGAGAGAGAGGGTGAGGGCGTGACTGGGTCATAAAGCAAAATACAAAAATAAAAACAACAGCAACCACAAAACAGAAAAACTACCAAAATGCATTTGGAGTTCGTCACAATTGGTGAGTCGTGGGATCGTGGGATCCGCAAAAAACCAAAAAAAAAAAAATAAAAATCTGGAAAAAAAACCAACATCCAAAACATGTCGTTGAACATCTTCTAAGCGGTTCGGGTTCAGTTTCAGTTTCAGCTTTTGTTGGCTTGAGTAATGAGCATTGTCCATCGACATGTTCGACGCAGTGCGAGGTTGAGGCGTTAAAATTTGTAGTAAAATGTGTCCACATAATATCTGTATGTATTCCATTTGAAAAACAGTTAAAAATTGTAGCTTAGGAAAGTATAAAATGCCCCGGCAATGCCAAAATGATCAACAGTCATTCGACAGCATCGACCCAGTGAATAACTCATCTTTCACACTCAGGACTAAGACCCTACAATCCCAAATATGGCAAGTACTTCAGATACAAATAACAACCAATTAAATACTGTTAGTAAGTTGCATTGACTGCTTGATATTAAGATAGTGTGATTTATTAAATGCTGGCAATGATTTCAATTTTCCATCTTCTAAAGAACCTTAAAATAAAAAATAATAATAAAATATATTATTGGAATCCAAATTTTACATCATAATTAAAAGTATAATTCGAATTCAGTTAAGCTTCAAAGGATCTCAAAGATTTCAATTTATATATACGCCATATCTGACCAATCTGTTTCCTTCTTTTATGTAGCACTCTATTACCGTTATCGCTTTGATCGCCTCCCTGGCATTTTGTGCTGCGGATGTCTCTCATTTGTCGCTCTCCCGTACCTATTTGCCACCGCTGAGCGGTGCTGGCGGCTACTCAACATACTCGTCGTACCCATCCACGTACACGGGCAGCGGCGGCTACTCCAACGTGGGCTACTCCAACGGAGGTTACTCGAACGGGGGCTACTATACAGGATCTGGCCTTGGCTCCAGCTACGTCGCCCCATTGGTTAGCTCCGGCTACAACAGCTATGCCTCCGTGCCGCAGTACAACAACTATGCCACACCATCTAGCACCTATCTGCCAGCACAGAGGAGCTACGCCAGCACTGGCTACAGTGGCCTGGACACAAAATATGCTGCTAACGGCGGCTATATTTATTAGGATGACTACATCGCCTACAATGCCACAACCACGATCAATAAATTTAACATATGCAACGAGTGCTTACAACACACATACATATATTTACACATCCATAACACACATACTAAACTATTTTTTTTTTTTTTTGATATACATATTTAAAATTGCCATTTTTTTTTTGTAACATACATTAATAAACAGCTTCAAACATATATTTGTTGATATTCACAATAATTCTGAAGATATCCTCTCAGTCTCAAAAGGTTTTTGTTTTTTTTGCAAATTAAAGTTATTTGAATTTGTTTAAATGAAATCTTATAATACAAATGTTTATTAATATCATAAGTAACAAGAAAGGTAATATACATATTCTATGATACATAGCTTGAAAGTAACACGGTGGAAATTAAACATATTTTTTATACATTTTTGAAAATCCACAAAGTCACTAACAATAATTTTTGAAATTTACTTTCTGACACGCTTGGCGTCGGAAGTATTTCGAATTTCTAAAATGAAGGGCTACTTTTTCCTGAGTGTATAGACAATATTCTGCATAATCCTCAAGAATCAAATAACATTTTGCAAAGCAACATTTGGAACTGAGAATCGAGAACAAAACTAGGCACAGGCACAGGCACCGGGTCTAAGTTACCCGTAATTTATGACAATGCGGAAAAGTGCTCATCAAATCGGATTGTGTCGCCCTACCCAACAGAAGATGCAGTATCTGAGGGATCTAAGGAAATATCTTAAGTGTGGTAGACATAGAAACATTCAAACTGACAAAAACATCTTGAATTCGTGCCAAAATCAGGGAAGGGGGCACAATAGATCAAAATAGGTAAAGCATCATATGAAAAAATAATAATAATAATAATAATTATAATAATATTAATAATAATAATAATAATAATAAAAATAATAATAACATTTTGACCTGAGTTTGGGATTTAAAATGATACAGTATTCTGATTTAGAAACACAATTTTCAGTCCAAATTCATGCATCCATTTCGGTATTTACTGGTTGAGGTCCTATTGATAGGAACCCCACTGGTACTCGCTATACACTTGTTGCCCTTGTCGCCCTTGTACAATATCTTAGCTGAACTGATTTGGACACGGATATAATAATATAAAAATGCTTAACTATTTTCTTTATCAAGTGCATTGTGAAAACTTTATTTTTATATACAATAAAGTGGAAAATCTACAAAAAAAAAAATATTTATGTGAAATATTAAACCTTTAGCCCATTGTGATTGCATCGAGTAGAGATCAGTTTAATGCTTATGACGATAAGCATATCCACCATTGGAGGCATACCGAGTGCCACCCGTTGAGCTACTGTGGCCCGAAGCGAAACCACCGAAGGACTGCTGTGATCCTCCAGTGCTGTGTCCAACACTACCACCCGAAGAGCCACCAAATCCATGTCCATGCGAGGAGGCGGAACGAGCTGGGGACGAATAACTACCGTGGGAGACAGCAGGAGCGGAATAACTGGAGTGTGAAACTGCTGGAGCCGAGTAGCTGCTGTGGGAGACGGCTGCAGCAGAGAAACTGCTGTGGGAAGCGGCTGGGGCGGAGTAGCTGCTGTGGGAGGCGGCTGGCGCCAGGTACTGCCGGGAAGGAGCGTGAGATGAAGCCGAGGATGAGTAGCTGCTATGGGATCTAGCTGGAGCGGAGAAGCTGCTGTGTGAAACTGCTGGAGCCGAGTAGCTGCTGTGGGAAGCGGCTGGGGCGGAGTAGCTGCTGTGGGAGGCTGCTGGCGCCAGGTACTGCCGGGAAGGAGCGTGAGATGAAGCCGAGGATGAGTAGCTGCCTTGGGATCTCGCTGGAGCGGAGAAGCTGCTGTGTGAAACTGCTGGAGCCGAGTAGCTGCTGTGGGAGACGGATGCAGCAGAGGAACTGCTGTGGGAAGCGGCTGGGGCGGAGTAGCTGCTGTGGGAGGCGGCTGGCGCCAGGTACTGCCGGGAAGGAGCGTGAGATGAAGCCGCGGATGAGTAGCTGCCATGGGATCTCGCTGGAGCGGAGAAGCTGCTGTGTGAGACTGCTGGAGCTGAATAGGTGCTGTGGGAGACGGCTGGGGCGGAGAAGCTGCTGTGTGAGTTGGCACCTCCGGTCGAGTGGCTGCTTAGGGATGTGGCTGGGGCCAGATACTGGCTTGATGGTGCCGAGTAACTAGCTGCCGGGGCAAAGGAGCTGCTACCCCCGCTGGAGCCGGCAGCGGAGCTGTAGCTGCTATATGCATTGGATTTGGGCGGTAAGTAGGTGTTACTCAAAGGACTGGCTACGCCTAGGGCGGCCAGGGCCAGCAGAGCGGAACAAATTTCGAATGTACGCTGAAAATGGAGATTGAAGATAAGCAAACAATTTGAAGCTAGATAGTTTAGCAGTGGGCGAATGGGACTTACCATGGCGAGATTGGAGTTGTAGTTGCTTTGATGCTAACCAAGCGGTTACTGATGCCATTCGAGGCGCGACGCAACACTTTTATAGTGGCCAAAAACAAAAGAACAGCGAGTACAAATCTTTTTTCATGTGGAATCTCAACCATTTAAGAACGTAACTCAATCCAATATCTAAACTAGTCAACCGAAACTTAAGTCCAACACGATTGAAGATCATGCCACAGCATGCCACTTTCAATGCATATGAAATAAGCATATTTTGGTGTGTTGCCAGTCTACCATTTGTTGGGCGAGGGGCAGTGAAGAGGCGCCAAAAGTGTTCATCAAAATGCCTCGTCAAGTGCGGAAGTTGGTTTTTAGCCAATTACTTTTTTAATTTCGCGCTTGTTAGCTTGATATATTCGATGCTTGGAGTGAACTCGTGTTTTTTGCATTATTAGTTAACCGTACATTTTGTGTCATATTGAAAACATTAAACCACAATTTTGTTGCACAGTGTAAGCGTAGAATTGCGCAATTGTAGAGGATGCCGTGGAATCCAAAAGACTGTTTATTTTTAGCCATGTCCATTTCGGAAGTCAACGAGCCAAACAAACACAATTATAAAAGCAAATACCACGAAAGTTTAATTAATTATCCGTTTGTTATTCTTTTATTTTATTCCTCGTTAGTTTAGTTATTGTTTTTTGTTGTTGTTGTTGTTGTTGTTATTATTGACAGCTTTAGTATGCCAATAGCAAGTCGGATCGGTTGGGATGGGCTTGGATGGAGTGGCATAGACCAGTGTAGCTGCGGGCCCATGGAACCTAACACATTATTCGGGCTTAACACTTGGGCTATAATGTTTTTTTTTTTTTGCTAGCTTATAGCTACGATTACTCATATTGAACATTAATTATAATAAGTACACCAAATGGTAAGCCAATGTTTTTTATTTTTGAGTACAAAATAAACTAAGAAAAAAGCG
The DNA here is from genome assembly GCA_035041375.1 of Drosophila conformis. NCBI lineage: Eukaryota > Metazoa > Arthropoda > Insecta > Diptera > Drosophilidae > Drosophila > Drosophila conformis. Next base: position 2,989,897 of record JAWNLE010001151.1, read on the forward strand.
AAACAGGAACGTAAAAAACCATAAAGATTAGTTCATGGGCGCCAACTTAAATGATGCTCACAGCTTTGCGGATAGTTATCTCAATTCAGACATATCAGTTGGTCTTCAAACGCCCATGTGAACTGAGGTAACGATCCGTAGTTTAACAAACGGAACGACAGCTGCTCGAGGAAAAGTGAAGTTGAGCAAAGACTACAGAGAATATAGTTGACTATACATATCAAATAGTAAAGTAAACATATCAAAGCAGTTTTTAATTAGTTTCACTTGTTAAAGTTTGGTTTTTTTATTCTTTTTTTTTTTTTAAGGTGGAAAACCCAAAGACAAAGAGCTTGAAACTTGAAAGTTGTGCCGAAATTATTCGGAAAGCCATTGCAAATGGCAACTGTAACAAAAATGCAAATTTATAGCTCAAAATAAGTGTGTATTCTCGGCTCCCCTTTTGCTGTTCATTAATTACTACAATGGTTGAATAAAAAACTTAATTGCTTATTATGCTATAATTTGTATTATTTTTTTCTTATTTACTTATTTAGTTAAACCTATTAGTTCATAAACTCGATCTCGAACAAGATATAACTGGTTAGTTAATTGCAATCGTGAACGCATAAAAAAAATTCTAAAACCAATTAACATTTTTTAAATCAGATATTTGGTAGCAATAATATAAGCTACTTTCACTATCTTGGCTAAAATATATATGTATATATAAAAACAACTTTTGAATGCGGGTTTTGATGACATAAGTAATTAAAGAATAAATAAATAATAATATAATTTGAGCATATACCTTCAAAGTTTTGCATACAGCCCGAATTTCAAGGCATTTTGCAAACCCAATTCATCTTCACACTCATGACAACCAATTAACCAATTTGAACGATCGGAATTGATTATTTTTCAAATATTTTCAGTCGATTTATTGTCATTCAGTAGGAATACAGTAGTCCTAGCCAAGAGGAAATAAATCACTCGGAGATCTATGAATAATGATTCATGCTTCTTCTTCGTGGCTCCACAATTGTAATTGAGTTATTCAATGGGTGTTTGTTCTTCCAATATTTGTAGCACTAAATTAAAAATTATAAAATTAGATTGTCGCCGGTATAAAACTCAAATTGATCCATTAAATTAATGGCATAACTAACACAACCGAGCGCAAAGCTGATTATATGCATATTATAAGTGTGTATATATTATTATACTTAACATGATATATTTATACACATATGTACATATGCACATACATACATATATTGTATAAAACCTGAAACGACAAATTAAATTGGCAAAAATGGTTTAGTTATTGTGTTGCGTAACTTTTTTTTCACCTTTTTTTTGTTTGTTGTATTTTTGTTTTCTTTGTATTTATTTGCTGTTGCTGGACTGAGAGCAGTCCGTAAGCATTAATGCTACATTTGTGTGTGTGTATGTGTGGGTGTAAATCGTGTATACTATTAAATATTTATATAATATGCACATGTGCACAATTTTTTTGGTTTTTGTATTAGTGCGAAATTGAAATCGGGTTAATGGTAATGAGACTTGAAAACTTGTTATGCCCGAATAACGGGCGACTTGCTCCGATCACTGAACGAAGAAGGAAGAGGAAGAGGAAGAGGAGGAGGAAGAGGAGGAGGAAGAGGGAGTGAGAAGCGCATAGAAGGGCCTGCATTGAGAGAACGGTACTGCAAGTCAGCGAGTGCAGTGCATTGCCCCGCTGCATCAGGATATAAGTAGTATAAGAATGCTGCTGTCTGTCAGAACCAGACTCAGTGCATTGCCTGCATTCCACTGGGTGCGTCGTACCGTCAACAGCCTCGTTTCGCATCTCGCATCTCGCATTTCGTATCTTGTTCTTGTATCTTGAATCTCTTGCATCTGGTATAAAAGTCATGCAGCTTGTTTCATGGTGCTTGTTTCCGTTGGTCGGCAGTTTGCTGCTGGCTCACATATTGGCAATGCCACAAATGGTGAGCACAACGAAGCCAAAGCTGATTATGAGCAACGTTGAGGCGAAGCCACACCCATCGATGGTGTATCACTTTATCACGGATAATCGGCCATCATCGCTGGGAAACAACTACTACATCAAGCCCGGCCAATTGGTGGGCACATTCAGTTTGGAATCGGGCACACTGCATGTGAAGCACGAAGATGCCATGCGACCCATCAGCAGTAAGCTGAACATTCTGTTTGTGGCGACTCCCAACGAGGTGGAGGACACGTCGTCCATTCAAAACGAGCTTAAAGAGTAGCGGATTTAGCTTCACTCACATACGATTTTTGTATACAGTTTTAAGTATATTTAATAAATTACTGTCATTATCATACACCTCAGATTACATCAAATATGTTTTACCACAAAAGTAAACTTCACAATCGTGCGAGATTGCAACTTGATCAGATGCATTTATACTACTCCCGTACCAATATAAGATCATCAATGACAGATACAACAAGGAGGGCCCACTCTTTAGTGGCTATATTATTATGATTAAAAAAGAGTTAAAGTTTCATAGGAACAACCCGTCTTTCTTCATGCAGACTCAAATTTTGCTTGTCATTGTTCTATACTCTAATTAACTTAAAACTTGTTTGGTTAATTGGATTTTTTGGTGGCTTAGTTGCTTGGAGATAAATAGATGTGAATTTTGGTGGCTTAAGATTTTTTTATTCTTCTTTGTCAAGCGTTAAAGTAAATGTTAAAAAAAAAATTGAACAAAAAAAAAAAAAGAAAATTTTATATTGCAATTGTTTCGTTTGACCTAATGGCATTAGTAGACGTATCCACCATTGGAACCGTAGGTGGTGTCAATTCCGGAGACGCGGCTCACTACTGGAGCACTGTAGCTGGCGGCAGCCACGGGAGCGGTGTAGGTAGCGGCAGCCACGGGAGCGGTGTAGGTAGCGGCAGCAGCAGGAGCAACATAAGAGGTGCTCTGGAAGGAGGCAGCTGGGGCAACATACGATGAGCCGCTGTCGAAGGAGGCAGCTGGAGCGGAATATGTCTTGCTGGCGAACGAGGTAGCGGGAGCAACATAAGTGGTGCTCTGGAAGGAGGCAGCTGGGGCAACATACGATGAGCCGCTGTCGAAGGAGGCAGCTGGAGCGGAATATGTCTTGCTGGCGAACGAGGTAGCGGGAGCAGCATAGGTGGCGCTCTGGAAGGAGGCAGCTGGGGCAACATACGATGAGCCGCTGTCGAAGGAGGCAGCTGGAGCGGAATATGTCTTGCTGGCGAACGAGGTAGCGGGGGCAGCATAGGTGGCGCTCTGGAAGGAGGCAGCTGGGGCAACGTACGACGAGCCGCTATCGAAGGAGGCAGCTGGAGCGGAATATGTCTTGCTGGCAAACGAGGTAGCGGGAGCAGCATAGGTGGCGCTCTGGAAGGAGGCAGCTGGGGCAACGTACGACGAGTCGCTGGTGAAGGTGGCAGCTGGAGCGGAATATGCCTTGCTGGCGAACGAGGTAGCGGGAGCAGCATAGGTGGCGCTCTGGAAGGAGGCAGCTGGGGCAACGTACGACGAGTCGCTGGTGAAGGTGGAAGCTGGAGCAGAATACGTCTTGGTGGCAAATGAGGGAGCGGGAGCAGCATAGGTGGCGCTCTGGAAGGAGGCAGCTGGGGCAACATACGACGAACCACTAGTGAAGGAGCTGGCAGCTGGGGCGGTGTAGCTCTGCACCACAGGTGCCTGGAAGCTGGCGGCGCCAACTGGTGGCAGATAGGTGTTGGACAGGTGGCTCACATCGGCGGCGGCCAGGGCCACAAGGGCGCACGAAACAATGGCAAAGAATTGCTAAAAGAGAGTGGTAGGTGAGTGAGTGTTGAGTAACTATTTGCAGGATGCGAGATGTGCACTCATATCGAGTGATATTCCAATGAGAATCGGTGCTTACCATAGTGGACTGCGTGTTACTGCGTTGACAAAGGTGGTCAAATAACTAATTTGTTGCTTGCAGATCCTACCATATTTATACTCGACAGCCTCAACGGATCTTAATACAAATGTCAAAGAGAACAAGAACATATAGATGCTCATAAAATATCGTTCATTATAAGCTTTCTATGAATAAATAAATAAAATTTGCGAAAAAGAAGCGAAAATTGACCAATATCTAAAAATACAAATGCAAACAATAACTAATAAAATCAAAGTTCAGAACAAGCTTGAGCCCGTCTGGGGATCTTTAGTGACGTCCGTCTCTGATGATTGGTCGCTCGCTTGCGTTGATTAGCCACAATGTTCTACGAATTCGAAGTGAAACATGTTTTGGCCCCAGACGGACCACATACTGCTTGGCCATTTAATAGGCGAGTCATAAAGCACATTATTGGAAACTCCATTCATAACGACAGACGTCGCGAATTGCGAATCTCAGATCTTGTATCGCGATTGCCAACGGGTTGAGTTCCATGCCCTGCAATCACTCAAAATGGACAATCAATCAAGATGCATGCAACAGTGGAGTGAAGTTCCCTTGCGGCCGATGTCAAAAACACTGCGGGATTTTTCAGAGAGTTTGAAGAGACTGGCATTAATTAATCAAGACCAGCAGGTAACTGCTGCTGATGAGTAATTCTGAATTACAGTTTCAATAAAAACCAATTTCATTTCGAGAAATCAAAAAAACCGAAGTTCAACAATTCATCAGTCGTAATTGATGGCATTTTAATAACAAATAACCGAATGGACCCAGACCCAGGATTTATATTTTTAGGTTTTTCCAAAACTCACATCCGAAATGAATTTATGTAGTTATTTGTTTTACTTTCTCATAACATTGCTGGATCGATGGAAAGAAAAGGTCGGATCAAACTTTAAAGGTATGTATTTATTGTATCAATATGAAAAAAAAACAGCTTAGAGAGCTGGTTAACAAAACTAGGGCTACAATTTGGCTAGATGAAACAGTTAACAAATGCAGATGCGAGTTCGGGCGTCTCTGGGACCCGTTCAAACGCATCTAAGCCGTCTTCTAGTAGACATAGCCACCGTTGCTGGCATAGTTGGTGCCAACTTTAGAGATGGCCTGGCTGCTACTGACCATAGTGGTGGTTGCTGGAGCCGAGGGAGCTTGCACAACACCTATTGTATTTTGTACATAGGACAACTGCTGCTGCTGTTGCTGCTGGGAAAATGAGGGTGTGTAGCTGTAAGTGGGCGTAAACTGGGTAAAGGGTGCAACGACTGGGGCATTAATGTGCACTGCACTGGGTGGGTGTGGCACAAGTGATTGCTGCAACTGCTGCACCGGAGCGGCAACCTGAATCTGAGCTTGAGTTCTGATATAGCTCTGCTGCACGGGAGAGCCAATTGAAGCTGGTGTCTGATAATTATATCCAGAGTACTGTGTCTGTTGAATGGCGGCCTGTTGTCCAGCTGCAGATGGAGAGAAGTGGGTCTGCTGCACCACGGGAGGGGGAGCGGAGTAAGTCTGCTGCACCACTGGAGCAGGTGCCGCAGAATATGATTGCTGAACCACTGGTGCAGCAGCTTGAACAGAGTGGCTCTCCTGTGGGAGAGCATAGGCTTGTTGCACAACTGGAGCAGAGTATTGCTCTTGAGCCACTGCAGCTGGTGCGGAATACGTTTGTCGGACTACAGGAGCTGGCGCGGAGTAAGTTGGCTGGACCACTGGAGCTGGAGCGGAGTAAGCTTGCTGAACCACTGGAGCTGGTGCAGAGTAAAACTGTTGAGCTACCGGAGGTGGGGCGGAATAGGTTTGCTGTACCACCGGCTCTGGCGTAGAGTAGGTTTGTTGAACCACTGGAGATTGAACAGAGTTGGTTTGCTGAACCACTGGAGCTGGAGCAGAGTATGTCTGCTGAACAACTGGCTCAGGTGCAGAGTAGATTTGTTGAACCACTGGAGATTGAACAGAGTAGGCTTGTTGAACCGCAGGAGCTGGAGCCGAGTATGCTTGTTGAGCCACTTGAGCTGGAGCTGAATAGGTTTGCTGCACAACCGGCTCAGGTGCAGAGTAGGTTTGTTGAACTACTGGAGCTGGAGCAGAGTATGTCTGCTGAACCACCGGAGCTGGAGCAGAGTAGGCTTGCTGTACCACCGGAGCTGGAGCGGAGTAGGTTTGCTGTACCACCGGCTCAGGCGCAGAGTAGGTTTGTTGAACTACTGGAGCTGGAGCAGAGTAGGCTTGCTGTACCACTGGAGCTGGATAGGAGTAGGTTTGCTGTACCAACGGCTCTGGCGCAGAGTAGGTTTGCTGCACCACTGGAGCTGAGGCAGCGTATGTGTTTTGAGCCACTGCAGCGGCAACTGGTGCATTATGAGGTTGCTCCACTCCAGCAGCTGGCTCTTGAACGGCTGGAACAAAGAGTTGAGTGGGAGTCACTTGTCCCACATTGTTGTTGTTCACGGGCACCTCTGCGGCGGCTGTTGATTTGGTTGCCTCATAACTGAAGCCGGCTGGAGCCGGAGCTGAAGCTACGGATGTCGAGTACTGCTGGTTGATGGCACCAAACTGGCCACCACTTTGAATTGAGAAGCTGCCCAACGAGACGGATGGTCGGATGGATTCAATCTGAGCAATGGGCTGCTGCTGCTGCTGCGTAAAACTCTGGTAGGCCTGTTGGCTGGATAGATCCTTGACGGGTGCAGGTGGCACATAATTATTATATTGCGGACGGCCATCAGCTAGGCCAACAATGGCAATAGCAACAACAACGGAAATAATCGCAATGCGTTTCTGACACGAAAACAGAAACAAACAAAATTAGATTGTTAAATCGACTGCGCGGAGCAAATGTAAAAGTGATGATTATGACACGTGGATGCATCGCTTACCATCTTGAGTGGAGCTACAGCTGTGCGTGCTACACCGAACAAACGAAACCGTTTAACTGGTGTCGGCCGGAGAGGTCCGATGAGCATTTATACTTGAAAGCCAATGCGCTGATGACGATGGTCAGACGATGGAAGCCTCCACATTGTCGTTTGTCTTTTGCGATGCCATAGTTGGTTCAGAGATACCACTGCTATATGTGAATATGTAAATGCCAACAAATGTTGCTGTTAACAATAAAAGCGTGCAATTTTGCTGCTACTTTTGGGCTGATTAATAAATGCCCAAAAACACAAACAAAACCAAACCAAAACAATGCCTCCAAGCTCAACACACAATGCCAAATCTCAAGTTCAAATACCAAGTCTCCCATCTAGTAGCTGACAAGTGGGAGCTGTTGCACAGATTGCTTTCTTTTCGCTTGACAGCCAAAAAAAAAAATATAAAATAAAATAAATTAAAATTACACTTGCAAATTTCCCAGAGCCACTCTAAAGATTTTGCCCACAGTGGCTAAATGTGTCATGTATACAATAGACATTTGCATTTTGGCCAAATTTGCATGCTTGCTGTTTGTCTGTGTTTGTTTGCAGTAACGCCACTTGACGCCTCTCTGTAATGCTTAAAGTGCGTGCGTTGACCTTACACAAAGATTATGAAATCGAAATGCAGCGAACCAAACGCCACGATCCCCCAGATAGTCGGCATTGAATCATTGACAACGACAAAGTCCAAGTTGCATTCCACAATCGGGTGGCAACTTTGATATTATGCACTGTCGAATACAGAAATTTTCAAATGGGATTCCCACGAAAAATACTAACTTGATTTATCGCTACACATGTGAAAACATAGTTTTTTACGGTACATTATAAATATTCAGATTTCAAATTGATTCCATTGGGCATTTTCCATTATTTAATTAATGTATACATATATGCACATGTTTATTCAGATATAGTATATGAACGATATATGCATATGGTGTGGGTGTGGTTACATTTGTTAAGAAAATGATGCGTATTATTATGATAATGAAGACCAGAGATAGATCCCATGTCTGATATGAACAAAAAAATCAGTATGACAATGCAACTAAAATGCTCCGATCGGCAGCTAAGACCGCATCAAAGAAATGATGGAAACACATGAAACAAGATATGGCGCTATCTGCGGAATGCCGAGGATGATCATCAAATGTCTAGCTATACTATTAGTTTGTATTATTTGCAGACCAATATATGTACATATATTTTATGGGGCCGAGAGGTCTCCTTGAATGCGTTAGAGATTTCATGGCAATAATGTTGCATTGAGTGTTGCATTAAGTACGTTTGACGAACTGACAATACGAACTGAAACAACGACAAACTGAATTACAAAGAAGGGTAACTGGAATGGATAAATTGAATGGATATGCATGACACTATGTACATCCATGAAACAAAAGAAGCCCATTGACAAGGCACTGAATATAGATATTGAATAAAGTTGTATAAATCAATTAATTAGCAAATGCATTTAAACAAAAGAAATTATTAAAGCAGTTAACACTGGTCGAGGAGATACCCTGCATTTAGATACGGCAAGCAAACCCTTACATAAAGTTATAAATTAGTTTTTTTTGGCAAGTCTAACATTTATTTTATACTATATTCAAGGAAAAACGTTATTAATTTTATACTAATCAAATATTTTGAAAATATTTCGACTTTTTAATGCGTTGCAAAGCTGAAAACATATTTATAATACCCTCCATAAGGGTATAACTACTGAAAATATAACAATAGCATTTGTTTTGTTTTTTTTAATGTTGTATGCTTAGTGGCATTAAATTGTAGATTTTATATATATATATATAAATATATATGTATGTGTCCGCCATCATCCTGTTTGACAAATTCATACAATTTGATGACATTATTTTTGTAACTATTTGACAGATACAGGTTATGCAGACATAAAATGGAATACAAAATTAACGCATTGAAAAAATAAATAACAATAGGATAAAGTTGAAAAAAGAACAATAAAATGAACAACAATAAAGTGTCAAACAATCGATAAAGTAGTTTTTTATTTGGCCGATGTCAAATGACTTTGCAAATAAAGATAAAACCAAAACTAGTTAAAAAACTGTTGGATTTGTCACATCAGTAACACACGCACGCACACGCACTCGTGTAGGCGTTTCACGGAAGAATTAGTCAATTTTATAAACAAAATAAATATATAAATAGAGCAAGTTTTTAGTACCCATCCAAATTATGGGTGTCTTGGGACCAAAGAGACCCACTGCCAAAGAAGGAAAGCGTCTGTTCATGAATTATGCAAACGCATTGTCAAAGCAAACTATTAATTAAATTATTAATGCTTAGTTTATTAAGTTGATTTAAGCCATGTTATTCGATCAATAAAATGGTTAAAATGGCCCCGTCTTAAATCAAAGAAAATATCATTGGCATGCAACGAATGAAAACGACGCTTATTCATATTTGAAAAGTGGTATTTAAACGCTGCTGTCTTTAATCTCTAATATTATTATTTATTATTATAACCTATAACCTATAAGGTCTATTGTGCCCCCTTTCTGAGCCTACAGCTCTTCCATCAGTCCCAGCTCCTACACGTATGCCAGGATCTTCGTTGGGTTGAGGGTTTCCTGATTAAGGCGACGCATTCTGCTAGGATGCGCGTTGAGGATTCCTCCTCATGTCCACAAAACCGGCATGCATCGCTACTATAAATACCTAATTTGGTTAGGTAACTTCTTAGTCTACAGTGTCCCGTCAATAGACCGGTGAGTATCCTGAGCCTGTTCTTTCCCATGGATATTACTTGCTTAAATCGTTTTTGATTATAGCCATCTAAAAGACTTTTGGTGCTTCTGCCCATCTCCGTTCTCGCCACTGCCTATGCTATAACTCAAAAGTGAAGTTTGATATATAAACAAGTGCTGTCCATTAACATTATAAGGTGATCAAGTTATCAAATTTGATAAATGTGTGTAACAACTTTGTAATCCAAATCAGTTAAGCTTAGCTCAAACATCATTTCTATTTATTTTTTCATCTTCTTTTTATATAGGCTTGTGATTTATGGTCGTTAAACAAAGGTGATGAAGTTGGATTGATAGACAAATGCCAACAAAAAAGTGTGTTTAATAATTTATGTGTATCTTTACGATAGCTCACTGTAACTTATGTAGTGCGCCTATTGATGTAGCCGCCATTGGACGCAGAGATGGTCTCCTTTATCCGCGGCTTGGCCACTGACTTGACCAATGACTTGGCCGAGCTGCTCTTTGGCTTCTCATTCGGTTCCAACTGCGACTCGTCGGCGAATGGCTGCGGCGGAAAATGCTGTCCCGGGAAGCCGAAGCTGGGCGAGAAGGGCTGACCCACATTGACCTGGTGCTGAAAGGCATCTGTGGGCTGTGGGCCAAACATCCCGCCGAAATTCTGCTGGAAGGCCATTTGCATCGCCGCCCCGGGTAAGCCCTGCGTTGTTAAATAGTCTGGCATGAATGGAAAATGTCCAGCCTGTGGTGCAACCGGAAATGAGCCCGGCGGGGGTCCAACTGGGAACGAGCCAGGTTGGGGTCCAGTTGGGAAGGGACTGCCGGAGAATTGACCGCCCTGTTGTCCAGCTGGGAATGGGGTGCCCTGAGGTCCACCTGGGAATGGGCCGCCCTGTTGGCCAGCTGGGAATGGCCCGCCCTGTTGTCCAGCTGGGAAAGGGGTGCCCTGAGGTCCACCTGGGAATGGGGTGCCCTGAGGTCCACCTAGGAATGGGCCACCCTGTTGTCCAGCTGGGAATGGCCCGCCCTGTTGTCCAGCTGTAAATGCGGCACTTGGAAATGCTGCAGCTTGTGGTCCAACTGGGAAGGGTCCACCCTGTGGTCCAGCCGTGAACTGTCCACCGTACGGCCCAAAAGCAAAACCACCAGCCTGTGGTCCAACTGGAAACTGTCCACCTTGTGGCGCACCTCCACCTGGGAAAGGTCCACCGGCGAGCTGCGCTTGATAGCCCGGTGAGACTTGACCCGCTCCCAATCCAAAGCCCTGCGCACCACCACCGCCGCCAAATCCGAAGAAAGGCGGGTAAATGGGAAGCGGAAAGTTGGGCGGCGTCATGGGCTCTGGTGGCACGTTGCTTCCTGTGGGTATGGCGTAACCCGGGGGTAGCATCAGTCCCGCCATCGGATAGTAAGCATTATCATTGGACTGTATTGCCTCCGTCGGAGCTTCCTCGTCCGCCAATATCTGATGACTGCTCGGCTTACCGTTGTCTGGTGGCAAATAGTTATTGGACAGATGGCTGACATCGGCGTTAATTTGTTGCGGGATCACTAGTAAGTGCAGGAGCAGCAGGGGCCAGACGACCCATTTCCTTGTTAGCATCTTTCGGATTGACAACCTCGAGCGGGCAAAGTGGAGTGTGGACTGTGCGGCGTTGGCTATGGAAGTGGCCACTTATAAGACGATGCCACAAATCGCCAGTTACATTGTCATCTAACAATACTTACATAAATATGTATCTCATATCCGTATCTTTCACTTTCGATTGCTTTGCATCATAATGGAGCTCGTCCGGAGATCCGCTGAGACGCCAATACTGAACTATAAAAATTAATTAAGCAGGCAGGCGGGCAAATTTATTAAACTGTCACAAGTTATCGAATGCCTAGTGATTTTGCATATAAGGTATATTCAAAAGCATTTCTCTCAACTGGTTTGCTGCGGTATTTAATAGTTTAGTTCCAGTTTTGGCATGGAGGAAAACAAACTCCAGTGATCATTATCTATGACATAATAATTAATGAGAGACATTCCAACGAGAAGAATCTTTTACACAATCATATTTGTATACCCTAGCTAAAAAGGGTATCATGGTTTTGCGCAGAAGCAACTTCGACCCCATAAAGTATAATTATTCTTGATCATATGACTATTTCCGATATAGCTATTTCCTAATGAGCACGCGGATCTCAGAGACTATAAGAGCAAGAGACTGCATATTTCAATTATACGATCTCGTATACCCTGCACAGATATTATTAATCAACTGTACGGACTAGGCAAATAACACCCAAGTTATAGCTTGTGAATAAAAGTAAATAAAAGTAAAATATGTGCTACTTTAGTTTATTTTTATCTTTTAATTCTCGTGCCGGTAATAGGAAATGAGAGCAATTTCACATCTGCTTACATTTGAGCTTTTTAAAGAGAAGTTTGGCAATAAAACTAAAATAATATATTTAAGAGCTGGGTTCAGGATATCTCGTAGCGAACTCACTCGACGACGGAATTCTTACCTGCTTCATTTTAAAATTGGTTCTTAGCTGAAACAAGAATATACAAATATGCTTCTGGCTTAACTAATCGATTTGATAAAAAATAATTTGTAGTATAATTAATTGACTGTTATGACTTAAGCACCTGCAGTTGATCAGCTGATACTATACTCTCATAGTTTCTTTCGCAACTGCTGTTTTAATCTTTGTTGATTGAAATATCTGCATAACCATATCACTTCACAATTAGTTAAAAAGTTGTTAAAAATCTTTGTTACAAGTAGAGCTTTTCTTCCAGGCTTTTAAGTATCAACAGTATATGAAAACAAACATGTTAAATTTAAAACCATTATTATCGCAAAGGGAATTTATAAACAACATTTATGTCGACATGGCGAAAATTAATTTTTTATTTTTAAAGCGCAACTTTGTAAATCATTCAGGGTATCCGTAAGTCGTTTAGCCATGTCTGAAACCGATATCGTTCCGCTCAAGCGAGCTTTGCTAGGAACAATTCAAAGCTGTGCAAAATAAAAAGCGTTCGTTGAGCTTTTAAGCCTCGCATCTTGAAAGCGTTGCAAATTTTGTATGTTAGCTTTGACTCCATCAGAAAAAGCACACGGAGAGCTTTTGCTCACTTGAATGTGTGAATTGCTCCCAAAAGTATCATCTGCTCAATTCTACTAACCACATTCATTCATACTGTATGTACATATGTATGTATGCAAATATAGCGCAAAAAATTCATACTAATTTTAAAATCTGGTTATAGCAATATATATTATATCAAAATGTTTTAAACGAGTTTTTTTTGTCTTGTTTTTTTTTTAATTATTATATAAACACGGGGGGTTGAAAAAAAAACAGATCATATAATAAATATTGTAAAAAACATGTCAGATGTCAATCACAATTATGTTGATTCGATTTGGTGAACAGTTTGCAGCATCTTACTTCTTCTTGTAGACATAGCCACCGTTGGAGGCATACTGGGTGCCAACATCACCAACTGAGTAGCTGCCGCCTGAGGAGCCAGTGCTGTAGCTCTGCTGGTAAGCTGGTGCGGAGTAGGTCTGTTGGAAGGCTGGAGCAGAGTAGGTCTGCTGGACAGCTGGGCCAGAGTAGCTCACGGCTGGGGCAGAGTAGACCTGCTGAACCGCTGGGGCAGAGTAGACCTGCTGGACAGCTGGAGCGGAGTAGGTCTGCTGCACGGGTGGCAAGTACTCGCTGCTGGGTGCACTGTAGCCGACGGATGGAGCCGAGTATGCGGCACCAGACGAGAATCCTCCACCACCGCCGGAGTATGAGCCAAAACCGGACGAGTATCCTCCACCACCGCCGGAGTATGAGCCAATACCGGACGAGTATGAGCCACCACCGGACGAGTATGAGCCACCACCGGAAGAGTATGAGCCACCACCGGAAGAGTATGAACCACCACCGGACGAGTATGAACCACCACCGGACGCGTAGCCAACCGAGGGTGCAGAGTAGGAGACAGCTGGAGCGGAATAGGTCTGCTGCACGATCGGCGCACTGTATGTCTGCTGCACGGGTGGCAGGTACTCGTTGCTGGGTGCAGCATAGCTCTGGCTAGGTGGCAGATAGCTGGTCAGGTGGCTAACATCGGCGGCCACGCAGGCGCACAAAGCGAACACAATAAGGAATTTCTGCAATATGAACGAAACACAATTATTACACACGGAACAACACGATTCAAATAATAATAGCACTTTGCACAGTTACAAAAAATAAAAAAAAATTTATTATTATTTAATTTGTACAATAATAATTGTGAACAACAAATATTGATGGTCCAAGGGTGTGGTTGTACTAACCATGTTGGAATTGATAGCAACGACTACGACTGCACTGGACGAGCTAGATGCTGAAACTGATGCTGATCCCTAAAGCTTGCCGGCAATTTATAGCGAAAAAAATCACTCAACTTGCAGCACACTTCGAGAAGAAGCAGCTAGCAGTTCGTAGTGGTTTCGTCTGCAGCTTCCATTTAAAATATACAACGGACAAAGAGACATAAAAAAGAAACGAAGGTAGGTGAACACAGAGATGTCAGAAAAAAGCAGAGGCAGAAAAAATTATCACATGCGTAAACAAGTTTAACGCATTTACAAAAAAGTTTTCCGCAACGAATTTTGGTTAAACTGTAGGACAACTTTGTGGGCAGGGCGACAGACATCGCCCCAAAATCTAACCGGCTAATAAATATTTGAATACTTGTCTTTCAACTAATTTTCATACGAATCATCAGCTTACACCACGTCCGACACAGAAAAGGCAGGTGAGTGAAAGAGAGCGCGAGAGTGGAAAAAGAGGTGGGGCTAAAGGCTGCGAACGAGCAATTTGATTTGAAGGTCATGGGTTTTATGGATCTCTGGGGATTGGGTTGCCGGTATCGAGCTGCGAAGCCACAAATTTGCAATCAATTTAAGTCATTAATTGAAGTTGGAGAAGAAAATAAATGGGTTGCAAGCTCGACACAGGTAGACCACGGCCAGTCTATATTGGAAGGCCTTGGCCAGCGGCAACAGTGATCAACTTTGCCCTCATCCCGCCTGGCCAAGAATGCACTCTGTGTGAGTGTGTGTGTGTATGTGTGTGTGTGTGTGGCCCAGTACCGCTGTGTTGCATTACGAGGCACTTTCTAAAAATAAAAGAAGACAATCGGCCTTGAGAACTCACTCAACACACTCACACCACACAGAAAGGTTGCAAGAGTTTTTACATAATCACATCGCTGTGGAAGCACAGTGCGGGAGTCACCGATCAACTTTTACTTTGGCCAACATGTCAAAAGGTTCATGAACTTGAATATGCTTGCTTTAGTAAGAAACAGGCCAAAGCAGCATATTTTAATTACTTTAATTACTATACTCTAATTACCTAAGGATATGCTTAGAGTATCAATGTGTCCCATTGTTGTGGGATGGAATGATTATGACATGGCTAAGGTACAGTATGGAACGATGACAAGATTCAAATAAATTGAATACTCAATTATATACTCGTTAAGGCAATAACTTCACAAAAATTTATTGCATTTGTTTGCTGACTAAAAAGACAAACGCCTTTATCTCAATAGCATGTTAGAATTAACATATATCAGCATTAAATTAACTTAGCGACTCTTGCATAATCAATTTAGCTCAAATTACCAATTTATTGTTTATTTAGATATATATATGTATATACACATTATGTATACAGATTTCAACGGATTTGAACTAGTTTTATTATTAGCATAGCTACATATATAGTTTACTAACATTCATTAAAGATACACATTAAACTCAATTTGGGTTATTTTGTTTTTAACAAAATTATGGTTGCATAAATCTGATATTAAAAGGCTTTTGCATCCTTTAGCCAAATATATATAATATATATATAATATGTATGTTACATCTTGCTAATTAATATTGATGGCCGTCGAAATATCTTTAGTTTGACATTTGAAATTATAGCACTTTCAAATGTTTCAGTTCGTTATGGAACACTGCAAAACTCTATAAAACAATTGAATATTGAAGGTGGAAATGGGTTTTTTATTTTTGTTTAACAATGCGAAAGTTTAGTAAACATAACCGCCATTGGACCCGTATTGGGTGCCATGGCTGGAGCTGGAGGACGACAAGGCACTAGAGGAGGCGCCGCTTGAGTATTTCACCTGCAGATGAGCTGGTGTAAACGTATCGCGTCCAATCGCAACGGGCACATGAGTATCAGGGTTAAACTCCTCAATGCCATTTGACGTGGGCTCTTGGTAAAGGTGCGCTGGTGTAATGGTATTGGCACCAATCACAACTGGCGCCTGCTCCACTTGCTGCTGGGGAATCAAATGCGCCGGTTGATAACTTCTGGAATCGCTACCAGGGACGACCTGAGCAGCGGCAGCTGCTGTCGGCAAAACAGCCTTGGCCTGCGAATGGATATAGTTGTAGTGGGCAATGCGGTCAGCCTCAGGAATGAACTGCTCCGGTGTGTAGGTGTCAGCTCCAATGTTGAATGATTCCTGCTCAGCAACATTTTCTACATTAACGGCGGCCTTCAGGTTCTGGGGTATCAAATGCTCGGGCTGATAGCTGCTGGAATCGCCACCAGGAATGATCTGAGCAGAATCAGTCTCCACTTGAGCAGACCTCAAATTCTGGGGAATCAAATGCTCTGGCTGATAGCTGCTGGAATCGCCACCAGGAATGATCTGAGCAGAATCAGTCTCCACCTGAGCAGACCTCAAATTCTGAGGAATCAAATACTCGGGCTGATAGCTGCTGGAATCGCCACCAGGAATAACCTCAGCAGTCCTCAAATTCTGAGGAATCAAATGCTCGGGCTGATAGCTGCTGGAATCGCCACCAGGAATGATCTCGGCAGAGTCAGTCTCCACCTGAGCAGACCGCAAATTCTGAGGAATCAAATGCTCGGGCTGATAGCTGCTGGAATCGCCACCAGGAAGAGAGGCCGAGGCCGAGGAGGAGGATCCGAAAGATACGGATGGGGCCTCATAGTTATAGCCCAGGTGACTAACATCGGCTGCGACCAGGCCGATTAGAGCCAATGTAATGACACAGAATTTCTGTGGATATAAAAAAAAAACAAAAAAAATATATTAAAAAAAACCGAATTTGATATTAGATGAAAGGCTGGAATTAGATAAGGGGACTTCTTCTTAGAACTCACCATGTCTGTTCCTTGTGTTGATCTGTTAATGGTGGCATTGTGCTTTCAAGTATTTATACAAAAACTATCGAAATAACACTAGGCTGTACCTCTATGCTAATTGGCTTTTTTCTATTTTTCTATGTTTTGTTTTAAATTTATTCAAATGCCTAAATCCACTAACAATTCCTGAGAAACAAAAAATTAAGTATACAGATACACGCAAGCCGAAGTCTATCCAAAACTTTGAAATTAAACTCCTCTCGAACTGAACGACCTCCACTAATAACGGGAAATTACGGCATCTTCTCATATACTAATTAGTATAGAGCACAAATTAGCGCAAACAATTTTTTTATATTAATTTTTTATTTACATATATTTATATTTGTTGTAAGTTGTTGTTGGAGTGCTCTGGCTGGAAACCTGTTCCCAGATCTTTCACAAAGTAGTTAATTGCTTAAAGAACCGAATCTGTATATCAGTCTGCTCAAAAAGCAATAACTGTCATTAAAAGCAACATTCAAGACTCTTGAATAACAGTCAATCAACAATTATCCACAAAGCCGAATAAACAATTAAGTTGTTTAAGTTGTTTATACAATTGTATACCCATAGAAATGCTACCAAATTGTAGCAATTCGAGCTCAAATGTTATTACTGAACAATCAGGTATATTAAAGTTTGGAGTCGGTTCATTTGTGTTTGTTTATCTCTCAATGATAGAAGGACCCACAAACCAGTCCCATCAATTTCTTTGCCTAAAACAAGTTATACAGGCTGTAAATTAGTTACAACGATTTATTTGTTATTTAACTTAATTTGACCAATTAGCATTCGATTTTGTTGCGATTGATGAGCAATTAGATTGACATTCTATAGGTGTTACATTCGGAATAGATTTCCAAAACTAATGAGCTTAGTGTGAAGTGTGATGGTAAGTTTAAAATAATATACCATCTTATATACGTATGTATGTACATATATGCCACATTAGTCATTATACATTTATTTATTTAGCTATTTGCATAATTTAAGTTGTAAGATCGAATGAAGATAAGGCTATCAATAGTGTTGACTGTATTCAAATGGGGATTATGAATTGTTTGGTTTTTCAATAAGATTGGTTTATTTTGAACATTGTGTGAATATTAATTATAATCATCATTATTGCCAACACTAACTTGTTTTCGGACCATGGCTTAAGAGCCGTGTTACACAAATATGCAAATCGTATGCTTTAATCTTGTTATAAGCCCCATATTATATATATATTTATATTTATAGATATTTACAGATGCTAAACAAAGAGTCTCATTCAGGCAACATTGACTGACTCACGATTCTATCGCAAAAGTCCAGTTTGTCAATAGTTTGTGGTTAATTATGAAACCTGATTCAATAAAGCATCGCATCCACCCAAACGGGTTCTTCCAATTTATATATTGTTGTTTCGCGCAATCCTTATGCGTATTGTTTGTATATAGTTCCACTTGTGTAAGGTGTACACATTAACATACATAGTGGTTTCTTGAATATATTAGGCAGTTTTATCTGTTTGTTTATCTGTTTGTTTATCTGTTTGTTTATCTGTTTGTTTATCTGTTTGTTTATCTGTTTGTTTATCTGTTTGTTTTGTTAGTGTACACTTTTGTTCTTTCGTATTGGATTACTTTTGGATTTGTGGATCTGCTAAACTAGCTTATGTTCATATTGCTCAATATGTTTGCCTGAATATATGAATACATTTTTGAACAATAAATTCAAAATAATAATTATAAATATTTGCACTGAGCTAATAGCGAGCATAAAAAAAAACATAAAATTTCGCGACTTCTGTTTGTCATATAATTTGCATAGTTAAGCAACTTTTTGACATCATGAATGGACATTGTTTTATAATTAACTTATGGCTTATAAACTAAAGCAGCAGTCATATATCATCATCATCATCATCATCATCACATACTTCATTTCGTTGCATTATTCGAATCTTACCAGCTACAAATATGGGTGGTACACGGCATCAATCAGTTTTAATCTGTATGCTGTAAATCATTAGCACTCACAAATATAATAAATATTTAATCCTATATCTATTATATTCTAGGTAGCAACCAAAAATAATATCTATGAAGTGCCTATAAAAGATAATTTATACGCCAAATTTGACTAAAGTGGGCTTAACAAAGTTTCATTTTCAGTTTGATTGATTTGACATAACAGTCGTGTGAACAAGATTATTTAATGATCGTTATGTCATCGATAAGTCTTTTTCCTCACCTTTCACCAAAGAGGTCGCATTGATTTGTGGGCCAGCTGACGGCAGGCGCGGCAATCTCAACTACACACAGCTAACAGCTAAGATAACCGCTAGCCGGTTTCAATGCTGTCTCTTGGCCAAATTTTCTCATTTTAGCATGTCTTGTTTGTCTTTGACAAACACTGCCAAGCGCTGAGGAGGTCAAAGCTAACCGATGCTGAACGTGCACATAAAACAATTGCGGAACAGCGACAAATTAGTTGGACGCCGGCACTAAATAGATGAATAAAATTATTTTTCGAGGCTGCTTTCTGATACATCAACTGCAAAGGGCATTCAGCTTTATGTTCTCCCCGGTATGCACTTGTGGCATCCCCCCACACAAAAGCAAACATTTCGATGAATTGCAAACACTAAACAAATGAGTCTGTCAATAATTATTATAATGTCAGCGCTTGCACATGAATCTGTAAGCGTTTGCCCATACAACACACGATTGCCCAATTGTGTGCAGTCGAGTTTGTCGCTAAAAACAGTCTTGTTTTCTATGAAAATATCGAATACCAAACAAAGACTGAGTTATGTCTCTAAAATCGCAAAATTCGCAAAAAGAGGAGCGTTGTTTAACTTGTCCAGTGCGTTACTACAATATTATAACTTGCAGTAGCAAATATTGCAGCTAATTGTACTGCTGTCATGTCAACATGCGGAGCTTAGCTTATCTTGCTTCCCTTGGCATGCCTTGCCCTGAAACCTGCGACCTCTCGGCGCTTTTGTTACTGGCCAGCTAGTTGCCGGTTTTCATCGTTTAATTCAATGGGCAAACACTGAAACCGAAAGTTGCACGTCAACCTGCAGCCAGTGAACAAGCGATACTGTATTTTATTTAATTAATTAACGCCGAGAGCATCTGGGGTATCTCTATCGATCTCTATCGATGGCTGTATCCATATGCATCTGTTAATGCGTCAAAAACGTTTGAACTAATTGACGCCTAAAATCGCTGAACGATATTCGCTACTAATGATATCTGTCTGCTCGAAGGTTCAACAAATTGATTTCATGTGTAACCACCAAACGATGAACAAACTCTTTGCCAACATTTGTTCACAAAGTGTAAAATGAGATGAACGTGCTGGCAAATCAACAAGATCTTGTCGAGCAGAAAAAATCTGTGGAGCACTTCAATACAATGATACACAACTGGGTATACAATAATACCCAACTGGAAATAAAAATGGGGGGGTTTTGCTGATGATTTTGAACACCATCGTAAAAGAGGTTTGGAGTTGTTACCACATTAAGTAAGCGGCCTTGGCAATACACATTTTTGCCGGGTCATGACTGCTACATATTCATTTAAGGATAGACCCCCAACTAAGAAAACGTGAAGACACAAGAGAATTGGCTTGAATTGAATTTTTGCAATTGCCCCAAGATTATAAATGTGAAAGGCGACGCTGCAAATAACAGCTAAATATGATTTGTGACCTACAAGCCATTGCCGATTGTTAATTATTTAATGGTTATGAAACCATTTTCATCATTTTTACTGGAAACAGAGTATTCAGCAATTAACCGCCTGTTACGGCAGATATACATATATCTGGCTTACTGCTTTTTGGACATTTACCAAATCAAGCACAAAAAATATTCTTTTTTTTTGTTTGCAAAACAAAATAAAAATAAAAATGAAGTGATGAGTTGCTTGCCATTCCGTGATATATTACGGCAAGCAGCTATATAGCAAAAAGACTTCAATTCTGGATTTTCGAACGATTTAACGTACATACTCGTACATCATTGAAGACTTGGTTCTAAGCATTTGATTGTATTGTGCCCAGACATTTGCATAATAATGCCATCGAAATAGATTCGGTTTCCATATCGCTGACATCTTCAATAAATTAAGTACATGCCGAGGGAAGGGAGGCGCTCGAAACCAGTTTTGAAAACCGTGGCATTTGCTGCCAATGAATGAACACAACTTTGAGTTTGCCAGAGCAAAGTTTTTGTTTTTGTTTTAATATTTTTTTTACCGGCTCATAGCGTAATTTGCTAGCAATTACAGAATCAAGTTCCACATCAGGTTTCACATAGTTACCATTACTCTTGGTTTGCGCAAGTGTGTGTGTGTGTGTGTGTGTGTGTGTGTGTGTGTAAAAGACACTTGTTAACTGCGGTGGCATTCAGATAAATTAATTGACAAACTGTGATTGGCATTATTAGCCACATCTCGAGAGGTTTCTGCAAATAAGATGCCATCAATTTGTCAAATGATTTTATTATCATCTGGAGAACTGCACCTATTTGTTTCAGCGTGAGAAGATCATGTTCTGTATTTAGAAATTCTATTTCTTTTGCACTCAAAGCTTACTCGATTGTTTACAATTCTTGTTTTGTCACTTTTGGGGGGGAAACCCCTCAATTCCGCCATGGGGTCACAAAGTTTCCAAATATATAATTTGTATATGATTTGCATATGACTATTAAGACTAAGAATGATTAATTGATTTAATGACTCAATTTTATAAATATAGTCATAGAACAGATTTTGAGTATTTCAACGCTCTTGCCCAATTATTAAGCATTAAATTATATATATATTTAAGGTTAAGGCTACTTAAATTTTAATTTAAGCAACACACGATATATCGAATCTTGTGGTTAACATTACTTAATTTATAAACTACCTGAAATGGCCAACTGTTGCATATACATATGCTAAGCCGAGCCCCAGCCATGCTAGGCTGATAAAGTTGCAAATACTTCAACAAATTGCTAATTAGCACAGCACGCACTTAACCCTCGGCAAGTGCCACTCCTGGAATGTCTAGTCAAGTCTATAAGGTAACTTTATTCCAATCCCAATTCCGGTGTTTGTGATGCTGGAAATGGTCAGATTATTGGCATTTTGCAACTTGTCATACATCCGCAGAACACAATGCTTAGACTTTGGCAAGTCGCCCAAACATGGTTGGCCCGTGGTCCTGGTTTGAGCAGAATGCAAATGTGTAGCTTAACTTATAATAGACAGACATAAGCCCTAAACGAATACGATTGACTCATGTTATTTACATATTAAAATGTAAAGCGTTATGAATGACTTTATTCATGAATACTGGATGAAGAGTGGTTGGCTTATTTTGACTCATTGTCACATCTTTAGATACCCCATTAATATTGGACTGCAGTTCGATAGAGTTCATCCTTACGATTCTAACGCATCATCAGAAGCCCATCAAAATTCCGGAAATCAACAGTCGAATTCAAGGTTTATTTTTCAAAAATAACAAAATGGGATTGGGCAGTAAAAACTATACTGATCGAACAATCGCAATTAGCTTTGCAATTGTAGTAGGACTGTCTGGATAATATTTTTTAACTTACCGATTCAAAAAAATCAATAAAAAGAATAAATGTTCTTCAAACTCAAAAACTTACTTTTTGATTGGCCGATTTCTGCGAGTCCAATGTCAAATCTATTATTTTGACCGGTGCTACCTTCTGGCCAGGCGACATTCAAATTGTCTTTGTAATTATCGCGAAAAACAAGGATTTTATGATTTAGATACATTTAGGTTCGCCCCGCGAGTGATTCTTAGATGACCCTATAATCCTTGAATTTAACTCGATAAAGTAGATTCCTGCGTTGCTAAATCAGCATATCCGGCAAGGATATTCGCGACGTGGTGACTTGCAAACAAGAAAACGAATATCAGCGAATAAATTTCAATTTCCAATCTAACAAATATATATGTACGTATATAGAAAATATCACAAGATTCTGCGGCTGACTCAGCTGCTCATCAATTATCAGACTGAGTAAACACTTATTGTCAGTTAGACCACAGGTACGAGCGTTGCCACCAGAAGTCGACCTTATGTTTTTAATTACCAGCAAGCAAAGTTTGGCAGCCCGTGAATTTGCGATAATATTAAGCCTGTAAGTATGCAATTGTTTAATAATTATACATATATTATATTATATACAACAGCGTGCTTATGCGTTGCATAAGCATTGACGGGATCGATATTGAGTATAAGTAGTACATATTAAAATCACTCAATAAACTTATTGGCTAGAATAGAATTTTGATATAATTTCTATGTATATTACTATATTTATATTCACTAGGCTTAGTTGAGATGCACATGAAAGAAACAGGCTAATAAGCTAATTGCAATGATCTGCTAAGATGTTGTTGCAATTGCTATTCTTGATTGTTGTCTTAATATTTCAGCCTCTTTTGCTTTGTGCTACGGAGTTCACAGCACCAAGCACTTGCAGCAATAGCTTTTCTGTCTATATTATAGCCACTTTAATTAGCCCAAGTGGCAGGCAGCCGTAAAAGCTGAAAAAGGCGTTGTCTACTTTCAGGCGGCCATTAAAAATTAAATGTATATCAAAGAAATAACTGCCGGGCAGGGACAGCACCGGAAAAGAGCGACAGAAGCAGGCGCAGGAAGTGGCGCAGGAACAGGAACAAGTCCAGGATTAAGTAAATGACACTAAAATATTACGTGCACATATGCCAAGACAAATGATGAGCAACAGCGGCAGAAGCACCCGAAGCCACAAGGGCAGACGGTGGGCGTGTGGCTTGTGGAAGAGGGAGATGTGGAGAGTGGGCTAAAGAGGCTGAGTGTCCTAGCAGCCAAGTCAAGCAATCAAGCAAAATGAGGTGCATTTTTCAACAGTTGTCGGTCTTGGCATCAAATAATTCCCAAAAAATAATCACAAGGCGACAAAATGTTGCACATAATGCGGCTGCTTAGACAGGCAGTGGCAGACAGCGGGCGGTGGTTGGATGTGGTATGATGCTGCCTTGAGGCAGATGCAAGACGTGCCATGGCGGACTGATGGGTCCTGGCAAGGATGTTTGCCTCGGCTCGTGTTAATTATTTTGCTAAAATATCAACAACATCAACAATAACAACGATAACAACAGCAGCGAAATTTGACAAAATTTGATGTGCGCCCCAAAAAACTGAAATGAAAAATCGCAATTTCCTGCGCTCCGATAACCGCCGGCTATATATATATATATATATAAATACAAGATAAATATACTACATAGATGCATATTTGTGTGTTGATATTAAGGATTTATAAGAATAGACAAACGGACGACAGACTCTGGTGGCTTAATGAGTGACGGCTGGTCATATTAGATCCGATGCATGAACTCCATCCCCCCCGCCCCATATTCTCTGCACATCCGTGTGTGTGTGTGTGTTTGAGAGAGTTATGGTGCATTAAGCTCAGCTGCGACAATGGGGTGGGCATTTATTTTGCTTTTCTTCTTTTTGTTTTGTTTGTTTTTTATTTACTTTTTTTTGGTTTAGGGGATTTTTTTTGGGTTGTGTTCCTTTTTTTCTTCTTCTTCTACTTGGCATTTGCATTATTCATGTGCTGCATGGCGCTGTAGTTTTATTTTAAAGCCCAAGCGTTCATAAAAACTCAACTGGCAAGTGCATTGCCAGGGCGATGGGTGTTTGGGCAGGGCATCTAATGCCCTATGCTGCAAGGGAGTGCACAGATTAATCGATGAAGCATGTATTTATAATTTGATCTTTTACTTAAAATAAGTCTGTTTTGGGAGTAAAGTCACTTCCATACTATGCTGACTTTTACAAAGTCTTAATGCTTAATTGCTATAATCAGCTAATGTCTTTGTCATGATCAATATGGTATCTGAATGGCTTTGAAATTTCTGTCAGATAAGGGAATTTGAGATTCGGTGTTTCAGTTATAAGTGATTTTTCATTTCTTGTTGCATTTTACGTGCTACCCGCGCTTTTGATGGCTTTTTCGTGCCGTCGTGTGTTGATGCTGATGACAGCGTCGTCTGCCGTAATGAAGTTGTCGTTCAGTCCAATGACTGCGATGACGCAGTGGTGATGATGATGCCGGTGATAATGATGATGATGAGTCGGGCAGCTAGCGCTCGTTAAGTTGCCTTTAAGTCAAGTTGTTTGACAATCTGCCCAACAAGAACAACAGCAGCAGCAGAAACAACAAAAGAAAAGAGTGTTATAAATTGCATTTAGTGTCGTTCCAAGTCATTGGTGATTTGTTATGGCTGCCAGGCTATAGAGAGAGAGGCTCAGAGAGAGGAAGAGAGAGAGAGAGAGTGAGGGAGAGAGCGAGAGAGATAGATAGAGAGAGATAAAAGAAGGAAAGGGAAGAAAGCCAAAAGGTCAGGCCTTAGTGTCGCCTGCAGCACACTCTCCACTCACATTGATGAAATGACATAGGCAACAATGTCCAAGCAGAAAATTGGGGGGCTGAGGCGGGGTGCTCATATGTAAATTGCAGATAAATGCGTTACCAAATGCCAACTGGCAACTGGCAACTGGCAACAGGCTCGAGCGAACCGAATTGTTTACAAATTTCATACAAAATGCTCAATGCTGGCCATGGGCCAAGAGGGACTTGTATAAAGAAGGCCTACATACGAGTACTCGATGTGCATATGCTAAAATAACGCGCCAGTCATAAACTAAAGACTTTGTTTACAAATTAAATGCAACATGCAACAAGCGACAACAACAATAATAGCAGCAGAAGCAGCAACAGCAACAGCGGAGACATCGACATCTTCATCCAGGCCGACTATATAGACCCCAAACTAAAAAGCTTCCAGCTCCTAGAGATATGCGCACAGATACACGAGACTGAGATCGGAGCCTCAGTCTGAGCCTGCATATGAATGCGAGTTGGCCAGATGGACAGCGGGCCAGCCTGCTTGGATATGCACCCGAACCCATACACTTGGCAGTGAATGTGAATGTGAATGTGAATGTGGCTCGCTCCTGGCGCTTGGGTGTGATGTCTATGCGAATGCAGTTGTTGTCTGCTGTTGTTGCCCCATGTACTTTATGCCCACGGTATGCAAAGCAGGGCAGGCCCGCTCTACGCTCCGCACTGCACGCTCCATGCTCTACTCTATATGTTATATGGTATACGCTACACTCTCTGTACAGCAACAGCTACATGTGTTTTACATGAATTTTAAATGATATGTTAAATAAAATGCGCAGCTAAACAGCCGACGGCTCCGTCGACGACGACGACGAATGCGTGGACAACACGCAGCGACCCAGGCCAAAGGCGTCGCGGTGCGGGGCGGGCCCAGATGAAAGCGCCGGAGCTGGCGAGAGCGGTATGGTCAAACAGTGGTTCCAACATTGGCTAAGATTTAAATGTATTAGCGATCGGAATGATCAGCTTAGTGTGAGCCTGGATGAAGCCTCGCCCAAGTGGCAAGATTTCAGTATGCAACCCCAAATGCTAGAGTAAGCATTTTGTGATGGCTTACTTTAAAAAGTTAGATTTCTTGGATTCATAGATGATTGGTAAAATCACAAGTAACAGAACTAATAGTTCAAGTTGTACATGTTATAGATTTGATTGGATTTATGCATGGGTTGTGGTCAGTGTGCGGCGCATCTAAAACTATGCAAAGTTTATGCGAGTCTAAAATATTTGCGCTGCACATGCGCATGCAATGCTAGCTCAATTGTTCAGATATATTTATATCTTAAATGCAGGCAAAACGGGTCGCTGCTGCGGCTGCTGCACCCGCTAGCAGCTAGCTGCAACATCAGCAGTGGCAGCAGTCAGTGCCCCAGTCACATTTGTAGTTGTGCCTGGTGCTGGGATTTGTAGTCGTAAGTGGAGGGAGAGTCGGAAGGAGTCTGCTGCTGAACCATTTGCCGGCTCCTGCCTGATGCTGCCTGATGCTATCAATTCAAAGTCAAATGGGGGGGACAACAAAACAAATCGGCGCTGCATCTATAATGAGCACAAGCCGGTGCTATGGCCCAGACCCAGACCCAGACCCAGTCTCAAGCTCAGGCCCTGGCTCAGCTATAGCCGGCCCGAATCTGAATTGTTGGCCATATGGCTTTCGGGCCTGGGCCATGTTTTCTTTTGCTTTTTATTTTTCATTTTAGGTGGAGCATGTGCTCATTGAGTTGTTGTTGTTCTTGTTGTTATATTTGCACGATGTCTGACTAGGGACACCCACCCAATGAATGCACACACACACACACACACATACACCTATCTACATACACACGCAACGTTGTGCGTGCCCCAAGGGAATCGCTGTTCACGTCCAAGCTGGAGTCCGAATTGCAGTCGCATTATTTCAAGCGCTGATCAATTGACTTCTTTGCTCTCTCTTTCCCTCTCCCTCTCTCTCTCTCTCTCTCTCTCTGTCGCGCTTTCTACCTCACCCACTTCCTCCCTATCTGTTTGATTACAAAATTGTGGACTGCCGCACAATTGAATCACCCAGACCCATAAATGTCTTTATTATAGGCCAAGTGCTTTGGCCAATTTGTTGTCAGCATAGAGCACCAGTTGTCTACGCTTCTTCTTCTTCTTCTTCTTCTTTATTTTTGAGCTTAGCCTTTGCTAATATACAGGTACAGACAGAAGGAAATTTGCCCTGAAATTACGAAAAATTACCCAGAAAACAAAAAAGTTTTTCTTGTAATTTCTAAATACCCAAAACCAAAAATATCTTAAAGTTAGAAATTGTTTTTTTTCTTTTCTAATTTTCCGAAATATTTTCTAATAAATGGAAAACAATTATTTATATATATCTAAAATTGTTGTATATGTAAATTGTTCAGATATTAATGTTTAATAATAGCAATTACAATTACAACAGTAATGTTTTAGAAGAAACTGTCCCTTAACCTGCTCCTGGCGCCAAAAGTATGCCGATTTTCTAAGTTTCCGAATAATTTTTTGTTTTTGAGGGTAGCGAATGCAGGTGATCGTCTGATATGGCTATTAAGTATATACAAATAATAATAATATAACATAGTTGACCAAATTAAATGTAAAACAATAAACAAATTAGAATGTGTCTCTTAGTGAAAAGACTTGATTCAGTTCATATCTGATCAAAATGGGATGGTTTCAACGTTTTCAATTGATCATTTTGAGGATTGGGCATCGTTCAACCAATGTTTCCCATGCTGTAGCCTTAATTAGCTTTCGGTTGACCCAAATTCACTAATGGAAATCGATGGATGAATTCGTTGAATTTTTCAAAATTTTTGCAATAACTGTGCCAAAGTGCAAAATGCGCAACACCCACAAAAAACACCCAATTTCAGACACCTACAACAACAACAACAACAATAGTAACAACAGCCACAACAATGGCAAAGTTGGCCATAAAATTGCTGATGCAGCAAGCTGCTGGCAACAATTTCTTTAAACACAGAGCGCGGTCAACAAACTGGCAGCAACAGCAACAGCAGCAACAGCAGCAGCAGCAGCAGCAGTAATAGAAAAGGATTCAACTCCATTGAACACCCGAATTTGTAATTTTCGAGTTAGGCTTCATTTTGGCCAGGCCAGAAATGGTGGGCGAGCAAATTATAGCCTTGCACTCCGCAGACAGCTTCAAACTAACCAAAACCCAAAACAAAATATCAAAGTTTTGGGGCCATCGTCGTCGACGTCTGTTTAGCACTTAACACGTCAACAGACGACGGTCGTCAGTTATTTCTATTTTTTGTATTTTTTTTTTTGGCTAGTTCCCATCGAGCCAAAACGAGAAACGTTGTGGAATCAATGTTGCGGTATTTTCCTTTTACTGACATGATTACCTGTCTGCGATTGTGTGTGTGTGTCCATATAGATATATAGATAGATGCAACGATGGATGGATAGATAGATACGTAAGATAAGATTGCACATGATTGTGCCCGTTGCAGGCACTTGCTTGTTGTGCCTGCCTATCGATTATTATCTATTTTGGCAGAAATCGATCGTGATCGATTTAGGGCTGCTGATGCAGCTGCTCTGTTGTTGCCACAACGACTGCACGCTGCACTATTGCACAAAAGGTTAAGTGGCGCAAAAAATGCCTCGAAAAATGTTGTTCAACTTGCCCCGTTGCCAGCAGCAGCATGCGTACTGTGGAAGATGAACCCTTTTCTTCACATTCAATTACATCAGCAGAGTTGCTAATGTGGCAGCAACATCAGTAACAACTTCTTACCTCCAACCATTGATGATAGATTTCACAACTATCAATAAATAAATTATTTTTTTAATTATTTTTTTTCTTGCGTTATCATCTGTGCAACAGATTCTTTAAATACTCTGAAGTACAACTATTCATAAGACATGAACTTGTTATTTATATAAGTGGCATAAAGTTGGCTTTGTGAAAGTTTCGACTATATTATTGATTTGACACATTGGTTCAAATAGCACAAAAATTTGTATAGATTTGGGAACTATTTTTTCACATTCACAGAACAAAACGAATTCAGAAAGACCCAAAAAAGTATATATTCAAAATGCCAGTCGAGGAGAAGTCCTACGTGGAGGAGCAACCCAGCAAGAAGTTCGATCGTTGTCTGACCAATGGAATTATAAAGGGTGGTGGCGGGCTCATCATAGGAGGTGTCATATCTTTGCTGTTCCTTCGTGCTCGTGTCTGGCCAATGTTGATGGGCGCTGGATTTGGTATTGGGGTTGCCTATAACACATGCGAAAAGGATTTGAAATCGTTGAAGTAGAGGCCGAGGAGTATATCCAAATTACACACATACATGCAAAGCTATTTACCTATACCTATATACATTTGCTGTATTTATATTTATATGGGAATAGTGTAAGTGCGCATATCATGGAGACCAAGTTGTGTGTTGTACTAGCTGTTGCTTGTTTGACTGCCAATTAAAATTCAATAAAAATACATGCAATTCCAATGAAAATGATGCACACGTTATCACAAAATGGGAAATCTTCAAATCGGGGCATGACTAGAAGCAATCAGTACGAGTTCCATGTAAAACAGTATCAGCCAAGATCCACAAAAAAGAAAAGAAGAGAGCGAGAGCGAGAGCGAGAGAGCCAGCGAGCGGGCGAGTTAAAAATCTTTAGTTCGGGTCAGCAGCAAAGTCAAGTGCAGCAAAGACGCCTTCAACATTGCCATCGCCTTCGAGGAGCTCACGTTTTGCAGTCTGCAGTCCGCGGAAGCCGCCTCATGTTGCATGCAACAACCTGGTGCCGAGGCTCGTTTGCCCGTCACATAATCTGCTCCAAATCAAAATTGCTTATTAAACGTGGACCTGTGGAGAGGCTGCAGTTCTTGGCCTACAGCTCTCCCTCTCTCTCTCTCTCTCTCTCTCTCTCTCTCTCACACACTCTCTTACCCTCTTGCCCTCTCTGCTTTGGTCTGTCCCTCCTTCTGTCGCTGTGTGTATGCGTTGTGGGCGCCCGCAGCCTGCATTGCAACTGGCCATGGACTTGGGGATCTGGGCATTGGACTGTGGACTTGCGTAGCGCCCAAAACGAATCTGTCGCCGCATCGCCAGTTTACAGTGTGCCTTGGAAAATTGCTGCCGAATTCTGTTTCAGCAGCGAGTTGGATCACGATTGCCTGACTTTAGCGGGACTCAATAAGCTCAAACATCTTGATATGGATGCGGCGCTACAGGCGCATTGATCGACGATGACGACGACGAGGAGGACGACGACGTGCAAAGCTGCCAATGAAGCGATACAAGCCGGAGGCTCTCCTGTCCCCCTCACTGCATGTCTCTCTCTGTCTCTGTTTCTCTCTCTCTCTCCATCCATCTCAGTCTTGGGTAGTAGCTGGTCTCCTTTTTCTACTTTTGCCCTCTGAACCCTGATTGCATTTTGTATACCTTATAATTGCTGGCCATGGTTAAGCGCTATCTTTGCGCATTCGCTGCCTGTCCAGAGCCTTGGTCACTCACTCAGTTAGTCGATGGCAAGTTGGAGATTGTCAGGCTCTGCTCTGCTTCCATTCGACGCGCTGCCTTTTTTTTCTTTTCTTTTTTGGTTATCATATCATCAACGATGCCTGGTGCTTCAATTCGACTCAAGTGAGGAGGGAAACTCTTTCCAGGAAATCGCAAACAGCCTGCGAACAGAACTTGTCGCATTAGCACCACGTTGTGTAGCTGAAATTAATGCGGTTCCTGATTGCTTTTATGCTCTGAATAACGACGAATAATCGCACTGATGGCCCTTTGCCTCCAAGCAGCTTTAAGATGTGTGAAAGCAGAATAAAGATCATTGATCTGTGATGTGTAATATATATGTACGAACGTTTGCAATGTGTGCCAAATAATCAAATAGATCAGATATCTAAACTTTTTAGGAAGCAAGTTAATTGGTTAGTTTTTTCAATATATAAGTGATAACGAAAAGGACCATAATTCTTATGTTATTCAACATATTTGGTTGTACAAAATTAGACTTAATACTGGAGATATTCGATGGTGAAATGGGTATCAATATGCCATAAGCGTACTGTACTTCACATTATGCATGATTAAGGACGAGGTAAGAGTCCTACATAAAGAATTATAAAAAATATTTCTTTACCAATTTCGAAGAATGTATGATTTTGATTAAGATATCATCGGGCAGTAGACATAAAGCTCTTATTTGATTTGTAATAGGAAGGGTGATAAATAAAAACTATAAATGCAGTATTTTGGCGCTGAACTTTCTAAATTGATGCTGACTGGACTATCAATTGCCAATTTTGTTTTATTTATTTTTGTTAATTTTTCTTTGGCTCTGGCATTCGCAGCTCCAATTACTAGTTACTAGTTACGACGACAACATGTGTTTGATTTTGATGGGTTGCTCGTTGCTCACCGATTTGCAGTCGCTCCATGCCAAACTGCAAACGATCTTGACAAAAAAGCGCAAGCAGCTACAACAACAGCAACAACAACTGAAAAATGGAAAGGTTCCCAAGAAAATTTAGATCAATTTTCCTAATTTACTTGAGCGCAGCGATTGCGTGTCGTGGCGTGAAAAACGGCACTTGAAAATTCCTACAGCGCTCTGAAGGAATCGGAGTCGCAACTCGCGAGGTGGGGAAACAACAAAAACAGCAAAAACCACAAAAAAAAAAGGAGAAAAATAAGGAAGAAAGAAGGAAAGAAAAAAATAAATCACGACTCAAGTTTCGAAAGCGCGAAACTGTTACCAAAGCACTTAAACTTAAATTGGCCAGCGACGACGACTAAGGTAACATAGTAAACTGAGCCACAGATCCACAAAACTCCAACAACCAAACCAAAGCAAGGCAAACCAAACCAAACCGAACCGAAGCTGTTGCTGTAGCTGTAGCTGTAGCTGTAGCTGAGGCAAAAGGCTAAATTAGAAATAGTGTAGATAGATACGCCAATAGAATTTATAGCGGCTGCGCGTAGCCTGCGTCGTCATGATCATGCGGCTGAAGCCACCACCAGCACCTCCAACCACCACCTCCATGCTAACCTGGGCAGGTTAATTTTGGGCACGACGCGGCGGCCCAATGATGACGATGATGATGGCAACGCACGAAGCGACTGCCTTGGTCATGTACAACGTGCACGTTGGTTGGCCTTAACGCTGCTTAAGTTTAATGGAACCAATTGAAGATATTTTGTGGGCAAGTGATAAAGTTGTATGCCCAGTTGGTGGGTGCCGTGCCAGCTCCTGCGACGCTCGATCTACAGCTCTACAGCTCTACAGTTTTACAGTTCTACAGTTCTACAGCTCCACAGTGGGTGCTAGCAGGAAGCGGTTTGCATTTTTCATCAACAGCTTGTGCATCAGCTGAGTCAGTGCGATGCTTTCACGAACCCCATTAAATGATGCGTAAGCGTAAACGTGCTCATGCGTTTGCCATGGTGTCTGGCTGGCGGAGGGAGCTGCTGGCAAGGAGGTAGCTAGCACAGATCACACGATCTTGATAGACAAAAGGAGCACACAGTGAAGGCGCACGTGAAAATTATAAAGTTTCCAAATCGGTTAACTCTTTGCACCGAACTCAAGACTCAACCCAGACAACAGAATGAACCTAAATATTTTGTATGGCGGTGTGTTAGCTAACTCAGACACACAGACAGACAGACAGACAGACAGACAGACAGACATACAGACAAAAATAGCAAAACAAAGATGTCAGCACCCACAACACATTGTCAACTTAATTGAAATCACAAAGTTTCGTTTATTATTAATTCATTTGCAACAAATGCAAACTTTTGTTAATTAATTTGCATATAATTCAGCTGCCTAATTTGGCTATGCAGTGTATTTGCAGTAACTTACTTATTTTGACAGCTTTAGCACCTTACATATTAAGCGAGCATTTATTTTTGTTGCAATGTGCCAAAATGATGTGAAATATACCTTTCTATATATATATATATATATATATATACACACACTTGATCTCAATAATTTTTGGTGAAGCTTAATTCTTATGGAATTTGAGCCAAAAGGTTCAGTCATTTTTTTTTTTATTAATTTCATACATGAATATACATATGTATGTTGCAAAATGCCTGACCTTACGCAAAAGCCATTTTGTTACCTTGT
This sequence comes from Drosophila conformis, assembly GCA_035041375.1. Lineage (NCBI taxonomy): Eukaryota > Metazoa > Arthropoda > Insecta > Diptera > Drosophilidae > Drosophila > Drosophila conformis. The sequence continues at coordinate 3,023,338 of JAWNLE010001151.1, forward strand.
GACGTCACTGTGCGCCGCAACGCAGTTGCTGTCGACGTCGACGTCGACAGTGCTGACGCTTCCGCTGCTGTCGCCAATCAATCAAACGGACGTTGACGTCTTCGTTGTTGTTATTGTTGTTGTTGCGGCTTTTATTTATTTTGGCTCATTTTTACGCTTTATGCACTGCGCACTGTGCCGCAATTTGCTGCCTCCCCCTTTAAAGTTGCTTTTTGCTTTCACTGTCTACACTCTTCCTCTTCCACTTCGTCTTTGCCGTCTGCTGCTTCTTGCGGCTGCCGCTTGTTGCTTGTTGCTTATTTCTTGCGCTGTGGCCATTAAATTTGATACCCACTTATTTGGCCAATAAAATTAACCTACCTCAACTTGTTTGAGTCCATTTCAAGTAAGAGGGCTAACTTGGGTTCGGTTCAGCTTAATGTTTGCCGTCATTTAACTGGCCCTCATGTGTGTTTGTGTGTGTGTGTGTGTGATTGTGTGTGTGTGTTTTTGTGTCTGTCTAGAACTCTGGGTTGGTCTGTTTCTGCCATGGGTAGGGCTCTCGTTTTGGATGCGCCTAATGAGCAATGAGTCGCCGCTACAAATAACCACGAAGACATTTTAATGCCCGCGAAACGTCTTTGAATTTTTGCCAAAATAGTGTTCCGACGAAATCTTTTATCCCTTGAAATGATGCAAATTGAACATTCTCGTCTGGGACAATATCCTTTGTCAGACCGCAATTTTGTTATGGTAGACGAGTGTTCCGATGGTCCTGTTGATGATATATGAATTCAAAATCCGGATATTGGAAAAAGTTATCTTAATTTTTGTTAATACTTTGATGCTCAAGCAGGGACAACTACGCTCAGCATTCACTGGTACCTGTTCTTATGTGGCAAATGCCATTGTCACAGCTTTTTCTCTCTCTGCCTCCCTCCCTCTCTCTCTCTATATCTCTCTCGCATACAGATATCCCCTTGAAGTAGGTGCGGCCTCATTGTCGCAAGGCTCCAGCTTAAATCGGTGGACTATAAAAGATGCGACAATTTAGACGTCGTCGCTGTCGTGGTTGCGCCTTGTCGACGTCACTCCAGCTGGTGCTCGGGTCCATGGCTGCTCCTGATGGGGCACAACGCACCAATTAAAGAGTTGGAGTCGGTTTTGGCCTGACTGCGCCTGCCCCAATTTGGGGCACCGATGCGACGGCTGTCCATTCACATTCACAATCACACAATCGCGTTCACATTCAGTCGATTGTGTGAGTGTCCATTGTCACTTGTTGCAATAAATTGAAATTGACCAAAAGCGTGCGGTGCCACTTGGCGCGCACCTTTCCCTCTTCCCTTTTTTTGCTCATCTCTCATCTCCCATCCCTATCCTATTCACATTGCCGTGGTTATTCCCCTTATCCGTCTTCTTCACTCCATCATTACTCATTGCGGCGTGTGTATCTTGTTGCAAGTGCTTTTGGACTCGTCTTGCGATGGGATTGACAATAAATGTCAACACTTTGCGGCCGCTAATTTATTTGTGTGCTTGATGCGTGCCCCATCGCTGGCGGCCAGCATTTCTTTTCCCGATTCGGATTGAGCATGTGTTTGGGAATATGGATAGAAATAGGATTAAGTGTGACACTGGATATCGATCGAAGCTTAAATTAAATCAAGGCACACTAGATTTAAGCCTAAAGAAATTGAATTTAATCATGATTTCGTTAAAGAGATGGTGATTTCATTAAAAAAGAAGCTGAATCAATCAAACTGCAAAGGGACAGACGCTGAAGCAAGAAGAGAAGCTGAATCAGGAATCAGCATAGATCAGCTGGAGAAGGGAGGTCAGCAGAAGAGAGAGAGAGAGAGAGAAAAGGAGAATAGATGAGTGAAGCTGGAGCAAGATAAAAAGCTGGCGAATACCTTTAGGGTGAATTTGGAGATCGGGTTAAGATTGACATAGAAAAATACATGTTATCATTCAATCTCCTCTTCTGTCACAAATTTAACTACAAAGGTATATATGTTTGTTAGATACTCTATTCCCTGCTTTGACATTGCAATTGTTTTATAATTGCCGGCAACCTCTTTTGCGCTCTCTCTCACTTGCCACTTGCCACTTGCCCAAAATGAGGTTGTACATAACTTTCTTGCCCAGCTCCCAGCTCCCAGCTCGGAAGTCAGCGAAGCGTGGCAACAGCAGCAGCAACTATAGTGTTGGCCTCTACAGACACGCCGCCGTCCTCATCCTCGTGGTCGGGTCGGTCGTTCCTCGTTGCTGGGAGACACGCGGCAGCCGCTGATGGCCGAAACCAAATGTAGCCAGCGTCCAGTGGTCAGGCAATTAAAATTTTGCGGCTACTAAGGGCAGCCGCTGCTTAACAGAACCGCCGCGATAGCCCCCGGCCCACGGTCCCCGGCCAGTAGCCCTATGCTGAATCACCCCGCCCACTGCTCTCAGGTCTGCTCCCTATTTTGCCTAAATAAGTCAAGTGTTACGATGGCAACGGCTACGGCGTTGCGGCCAAATGGGCGTATGAAATGCAATTAAATTAAATTTGCAGTTGCAAGTGTTTTTGGGGCAGGCAACGGAGGATGAGCTGTAAACGCCGTTAATGGGAAGGGGAATGTGAAGTGAAAAGGGGAGTGGGAATGGCCTGGAGGCGATAGCTGCGAGCGGGGCCAACAACCAACTTGTCATAATGAGCAGTGTCAATTTTGCATAATTAGCATTTAAATGCCATGGTTATCAGCAGATTTAAAGGGTATCGGGAGATGTGTGTGTCGGGTTGGGGATTAGGTGGTTGTTTAGATTAGGAGGCGATCTGTCAATCGGCGGCAGAATGAGGCGTCAGTGCGTGAAATTAACAACACAACAAAAAAATGGAGGAAAACCTAGGAAAACCTAGGAAAACCATGTCGACCTGTTATTCTAAGAATCTTAATTTTAAACGAATTCAAGAATCTTTGTCTGGTTAATATATACACTCAGACTACATATAATTATTGCTAAGGTGTCACAGAATCGCCAGAGTCCTCTACTGACTATATTACTGGCTTACAGCATTCTTCATTATAGCTGCCAATTGGCTAGCTTGGTCTCTTTGCCCAACTCAAGTTCGTTTCTTAGTTTATTTTTCTATGCCACAATAAGATTATGGTCCTATTAGTGGCCACTCTGCTCCCATTATTGCTTGCTTAGCCGTTGATTCATTCCTTGCTATATCTTTAGGAACCGATACCCATCTGACTTTATTATTTAAGCTGCCTAAAAGGTTGCCAATATCTTTGATGGCATCGTTTTTTTTTCTAAGTTGAAGTTTGTACATACAAAATGCATTTATTTTTGTAGCACTGGTTGTTTGATAATTTCTATTTAAATGTCATTTAGATGTTCCAATGTCAATTATGCCTGACAGTGCGCCTACACACACAAACACACACACACACACATACATATTCATGTTTGTGTGTGTATTTATGCATACCTAACAGTGTAGCATATACAATTTTGATATATTTACAAACTCACTGCCCCACATTCTCTCTCTCCCTCTCCCTCTCTCTCTCTCCCACTCCCTCTCCCTCTGTCTCTTTTGACCGGTGGCACACTGCTTGTGTTGCCTGCCAAGCAGCCTATCGATAACAGTTGATAAAGCCGAGGACTCTGAGCCCCAACAGCCACCCACTGATGTGCTCTCTTGTTGTGTTGTTTAAAAGGTTTTCCATGTATCAGCGATAAAATGGCTAAAATTGAGTAACTGCAATACACACACACATACACACACACACGCACAACAAATTCGCTCTCTCACACACCAGCGATTTGGCAATCGATTGACTGCTGTTGCTGTTGTTGTTGTTGTTGCTGCTGTACTTCCGCCTAGACTCCATATGGAACGCTGTTCCGAGCAGATGATGCCTGGCAGCTGGCGGCTGCTAGTTGATATTGCGGTCTATGCACCACCGCCAGCCACACCCACACTTGAGAAAACCTATTTGCAAATCACAATTGAGTTACAATTTTAAATTTGCGATATAAATTGACTGGCTTAGACACAGAATTTGCTGTGGAAAGAATACAATAATTTAGAAATTGAAATTGTTAAAAATGATGCAAGGCATGTAATTCAGTTGCTGAGAAATAAGTCTAGCTGCGTTTCGCTTAAAAAGTATGCAAAATCCTGTAATTAAATACTATAATTTTTTTTTGAGTGTACAAGTGCTCTGAACCTCTAACACACACACGCACACACATGCACCCACATACGCCAACTCCCTCACATCAAATCAGCGAAGCTTAAAGCGGGCTTAAGTTCCAAAAAGGCCTAATCCGCACTTTAGCGCGTTTCTTGGCAGCTTTCCGCCCGTCGTCTCCGGCCCTGCTGGCAGCTGATAGTTAACTGATGGTGCTGGTGGTTGGTGGTTGGTGTTTGGTGTTTGCTGTTTGGTGGGTCTGCCAGCCACTTTGTTTACAAAAATTATGCAAACTATGCAATTGTTTTAACTTACAGCGTTTTCTTTGTCGCTGTTGTTGTTTTTGGGGTATTTTGTTGTAATAAATTTAACGCCAGGTCGCAGAACAAGAGCAGAACTCAGACCCCAGAACCAGACAGAGACAGAGACTGAGACTGAGACTGCCCCAAGGCAACGACTGACTAAGTGACTCACTGACTGACTGACCGACCGATTGACTGACTGGCTGGGTGAGTGCAAGAATGAGGGTTTGGATACCCAAAGTGTACGCGCCAAAGTATGTCTACAGCTTATTCAGATCATTTGTTCAATGTCCGTTAAATTTAATCGCAACATTATCTTCACATTTGCTACAAATACGTTTTAAGGAATTCGTGTTGTATCTGCAAAGTGGCCAGGTGATATGATCTTTGCAGTCGCTACTTTTATTTCAGACTTGATGAATTGCATTTGCTAATGCCTCGGAGGTAATTTGCCATCCACATCAGCAGCTGCCATTACTTGGAGCAACATTATTAAACTTTTGAAGGAGATACATACTTAAGTGTTAAATATGGAACGGAAGCCAAGTGTTAATCACAATTTATCAAAAATAAATTGCATTCAAAACTTCGTTAGAGGCAAAAATCAGATATTTATATTACGAATCTATTTATTGCTACATACATACATATATATTTTTGTTGTTAAGTTCGCTTTCTGAATTTGTAATATAAAGTCTTACAAATTGAAGACATTCTTATTAAGTTGCATTTGTGTCATCAGAGATTGAATTCAAGAAGGGTGTGTCACCCACAATTACCCTTCTTCTGTCTAATGTCGAAGTCTGACTGTGTTTGTGTCTGCTAATGTCCCAAGAGGCGACAATCAATTTTAAAGTCAATTTGCGAGTTAAAGTCTCCTACGGAACAATGGTTAAGTCAAGCGCAAGCACATCCATCCTTCTGGAATGTGTGATATGTGAGATGGTAAATGCATTTTGGCTGTGAGTCTTGGCTTGATTGAAGGCTTTAAGCACAAATCGCGGCATATTTTAATGCGGCTGTGCGCCACTTGACTCGATTGCACAAGAACTACAAAAGCTATGCTACAATTCATGCATGAAACATGACGCGCTCCTGATACCAATACAAAGAACCGCAAAAGTCGAACCATATGTTGCCAGGGGGGTGACATGGGACACGGCTGGCAATACAGTCTGTTCTCATGCACAGCAATAAAACATGTAGTGCCTATATTATACATACATACGTGTACACAATTCAAATATCGAATATGTATGCTCGAAAATGCATCTAAACATATCTTTTCGTATGTCTTGTTCATCTCTTTCCTATATTTCGATGCACAAACTCCCTCTGCAAGCTGTTGCCAGACACAGTTTTGATTGAATTTACATGCGTATGCGATTTAAGTTGATTGTAATAATTTACAGTTCCAAAAGTGTTTTTCTCAGTGTATTGGTTAGCTCCATATTGCTGTTAACGTTGACTTCTACATTTTGCACCTCAAAGTCTCCGTGTGCGTCTTGGTCTGCGCCTCCCCTTGTGGCACACATCACCGTCTCCGTCTCCATTTGTGTCTCAGCTCAATATTCAGCGCTAACTATTGGGGTTCTCCATCTGTGGCCTCAAATCAGAGGCACGCAGGTGAAAGCTTTTCTAATGAGCGCGTTTAGGCATTTGGCAAACAGCAATTTATCCATGCAGCCATGCAGCCATGCAGCCATGCAGCCATGACGTCGACGTCGACGTCATCAGCGCTGAGTTGATGGCACACCATGAGCGCAATTATTGCAACTTCAATAAATTTTCAAGTTGATTACGCACTGAGCGAAATTAATCGCTCGCATACTTCATACGCCATGTGTGCGACGGGATGGATTCTTTTGGGGAGGAGGGGATGATGCGCCTAGCAATTGCAATTAAGTGAAACTTGGACTGCGTGGCACAGGAAATTCTTGGAAATTATTCACACTCATTAACATATTTACACCTAAAAGCGAACGCTGACAAATGTGAAAGAGGCGTGTGCCAACTAGCTCCAGTTTTCCAGTTCCCAATTAAACAAACGATGCACAGCGCCGCATCTGCTGGCATTTAAGCCTTTTTGTCAACTGCCCCCCGGCAGCAGTTCTCGTAATCGCAACCGTAGTCGTGGTCATAGCTGTACTCATCGTCGGAGCTGCCTGCCGATTACGATTAATGAGCAGGCACTTAAAAATTGTTCTTGGCACGCGCTACGCAAAAAGCGCAAAATACATTTTTTCTCTTTCTTTTCGGGCTGTCCAACTGCGCATCGAGTTTATTAAGTTGTTTCCAGTTGTCCAACACCTGCCCAGTGGCAAGCAGGCAAGCAGGCAAACTGGCAACTGGCGTCGATCGCCGCACGCAGCTGATTGGCAATTTGCTGCTGCTGCTGTTGTTGCTGTTGCTGTTGCTGCTCTCAGCTACGTCTCCCATTTGTCTCAGCCAGCAAATCCGAGTCAATGCACCTGACCAGCTGCCGCTGGCTAAGCTGCTGGCCAATTAAGTTACAGGTCGCGGCTAATATGCAGCAAACAAAAAGCACAACAGCAAAAGTAAAAGCAAGAACACACCCAAACAGTAGCTGGCTGCAACAACTTACAACTCGAGGCTCGTGACTCCCGACTCCCGACTCCCGACTCTGTTGTGACGTATTTGGCCATTGACAGCGCCTTAATGGATTAACATTTGTCAGTGTCGTGTTAGGCAGCCACAATGGCCCCTAGCGGCAAATGTAGCTGCCTTAGCCAGCGCTCGAGCCTGAGATTGAGCCTTATTTGCATTCAGTCTGTAGCCAAAAGGGGCTAAACGGATTGGCTTGTTTGGGCCATCAAGCATTGCCGCTGGCTCATGTGTATGTGTGTGTGTGTGTGTGTGTGTGTTTGTGTGTGTGTGTGTCTAAATATTGTCATCAGCAACGCAACTGAACTCGATAAAGTTGCCAGGATTTTTAATGAGCTGCCCTGAAATACGATTGAGTCATTTATAATATTTGGTTCCCTCTTTTAATCATCGTGGATAAACTGCAATCAAGAAATTTGAATTGTGCATGTATTTAAACGCATTAAATACGTTAAATGTTTTCACATAATGATCACAATTCGGGCTTAATCTGCCAATCAAGAAAATTAAATGATTTATTCAATTAATTATCTATGCAACAAATATGAAAGTGGGTAGATAGTAATAGCATCATCATCCGAAAAAAACAACTGTTCGTCTTCATTACAAACTTGTTAACTGATACTGATACTGGTGGGTAACCCATATGAATATGCATAAGTATATGTATTTATTCACATATGTATACATTAATATTTATAGCACACAAGCCCAAAGAACATTCAACGCACGTGTTACGATAATTAGACTTTGTGCAATTATTTGTACTCCTCAATGGCATACAGCTAATTGTTCACTAGTTAAGCAGTTCATACTTATACATACACTTGGAGAAAAACGCTGCAACTGGAGTAGAACTTCTATCGTTTCGTTCCCGAAATAGATATACAAATTTCTTAGCATGTACATAAGAACTACACTACTTAAAACAAGACTTTTTGTATTTAGTTTTTTATTCACGAACTGAAGATTGATTTAAGAACTTGATTTTTTAACATAACTGAGGGAATTATAATCAATTCCTTATGTTTCTTTATGTGTACCCATTTCATGCTCTTTCGCGCCCATGCCACGATTAGTTTATTAGCAATAATCAACTTATAAAACGAGTTGTCGGCGCTGCAGCAGCGGCATTTGACAAATGGACAGCTGGATGGATAAGAAGATGGACAGATTGATAAGATAGGGTCGACGACAAACTATGGACTCGAAAATATATAATATCAACTAAACGACCACGGCACAGTCCTCGGGCGCTGGGGGAGCTCAGTGAGCTGAGCCAGGGGAATACCTCTATAGATACACATATTCGACGGAGTCGTGGCGCGGCAAAAAAAGCGTTTATAGTGCGTGTAATCAGCTCATAACTTATAATTTTTGTTAAGGGGCAAGGCACAACTTTGCGTGTGTGTGTGTGTGTGTGTGTGTGTGAGTGTGTGTGAGTGCTTAGTTGTGTATGTGTTAGTTCACAGCTTAGCGCTGCGAGAGATGCAACGCATCGGCGGAAGCTATAAACATCTGTATAATTAAATAAAATAAAATTAAAAATGTTAATGAGCGCCTCGGAGCTCGTCCGAGATGACGACGGCTCAAAGACCACCTCTGGTTCGGTTCGGTTTGGTTTGGTTCGGTTTGCTTTGTTTTGTTTTTTTTTTTAGTTGTTTTAGTGCCAGCGCAATTTTCTTTTGGGCTCTGGTTGCCACTGGCCACTGGCCAGTTGCCACTTGCCACTTGTCAGTTGCTCGTTGCCACTTGCGGCTAATAATAATAGGCGAGTTGGCAGAGCTGGTAAACGCAGTTTTGCGACTCAGCCCCGTAGCTTGTAAACAATTTAGCGTGTCTCTTCATATTATATCATTAAAATTAATATGAGTTTGGCGTGCCGCAAGTTATTGGCCAAGCCACACACACATTTGCCGCCGCAGTCTCCGCAAAGTGCGTCTATTCTCCCAGACAGTGGCCTAAAGGCCAACTGCTCCCGACATTTGGTTACAACTGTTGAGCCCGGCTTTCAGTCGCTTAACTAATAAGACAGACTGTTACTGAGCTAGAGCAAAGCGCCCAGGTGGAGATCGCCGGACCTAATAACAGCTAAATGATTAGCTAATGTGCCGTGCCTGCCCATGCATCCATCAGCAATATTTAAGGTATTACCTCTAATCGTCGCTTGGTAGACAACAAATATCCACAATAATTATGCTAACAACAAATGAAGCTAGGCAAAGTGGTATGCAAAATTGACTAACTTCTCTAAAAAAACCAATCATGTCAATGTTATATAAAATAACGATAATGCTATCACAAAATAGATATTGTATTCAGTTCATGGAATCTTCAAAGTTTTAAAGTGTCATTGACAATGCGTCAATTTCGTCTCTCAAACAACTGATAGCTTCAATGGCAAAATGAAAATCAAGTGTGGCGCTTTATGGCTATACAATATCTATAGAATAGCCATGTATTATATATATATATATATATATATATGTTTATGTGTGTGTTTATCTCTGTGTATATAATCGGTTGGAGTCTGCTTTAAATGCACGTTTTATTCGTGGACTTTGCAGAGCATTCAATCGCTGACACACTTGACTGGCATGGTCCAAAACCAAATAAACTGCTGAGTGACATCTACACAAGCGTCACACATACATACACATGTAAGCATACATATGTATTTTGAAATACATATATCTATATAGATAGGTAGAGCATTGCGTATACGAGGCGTTGTATCCGGCGAATATCTATCAATGTGCTTTCGGCTATTCATCAACGAAAATGTCTAAATTATTCAAATGGAAATGTGAAACGTCGCCGTTACCATTCTCAAATTTCCTGCATCTCTAGCTCTGAATCCAGCACTGGTTCGCATTTTCCTTGATGTTGTTGTTGTTGTTGTTGTTGCTTCTACGTGTTTGGCCCCGAAATGTGGACATGGCTATGGCTGCATTGATGAAGCGGCAGCAGACCGACAAACCGTTAGACATATTACCTACACTTGTGGACTGTTACGTGGCAGTGGTGGTTAGCAGCAAGAGGTAGACTGGGGGAGGGGCAGTGGTGTGTGTGGTACGGATTGGCTCAACAATGGTCCTGTGCCTGCTGCTGCTTGCACAAGTCAAATGGGTTTTGCGTCATGAGTGTGCGCTTTGTTTGTATATAATGTTTTGTTGGATTTATGTCTACCAAACGCTCTATATAAATATGTATGCAGACAGCTCGAGTAGCCACTGAAGCTAGACACAGGAGGCCACAACAAACGAGGCTAGCTCAGTGAGTAAGTTGTCCAAGATCTCAATAATCTCAACTCTACAACCACTTCAACTGAATAATTCTAAGTTTTTGCCGTGTGAATCAATATAAATGTAATTTTACAGTCGCAAAGATCCAACGATAATTTGACAATATTTTTGTGATTTGTATTTTGCGATCTATGGCTTTATATGAGTAAAATTGATAATGCTACTCTCGCATTGCCGTGTGTGTGGCACGCACACACACATGCATATGTATTTCTCATTTCCATGCAATTCACATTCGCACTGTGAAAAGGTTTTTGTAATTTTGGATTTTAGTTGTTGCTGCTGGCAAGGGAAAGGAACGGGACGGGACGCTGGCTTTGTAGCGGGGGTTAAAGGGTTCCAATCGAAAATTCAATTTACTTGTCTGAGCTGCTGCTGGTCGATTGCTCGATGTGAGCCCTCTGTTCTTTTGGTAACGTGTATTGACCCAGCTTGGCGTTAATTTACTGTTATGACGTCAGCACAAAACACATTCAAGTTGCAGCAGCAGCAACAGCAAGGTGTCAAAAGGTTGTTTCGCTACGTGCTTGTTGTTGCACACTGTGCAGCGCCTTCTTTAATGTTTGTCAAAACCAAAATAGGCGTGTCAGCCGGCCTTGTCTTCGATGTTGCAATGTCGCGATGTCGCCCAAAGAAAAAGAAAAATGGTCCACGTTTCATGGTGTTTTTGTGCATGTCAATGATGTTGTTGCTGCTGCTGATGATACTGCTGCTGTTGTTGGTGTTTTTTCTGAGGCAACGAGCAGGATAAAATCCGCTGTTTACATTCTCTAATTTCGCTTGTTCATTGTCCAGCGAAGCGTTCGGCGAACATCCCCACACATGCAGGGCTAACAAAGCATTTGGTCAGTTAACCGCGACCCCCAACCTGCAGCAGAATCCCACACCCGCCCGCTGTCGCTTGCCACTCTCTCATTTAGCCGCTATTGATGCGAGTTGGCTCGGAAATTAAGCCGAGTAGCAGTTGCTCAGAAGAACTCACCTCATGCTACACACACACACACACACACACACTCACACAGCCATTGCCTTCTTTAACCAAACATCTTCTCTTTGCTTTTCATTTGGGTGCTCCTGCCTCAGCTCCTATTCCTGGTGCCGCTGCCGCTGCTGCTGCTGCTGCTACTGTTGCTCCTGTGAAGCAAGAGATTTCAAAGTAATGTTACATCAAGTGGAAAGCACTTGCACACACTGTGAGCCTCGCTGGCTGCACCGGCCTGGCCATAGACGAGGCATAGTAGCATCCCATGTACGAGCTTGTCCCGAGCTTGCCCGAGTACCCCCTCCTCACCCAATCCGACCGTAACCCTTCTTCTGGCTACACTGCACCCATGAAGCAAGCATGCTGGCAATTCTCTTTGTTCTTCTGCTCAGTCAGCACTTTGCAAGGCAGGCGAAAACATTTTTTTGTCACTGTGTGCATTTCGATTTTGCACCGAAGCACAAATGCTCTTGCCGAAAATCTGAATAAATAGCAGCTGTCAAATATGATACATTTATCAAAGCTTCCAGCCTAAGAAAGATAAATAGATCAGCATAAAGTGAATAGAAAAGAATACGATTTCTGGAGGGGGTTTTTGAAGGCAAACATATAATTGCCCCAAAATAATCGACATATTTATATAAATTTATGTATATATATGAATATACAGTTACTATGTCTAGCAACTTTAAGTCATGGATATGTTCCTATGAACCTCTTCGTGCACATACATACATATGCTACAAATGCTGTGGCATAGCTGAACTACATCTTCGCATTGATAATATTATAAGAAACTATAAAAAAGGAGGGAACAAAACAAAAAAAGAGTAATAGAAGGAAACCAAAAACAAACACTGTGCAACAAAAGCTGTTGAAATGTAGTAGAAAATTTCATTTCTGTCGACAAGCGAATTTTTCAATGTGTCGTCGTCGTCGTCGTCGTTGTTGTTAGTTTCAGTAATAAAACAGCAGCAACAGAAACAGCAACAACATCTTGGGCTGCACAAAGAGTCTTGTCTAATTCGCACAAATGGCAAATGTAAACGAATTTCCTATGTTCATTAACCAATGCTGTGATGCTGAAGCCGGCGTCGAAGTCGGCCACGGCGTCGCTGCTGACGTTGACGTTGACAGCACAGCCTGCACTTGTCTTTGTGTCAGTTGCTGTACGTTTTGTTGCCTTGTTGCAAACATTCTCAGCCGTTGCCGTTGCCGTTGACGTTGCTTGCAACATGATACTATTTTTATTAGCCTGACACTGCGAATCACTTGTGTGCACACTTTTTTCAGATGCTAGCTGCATAGACAAAACAAAAAAAAAGAACAACAACAAGCAACATCCATTGAATTTGTCCACATCCAGTATCAAGTATGCTCAAAAAATCCCTGTTCCAAACTTTAGTACAACCAAGATAGAATTTCTAACGCTTTGTGCCCAACACCCATAAGTTTGTCAAAACACAACCCATTTTCCATCTCAAGACCATGTTAAACTTGGCTTACTTTTACACGCATTTTCACCTATTTTATGGCATATCTAAAATAATTATTGTTAATAATATTATATAAGACTTAAAGCGAATTGTTTGTTCTTGTCGTGGAAGTGCGGGCGCGTTAACAAAACTCACACAACATGATAGCCCATAAATAGTTATGCTTGTTTTAACTGTAGTTGTTGTTGTTGGTGGTGGTGTTTGGTGGTGTTGTGGTTGCCGTTGGAGTTGCTGCTGCTGTTGGCATGCTAATTGCCAGCGATAACCTTTCCGACGTTCAAGTGTCAGCAATAACACACAACAAAACAACACACACACACACATACACACACACACACACACAGGCAAAGACAAAACACAGCGTAAACTATTGCATCCTGCGCACAGTTTGATTTCGCATTTTGTTGAGTTGAATTTAACATTTAAATTTAAATTAGTTTTTCGTGCCATGTTCAACTAGCAAACAGTTGCCACCTTCCAGCAACGACAACTCCAAAAACAACAACAACAGCAACAATTCGACTGATCAACAGAAATGCATTGGAATTTGTCAGAGCGTGTGACTTTGACTCTCAACTTGTTGTTTGTATTGTTGTTGTTATTGTTATCGTTTTAATGTTGTTGCGGCATTTTGTGGCTGACGTGTGCCAATCAAAATGAAGCTAAATCGGAGCCAAATTTGTTAGCCCATTTTGGCGTATACTGTCAAAAAAGGTTTTGGGCCAAGTGCATGTGGGCTAATAATAAAAAAGGTAAATAAAGGCGATCGCCGATCGCTTTTGGCTTGTGTGGCAGTTTGGGCCACAGACACAGGTCCACATTGAGTTGCAGGTCGCAGCTGCAGCCTAGACAACAACAGCAACAAAAACAACAACAAGAGTGAGCCCAGGGCAGCACAGGCTGCAGTCGCTGTTGCAGTTGCAGTTGCAGCTGATCATGCGCTCAACTCACGCAAAATAGTCGTGCACGATTTGGTTCGTGATTTTGTGTAACGAAGCGCCCAAAAAATATCTAGTTGGATAGGCTCCAACTCAAGATATTTGTGCCGGCCAGCCGTCTGACGCTGATGACGACGACGACGACGACGGCGTTGACTCTGAAGACGATCTCATGACCAAAATAACAACGCAATACGCTGGAAATTCATCTTGTCTCGCTGCGTTCCAGTTGGGTCGCTGTTGCCTCAGACTCAGACTCAGACTTAGGCTCCGACTCAGGCTCCGACTCAGATTCTAGCTCGGACAGAACCTCGCCTGCAACTGACGACACTTGCGCATCATTTTGGTGACTGTTTTGCCGCTCCTCTACTTTGGTGCCCTTTAAGAGCAACCCGAAATTGTCAGCGCCTTTGCCACATGTACGGCTGTGAGGAGTCTCTATGAGTGCTGCTGTAAGCTGGAAATGCTTTAAATCTTATCTTACCAAAAGACGCAATGTGAAATGAGCTTTCTTTTTTTTCGCATTCAAACACAAAAAGTACGAACAACAAAATGTGATCGATGTGGGATGTGAGATAAAATTGACATTCATGCATCAATTGAGGTATAAGTTATGCAATCCATTCTTCAGCAGTGAAATTTATAATAATATTCCATGTTTCCAAATTACCCAGTGAATTATAAGTGTTTAGCTAGCATAGAGCAACTGACAAGTGCATTAAAAGTTCGTCATGTAAATCCATTAGATACATATTTTTCCTTCTGTTGTTGTTGTTGTTGTCGTTGTTTTTGTATTTGTTGTTATTATTGTTTTGTTTGTCTTACCTTGAAAATCACTGACTATTCCTGCGGCTGCTACGGTGGTCGGCGGTCGCAAGCTGTTCAACTCCACTTTACTCCACTCCACTCATGGTTCTGCATCACAGTCTGAGTCTGAGACTCCGTCTCTGTCTCCGTGTTCAACTCCATCTCAGTCTTGGTCTTCATCTCCATCTTCGGCTCATGCCGAATGCCTGCCAGTTATTTGCTCCCATTGTTCGCAGTCGTGCTCAATATTGCGTTGCTTTTCCTCAGTCTGTCCCACTGCTTGTCTGAGTGTGTCGTCCGACCCTGCCCCCTTCCTTCTACATAAAAGAGCATCTGGAGCTTCCTTAGCTCCCCTCCCACAAGCCCCCTCGAACGCACTCCATGCTGCTGCAGCTTTCGTTTTCGTGGTCCAGCAGACATGTCCTGGTCCTGAGCCCTGCGTTCGCCTCGAGTCTTTTGTCTTATTTGATTTATGAGTTTTATTGTGGCTCTCTCTGTTTCTGCTCCCCGCTGCTGTTCCCCAGTGTGCCCCACTGCTCCCACGTGCTGCTCGCCACAGTGAGTGTGCTCTGTGAGTGTTTGTTGTGCGGCTTTCAATACCTTTTGGGCGCAAGTAGCGTGCATTGATTTCTGTTCCCCTTGTGGCTGCAACTGCAACTGCAACAGCGACGGCAACTGCGACTGCGACGACTGTGGCACTGCCAAATTTGGTGGCGCATCGCACACCACAGCGCTGCATGATGCTCACTGCCTTTGCACATAGATCATTTTGATCAGTCCCCATGGCCCTAAAGTCAAAGCCCGCACAGCCAGACAAGTGCGACTTCGACTTCGACTTCGACTTGGATTTGGACCTCGGGTTCGAGTTGGAATCGCGCCTTGGACTGTGTGGCAAGCGCGTTGCGTGGGCGTGGGAAAAAGGCAGTCAACTAATTAGGTAAAATTCTTGGAATATTAATCAAATCGTTCAGCATGTGATCAGTAGATAATCATATATAGACATAAATAACAGTATACTGAACAAAATTCCTTAAGGGTCAAGTATAATAACTTGATAAGCATCGCTGCTACCATGCAAGTTATCAAGTTATTATACTTGACCCTTAAGGAAATTTGTTCAGTATGCAGTGATAAGTAAAGTGGGAATGCGGTTATGATGCAGAAAAAATATTATTGTTCTTATAAATATTAAAAAAAAGAACAACATTTTTCTAAGCCGAAACATTTAAGAATATTTGAAATGTAGGCAAATATATTTACACCCATACCTCGCTATACAGCTGCTCTTTGTACGGCATTTCGATTTACGGCCTAAAATGTTTCGCTATAACGGCAGAAAACGATCC
Source organism: Drosophila conformis (assembly GCA_035041375.1). Taxonomy (NCBI): domain Eukaryota; kingdom Metazoa; phylum Arthropoda; class Insecta; order Diptera; family Drosophilidae; genus Drosophila; species Drosophila conformis. The sequence continues at coordinate 3,039,308 of JAWNLE010001151.1, forward strand.
TGACGTCATATCGTTAAAAGTTTTCGAGGAATTAACTCAGCCATTAGCTGTAATAAATCAGTGAAGAACGAAATTGTCGGGAAGGCAAGACAATCAACGTTGGACAATTTTTTTAAGCCAAGCCCATCCTTACCAGCGAAAAATGATGACGACTGCGATTTGCAGGATACCATTTCTTCATCGACTTCAGATTATAGCAATTTTAAAAAAAAATTATGTATGTACATGTATGTATATGTAATATGAAACAAAAAGTTAAACTATGATAAACTATGTTACATATTTGTATGAATTTGTATGAATTTGTATTAGAATAATTGATTCCTTATATGCCTTTTCGCTTTGCGGCCAAGTTTCGGTGAATGAGTCTTGGCCGTAAAGCGAGGTATAAACATACATTTTTCATAAAAACTTTCGTTTTTTTTTTTATGTATTTTTAAGGTTTATTTTCTAACGATTCAAAATATATTACTTCAGTATATATGTACATACGGATGAAGGTTCGCTGAATTGGCAAGTAAGCCGGCTGGAAAATCGAGCTAGTCAGTTCTATTAAGCTTGCTGTAGATGTGACCAGCAGCAACACCTTTCAGAGAACTAACTGCATGCGTTGCCAATTGCCATTCCATCAGGTCAGAAGAGGATCTCGTGGTTAGGCCATGTGCAGATGATGAGGTGGGGAAGGGAGCGAGACACAGTTGCTGCAGTCAAAATAATAAATAATTGAATGACCAAAGTGCTGTGTGTAGAGTGCGTTTGTTTAGTTGTTGTTGTTGGTGTTGCATTTGGTTTGGCTTAGATTGAAATCGGACAAACGGAGCTGCAACAGCGACAGTAACAGCAAACAGCGAACGGCGACTGTTGTGGCTGTTTTGGCTGTTGCCACATGCCCCAAAGTGCATGCAATGCGATTGCAGCTCATCACCAGCACCGCTCGCAGCCCTGAAACCCGCCAGTCGCAGCTCGCGCTGCGAATTAAGCTGTTGACACATAACATCATGTCGCACTTGTCTTGTGGCACAAATCTCACCAGCTGAGTGAAACGCGCGCACAACATGAGCCGCAGTCCACAGTCCGTAGTTCAAGTCTTGAGCGGACCCCAGCCCAGGCCTCGAGCTGAATGGCACCATGTTGAGTGAACAGCCAACAACGGGAACGACAACAACAACAGCAGCAACAGCAACAACAATAACAACAACAACAACAGCAATAGTAACAACCACAATGGGAACAACGACAGCGGGCATTCAAGAGCAAGTCCAAGTCATACAACGCGAGACGTAGTCCTGCCGCAGTCCATGAAGTTGGGGACGCTGGTCAAAGCACAACAAATCTTGCGGCATGTTATCGCAGCCATGACCACGACAACAGCAACAGAAACAGCAACAGCAACATAAACACCAACAATAACAACAACAGACAGCGTTGACTTGAACGACGCGTCGCGACGTTGGCAATTTGTGATTGGATTCTGCCGGTAAATGCATTCGAGATGTGCCCAAAACCCAAACTGTTGTTGCTATACATGCTGCTGTTGTTGTTGCTGTGGCATTTGGGTGGAGGGCATTATACTATAACCAAATCAGCTGTGCCTCACCCAACTTCAGAACGTAAAATATTCTAAGGAAAAGAAGATACTTTAAAAAATATTCAAAATTTTAAAATGCATATCATAATATAAATTCTTCCAGTTAAAAGGGATAGTTGTAAGAAAAAATATTTCAGTAGCTTTATTTTACTTATCTTATATCGACTTGAACAATGTTCTTAAAACTATCAATGTTTTGGGAATATATTGAATTCGATTATGAAACATTTACAGTGCAGAAATTGTTAACATCTTTTCAATACACCCTTAAAAATAGTATTGACTTTCTAAAATATTCCGTTCAATTTTATAAATTAATAGTAATTTAAATATTGAAAAATTTACCTGAGATGCCATGATCCTTCAAATATAATATATTATTTTATGGTTTGGGGAAATGAATTGAGAATTGTTTGCTTTGCCCAAAATGTACGCCAAGAACTTTACTTTTTGCAGCTATTTTGCTCAGCGTTGATGGGCGTCATCAATAGTACGCATGGTGCAGTGACAGTGGGGGAAGAGGGGAAGGTGGGGAGAGAGTGGGAGAAGGAAATGCGGACGTTGCATGCGGCACGTTGCCCATTGTACACGTTCGCGTCACTCATACACCATGTGGCCTGGCGCCATTTCAGTCGCCATGTTGTTGGCCGCCATTCGCTCGGCATCATCAATTCCAGCTGACACGTCATCCATCTTGGCAGGATGGGGGTTTTCCAGCGGGGACTGCGGGGGTGAGGGATGACGTAGGTGCCTGGTGACCCGAAACGCACAGAGGCCTGTGGCAAAAGTCCTTTAAACGACCTCTGGACGCTGTAGCCTGGCGCCGAAAATCTGCGGCCAGTATTAACAACAACAAGCATCAGGAGCAACAGCAGGATGGAGGAGTTGGTACTGCAAGGATGACAGGATGGCGGGATGGCGGGATGGCAGGATGGCAGAAAGGCAGTCAAGTCGGCAACTGGGGAGCCGTAGTCCGCACAAGATTAGAAAATTCGACGTTGTGCAGCAGGCGAAATTAAAATGGCAACGACGAGGCGGGCAGTACGAGTAGAGGACGCAACCCCATCACGAATGCATGTTGCAAGGGGATGCCAAGCACGGATGAGAGGCTGCCTTCTGTCTCCCACTTTGGGTGTGTGTGTGTGTGTGTGTATTTGTGCGGCTGCCTCGCTGCTGGGACTCTCGACGTGCGACGCTGCAGCCATTAAAATACACAGCTGCCGTTTGGCGTTGTTGCCACTGCTGCTGCTTTTACAACGGCAACGGGGCACGTAAAATGGTCGGCAGTGTGCAGGCGGCGCTGTAACGCACGCAAGGACATTTGAAGGATAAAGTCGCGTGAGAGAGAGCAGCAGTTGCTGCTGCCACTGCAGCAGCTGCACCAGCAACAAAAACAACATCTGAGCTGAGCTGCCGTTACTTCGCATACGAAATCAACTGGCCCCCAACGAGGGAGCCGCTCGACTAAAGTAGTAGAAAAATTGAGTAGTAAATAAATGATAAACGAAAATAAAATGCAAGGTCTTGCTCCTACGCTACTACATTTACTATATATGTATGTACATATGTATGTGTGTGTGTGCATACACTCTGACAGGATTACAAGAATGCTCGAAGGACCAACAATGCCAGGCAACAGCCAACGGCAACAAAATGACTGTCCCCATACCAAAAAAAAAAAAGAGAAGAAAACTCATCCCAATCCTCCCCTTAATCCCATTCCTCTTCTGGGCCACCTTAACATTCTCATAGTCGTCGTTCTGTAGCGTTCGTGTGCTGCCTGCAGTTTTTGGAGGCAACTAAATTCACATTTGTTTTGTACGTCCTCCTCGCACTCGCCACACCTCAACTTATCACCGAGCCCCACTCGAAGCCGGGCTAGAGCCTTTGCCCTCGGTAAACATGCACCTCCATTTCCACCTCCCACACAGGATCAGTCCTAGCCCCTGACTTTCGATTGCAACTGCATTCACTTACAGGGACTGCTGTTTATTTAGACATGCGTTGCTTTTGGCAGCGATTTAGGTTAATTTTAAATCAATTCAATTAACTGCAAGCTGCAAAATTCAGCACTGCAACATAATTTCGTTTCGTAACTTAATTTAAATTTGCTTGTGTTTGGTTTTGATTGAACCAATTATAAGGCTCTGATTTTTAAAATTACTCTTTGATGAGGGGATAATGATCATATTAAAATGAATATTTGTAATCTAATACAAATTATTGCGAATCCAATCATTCTCAAGCATTATTTTATAATCGGACTAAATAGGTATAATAATATTCTTTCAGTTAAAGTTATGGCAATTGTTAAATAGCTCGAGCAGTTCGTTTTAACTGAACTCAATCTGAGCCAAGCCGGCTCCGAAATTCTGCGAATTGTCAAAAGACTTGGCAAGTGGCTAATTAAAGCCTGCTCAGCTCAGCTGAGGTAAATGTTGCTGCTCAGGCTGCTCCTGCTGCTGCTGCTGATAATTTAGTTGGGTGATTATGATTTTGTTGCTCATGATGATGTTGGCTGTGCAGCGTTTTTGTGGCAGCCTCTCAAATAAATTAAATTCAATTTTGAGCTTGGTGCGCTCAGCCATTGGGCGCTGATGCCGTTGCAGAGGCCTGCAAAATTCTTCACAGCCAGCGTTGACCTCTGTCAGTCAGTTGCTGCAACAACAACAACAGAGAGAACTGCAACGGTAATCAGTGCCACATAACGCACAGGCCGCAAACTAAAACGCGCAACGCAAAAATCGTGCGTGCCCTTAAGACGCTCATAAAATAGGCAATCGGCGCTGGCCACGGCCACAAAAATGTTTTCTACTCTATCGGGCCCAAAAAAGTAAAGGAACAAAAAAAGAAGCAGAAACCCGAATGCAGCCACAAAGATTGGCTAAGAATGGGTTGGTTAAACGGGTGGCAGCATCAGAAGTGCGGATGGTAGGTTGATGAGTGGGGGGAGGGGGGAAGGGAGGAGGAGGGAGGCTTACTGCTGCTGCACGTAAGGCACGACTTTTTATTATGCTTTACGTTCTTCGCGTTGAGGCCAACGGCGCCCACCCGCCTGCGCTTTTTGTCTCGGCCAAAGAATCTACACAAAATCTGTTTTGGCCATTGCCATTGCCATTGCATTGGAATGCATAACAACAACAACAACAACAACAACAACAACAACAACAGCAGCAACAAGATCAACAATAACAGCTACAACAATTGTTGTAGCCATAGAGCGTCGAGAGCGAGATAGAAAATAGTGCAACGAATGTCATTCTCATTGCTTGCTTTTCGGTCAACTCAACTCAAGTTTATGGCGCCCGCAACGAAATTGAATTGTGTTCCATCTATAAAGTACCTGGTCCGGGGCCAAATGGAAAAGATAAACCGCTCAAAGCATTCACTTCGATAAAAAGGGCAACAAGTGAACTTAAAAAAGTGCTGCAAAACATGCAAATTGTCGAATCAATTGGATTTCAGAAACAAGAATTTCATAAGCATAACTGTGTTAGCAGGTGCCAGATTTCCTAATGTCTCCTACTTTTGTAAACTAGATTTATAATTTAGTTGGGTTGGGCTATGATATTAAATACTAGATAGGTAGATAAAGACAGCAAAATCTTCGTAAAAGTATTCCAGCTTTAGTAAGTCTCATACGTTTTCATGTTGGGCTTACAAATGCTTTCAATCATTTAACAAATTAATGCAAATATTTGTTTTTACATTTATCGACAGCTCAATTTGTTCGTTGACAGCTTTCCCACTGCAGCTGTGCCAAAATGGATAATCCTCAGTCAAGACACACTCATATTTTCGAATTGTGTGTCCTGCTGGAGATCTAGCTTGCTAATATTGCATTCAAACGACCGTTAATTATCGAAATTGTTAGTCAACATGCTTGTCAGAAAAGAGACAAGATAACTGTGGCACTACATAATAGAGGGGAGGTGGCAGCTAAGCCGCAGGACAGATATTCAATCATTAGTGAATTGTCAAAAGATGTCGTGGCTGTGCGGCAGACAACGGAATATGTGCATGTACTCCATACATGTGTCTGTGTGTGTGTATATACATAATCATATATGTATATGGAATATACAGCTATGTGTGTATAAGTAACTATGCGTTACTCAAAATCTAACACATATAGACTATAGACGCCCATGTGACGCCCCTATTGTACGGGCCTCAGCTATTTCATTGGTCAACACATGCCAACACACGCACACACCCACATACATATATATACACACAGCATATACTAAATGAAAAAATCATGCAGCAACTGCAAAATTTTGCATTCTCAGAAAAATATTTCGTTTTCAGGCCGTATCAGTCGAAACTTTATTTCGACTTTTTTTACCAGTCAAAAACTAATGTTGCTAATCATTTGTACTTTAGAATCAGTTATAATTATAAATATTATATTTCATTATTGTTATATTTAAGAAATGAAACTTATCAGACTTGCTCGGAATCAGAATTTATGAGAATATTAAAATAATACGTGGATCCTTTTGGTCCTTATTAATGACATAACTCATTGTAATCGCATTGTCCCCAATTCAATCTCTTTTCAATTCTCCATTATGCATTCTAGGGTATTTTTGCAGTCATTATCGTGCACTTTACTGAATTTGCATTTTCTTGTTTAGCTGTACACACACACACACCTACACACACACACACCCACACACACACTTGAAACTAAAATTTTTAATTTTTCTTTTTTTTACAGTTTCCTTTTGCTAATCAAAAAGCACAACGGCAGAAGGAAAAGCAACAACGATAACACAGGAAGGAGAATGTTAAAAAAAAGTACACTGCACAAAAAAAATACAAGCAGAAAAGAAAAAGTAAAGAAATTCCAGCCCAAAAGACTCTGATCCCAATGGCAGCCTGCTGGCTGCTGGCTGCTGCTTTTGCTTGCTGTTCCTGCTGCACATGTCGGTTATGTTTGCAGTCGAATAAACAGCATCAATTCAACACATACGAAGAAGGAAAAATATATATATCACAACGGGCCAAAGAGCAGGGCGATAAGAGAGCCAACCGTAGAGTGTGAGAAAAGAGAAAACAACAGCAGCAACAGCAGCAGCACATAAAATGGCGCCACGAGGCTTAGGCGCCAGGACAGCCACCAAAATGCAGGACACCTAACTCAAACTCAACACCCACCATCGCTAACCCCCTCTCCTAAGGCTGGGCTCACAGAGCCGCGGAGCGCACTAAATCAACATTTCACTTTGATGAATGATGACCAATGTCCAGGCGCGGCTGATGTCCTGCCTGTCCCGCGTCGCATCTCCCACATGTCCTTTGCACAGCGCAGCGCAGCATGCAACACGACCAACAGCAAAGGCGGTGGCAAAGCAAACAACAACAAGCAAGCAACAAAGAAAAAAAAAACAAAACAACACAATCTGCAAAACTGTGGACGCAGCTCAAAAGTGCAAGGGGCGTTCCACAGTTGCTGGTGCTGCAAGGAAGGAGGCAATGGAGGGGTTGGTGCTAGTGGTGCTCCTGCTCCTGCTCCCGCTTCTGCTGATGCTGCCCAGAACGCCTACACGACGAGCCTGAAAATAGACACGGACACTAATCGAATTATTGCCACTGCAGAAGAGATGTGTGGCGCCCCTGTGCCGTTGGTCCTTGTGCTCGTCCTGCGCGCTAGAGCGCACTTCGCTGCCTACACAAAATCGAATTTTTCCTGCAGTTGGCAATAAGCAAAGCCAAAAAAACAAACACTAAAAACTGAAAAAGAACACACAAAAAATACACCGAAAAAAAACCGATGAGTAATTAAAAAGAATTTCCCTTTTGGCGTGTTTATTCCATTTTTTTTTTGTCATGCTGCAGCAACTGAAGTCTGTGCATGTGTGTGTGCATGTGTGGGTGGAAGCGGAAAATCGAGAGCGAAAGAAAGCATAGCATACATTTGTGGGCAGCCGGCGACCCGCATCTGCATGCGTTTATGTATGTATGTGCAACTGTGTATGTGTGTGTGTGTGTTGCATCGATGGGCAGCAGCCAACCAAAATCGAACAGCGTCGCCTTTGTGGTTGCTGACCGCTCACGATTGCCTGTTGTAGAGTTGGGAGTTGGGCCTGCTCATGTACACCAAAATAGTGGGTAAACTCAAAGAAAGGGGTTGGCAGGGTGCAGGATTGCTGTGTGTACCGCAATAAACAAAAAACGCGCACATAAATTAGATGCCAAGCCAGCGTCAGTAGCAGTAGCAATAGGAGAAGGCGAAACAGCAGCAGCAGCATTGACAACGTTTGCAACCGTTGCCCAAACATGGAAAAAACTTGCCACACTTTGAAAGCTAATCAATGCCAGGCAAGTTGGGGCATTAACAGCTACCTCTGATATGTACGCTTGGACAAAAAATGCATGAACTCACCAGGGAAAAAAAAACAAATTTATTTTTATTATACATAATGTTGTTGTACATTTCAAAATTATAAATTAATGATCAACGAATACCTTCTCAAGGTCTGCATTCACTTACAGCTTATTTTTGTATTTAATGTCAAGGGATAAAATGATTTCTGAATCGAAGAAAATTTGTTTATTTTAGCTTAGAATGGAAATGGAAACGATTCTTAGTTGAATGGCGCTGTCAGCGATGGGTATGACTAAATTTTTATGTCCATGCACATTTGCATTGGGAAAGGCTACAAAACTGGTCCATAGAAGAGGGCAGCGGAAGCAACAGCAACAACAGCAACAACAGCAACAACAGCAACAACAACTACAACAAAATGCCACATGTGCATAGATTGTTGTTGTTGCAGTTGTTGCTGCGGCAACAGCAGCGTATTGTCAACAACAACAGCGCAGGCGCAACAAAAACTCAACTCAGTTTTCAGTTATTGTTGTTGTTGTTGTTGTTGCTGTTGTAGCTGTTGTTGTAGTCAATTGCATTGCAACATTTCATGATATGAAAGATTTAAAGTTTGCAACATAAAAATGTCACGTTTTTCATGGTCGCCAAGAGACGACGACGACAACAGCAACATTGTTACTGCTGTTACTGCTATTGCTGCTGCTGCTGCAGCTGCTGTTGTTGTTGTTGTTGTTGGCGCTGCGCATGAGCATTTGGTGGCTATGGCTAACTAACTTGCAGTCTATTTATGTTACAATTTGGCTGCTGCCAGGCAAAAATGTTGCCAACTTTGCTTTTGCTTTTGCTGCTTGTTTGACAATGCGCGTCGTGACATCTGCGCCAAGTTAGCAACAGGTCGGCATTGGCATCGGGGTCGGGGTTTCAGTTTTTGCTTTTGGTTTCGGCTATCTCGGGTTCATAGCCCGAAAGTTTGGTAGAAGTCGGGGGATGCGATAATGCCAAGAACAACAAACGGGTTCTCAATCTGCTGGCTGTTCGTATTAATTTGACAACGCAACATTACGCACCAGTCTGAGCCTGATCCTGAGCCTGACCTGAAAGCCTCCTATTTATTGCCCACAGCCAAGAGAGAGCCACAGAGTGAGAGAGAGGAGACAGAGAGAGAGAGAGAATGAGGGCGAGCAAGCGAGAGATGTCACTGATATGAGGCACAGGCACAGACACAAGCGGGGCAACCACCAACTGGCAAAGATTTCAGTTCGCTTCGTTTCGTTTTGTCACAAATTAAACACGTTTTTCCACAGAACCTAATGAATAAACTAGCCAAACGATGTTCACTGCTGCAAGATTGGTAAGGCGTTAAGGTTAAGCTCATAAGCGACAGGCAAATACCCTGTAAGCAGTTTGTGTGCCTTGGTTGTTGGTCTCAGATCATTTCAATCTTAAAAGAATAATAATATTAAAGTGATTTACATAAATTGGCAATAAAGTTTAAAATACATTGGACACAATAGTAATAAATATTGATCAGTAATCGATTGAACTCAAATATGAATTCATATTTATCCTTGATCCTTGATGTTTGTAATTTGGAGTTTAGATTTGACGTCCTGTTCTTGTCACAGTGATAAATTGCCAGACTATCAGCTATGATCTGAATGTGACTTCCGGAAGGCTTTGCAGCATGCTTAGCTATATTATGACTTTGGCAGCAATCATCTTGCTTGAAATCGTTAAACAATTGTCACTCTCAATTCTGAAAGCACCTGTGTCCGAGAATTGCCTACTAAACTTCGGTTGTGTGATTAACGACAATGGGAAGGGGCAACACAAATAAACAGAAAGGCTGAAAAAGGAAGAGAAATGGTTACTCGTCCAGAGCGGCATCTCGCAGGCGAGATGCATACAATTAGCAGGCTGTAAATTTGAAATCGAAAATAGCTACAAGACATGCGGCTGGTTACAGTGTTGCGTCCTGATGGGTCCACTTCGGGGGCCTACATATGTGTTAATTGAACATGGCTTGAGTACGTGTGCGGCTTGCTCGCTTGGCGCTGTTGTCGGATGGGGAGGGGGTGGCGCGGTGGCGCAAATTCTCCGCATCGCTGCAATTACGCACATCTAATGCAATTTTGATAATTGGCCATCAAATTTATGAGACATGTTGCTGGCCGCAACGAAATTACGATGTGCGAACATGTTGCGATCATAAATGGCAAATGTTGCAAGCGGAGTGGAAAGCGGTGCGGAGTACATTTAAATGCGTGTGATAAACAGCGTGTTGCGCACATGTTGCCGTGCAACATTTCATGCAGCCAGCGTTCGGGGCAGCTGTAATTATTTCTATTAAAGAGTGCAACTGCAGTCGCTGTCAGCCTGACTGCACACCACGTACCCAGCACCAGCCATGGCAACAGCAGCTGCACCTCCTGACCAGGCCAGAGCAGATATGGCTAGTATTTTTCCTCTTTTTTTTGTATATATGCACATATCTTCTGCTTTTTGTATTTTTTTTGTAGTTCTCAATTTGAATTTGCATGCGCGACGCGCACACGAGAAATTCTATTAGGCAAAACATTTCGCAATTGCGTGCTGATTGTCAGGTTAACTGCAACACTCCCATACCCCATTCCCCTTCAACTTCCATTTCAATTGCAACACTCAGACGAAAAACATTGAGAGTTCAATTTTTATTATATTTTTAGGTTATATTTTACTTTAGTTCTCCCGAAGCAGTTTTACATTTACGAATTTTGGGTATGCAAAAAAGTTTTTTTTTTAAATAAACATATGCTTGATAAAAGTAGAAGGCGATGTATTCTTTTTCTGAGTGCACTCACCTGCATGACCGATAGCCAGAGGTTTGCAACACGCTGCAGGCATCTTCTCAAGTGCCTCAGTTTCCCAGTTCCTCGGGTCTTCAAGCTCGTCTTTAGCTGCTTTGCATGCCCGCGATTATTAGTTACGGCCGCCTGAACGCATTTTTGCGCATCTCCACACTCACTCTCACACACACACACACACACACACTCACACACAGAATAACGACGACCTCCATTCGAGTATCTTTTGTCTTTTTGCTTGGGGGCCCCTTGAAACAAAACTGTAATAGTCTTAATTAAGTTTAGAATTGAGTTTGCGCGTAATTATGCGAAACGCGCACAAAAGCCCCGACTTTGAGCTCGAATTGGAGTTGGGCCACGTATGTGGGTATGTGTATATGTACGTGTAAGCAAAGTAGCCGCCGCCACGCCCCCAAACCCGCTAAGCAGCCGCAGCCAAGCTGAGCCACAATTATGATGTGCACTTGCGCATGCCCCCTCAAGCACACACACACACATACACATACACATACACAAACACAAATACACAAACACATACACAGACACACACGGGGTACACTACCAACCGCCCACTTTCCTTTTCAAGGTGCCGCCTGCAGTGAGCTCTGCGCTCATCATGGGTTTCTGGTTAGGTGAGCATAACTAATCTAATCGCTATAAATCTGCTGCCTGCACCTATCCCTGACCCTCTCCCTGCAACCCTAACTCTTCGCCTGGATTTGCTTCTGGCCTTCTCTTCTGGACATACAAGCTTTTATTGATTAAAAATATTCTGATTAGATTCGATGAAAGCTTCACTTCTGTTTGAAACTGCTTAATAAAAGTTTGTTGAAGTCATATATAGAACCTTTCAGTAAGTATGGAATTTATTATTTATAAGCCCTTCAATTGATTCTTATTGATTTGGTATCGAATCATGCTAATTACAAGTTATTCGTTGTTTAACAATACACTTATTCAAATAAGCTCAGTCTCGAGTCAGGTTTATCGGTTTAAAGCAGTGTGCAACCGGTTAATTAACGGTTCGCAGCCAACCAACTGAGTTGTGTGAGCATTTTGGTTGCCATTGATTGGCATACTCGATTTAATAAGCTGCCTGACCTACGGTACCCTCTATCAGCCATGCTGCGCCATCACATTTCCCGACTGCAGCAGCAGCAGTTGTTGTTGTTGTTCTTGCTGTTGCTATGGCAACCCACAACCCACAGTTTTTCAGCCTCATGCGGATGTCAATGTCGAATGCAGGCGGTTAAACACCAGGCAACAGGAACAGGATCACCGACTATTCCGAGTATGCCATTAGTTTAGACTTTGCCACGATGTCCCTCTTGCCATCTTTCCCGTCTTCTAGTGCTCTTGTGCTCTGCTGAATGCTGGGCATCGCCCACTTGGCGGCGGTTGCCGAGTTACCAACTTATATACACGTCGTTCCGTCCAGTTTGCCGTTTGCTGTTTGCCAGTCGCCTTTCTCTTTCTCTCGCTGCATGGCCCATTACGCTGTCCATTTGAGTGGTCATTATAGTAAATTTGATTTGGACGCGAGCCTCAAAAGCTGCCCGAGCCACATCATCAATACCAAGTGACACACAGAGGACAGCCGGCTAAGAGGGGTTGCGGGGAGTGCAGCGGATGGGTGGGGTAGCAAAGAAATATCGAACACGTAGTTAATCAATCCATTGGTGGTCCAAAAGCACGACGCGCCAGCAATTACAGTTAACTGGGCCGCACTGTTGTTGCTTCCAGTTATTGTCGTCAATTGTTGCTGTTGTTGCTGTTGCTGCTGCTGTGGTTGCAGTTGTTGTCGTACGCATGTTGGCGCGCTTAAGACGCGTAGGCGGCAACATTCACAGTTGGCTACATTTGTTGTCTTGCGACTGACTTTGGCCGCAATTAAAACGATCCCGGACCACATTTGATTGAACGATTTGCAAAGTAATTATGTTGTCATTAGCTAGATACCTAGGCCGACAGTCAGTTGTTCAGTCAGTTAGTCTTGCGGTTCGTCAGTCAATCGCTTAATTGCTCAATCTAGATCATTTCAATATAACAGCAATTTGGGGCCTATGTAATTTCCAAAATTAGAGTCATTTCTCCAAATAGCACTATTCGAAGCAGTACAGGTTAAATTAACGACTATTTATAGTTGAAAAATAGTTAAAGTTAACGAAAAAGCAAATGGAAAGTTCAATTAATATGTGGTAAAAAGTAATTGAATATATACATCACTTGCATTGGTAGATCGCATATTGGAAACGATGGAAACTATGGCAAAAACAAAATGCTTTTTATAATTATTATTGGATAGGGAGAATTAAGTCGAATTTTGCAGCTAACAATTAAGAAGATTGAAGAGAGGAAAAATAGATAAGAAAATTACAAAATAAAATATATATTTTTGGATTATTTAAATCATATTATTTCAACAATAATTTTCGTTGAATATATGTAATCGGCCCAGTTGACGCCAGCACGGTGGTAGGTCGCCAGCTCGCCGGCTTGGGCGAGTCGAGACTTGTTCCGGTTGATTGGCATTGTGGCATTTTTTGGCTGCCGTTCATCGGAAAGTTCGCACCTTCACGATATGCTGCAAGAACACGCACATGCATGCATATGGCCACGGGGCACACAGGCACGTCAGCAGCCACAGGTCTTGGTGGATCTTGGACCCGCTCCCATGCCCTGTCCCAATTACAAGTGAAGAGGGTGCACAATTGTTGTCTCCGGGCGATTTGGCTGCCGAAGACGACTTAATTGAATGTTGCAGTCGGACAGGCAGCTGCTTATCAGCGCCACGCGCACAATTAATTCCAGCGATTTGTAACTTAACTGTAAAACTGTATATTCACTTGCCCCTTGCAGCTGTCTATCTGTCTCTTACGCTGTCTCTATCTGTGTCTGTTGCCTCCTCTTCTTCTGGTGCTCTCCTCCTGTTGATCGCCTCCAGCACCCCTCTGTCCGACAGTACGACTGTCCGCCTGTCAGCTGGCAACAACAAAACGTAAATCAAGAAATTTGCTTATCCCACGCGGCGCGTCGCATCGCTTCCCAAATTCCCATTCCCATACCCCCATGCATCCCCATGCCCATGCCCATATCCATATCCACATCCATATCCATATCTATAGCTGACTGCTCTCAACATTGGAACAGGTGGCGCAGATCGCTGCGTGCGTTTTTTGCATATTAAAAATGTTTGCCAGTCTGTTTTGGGGATCAACGTTGAATGTGGCAACGACTGCAGCCTACAGCTGCATGCTGACTCTCGCCGCTTGCCTGCCGCCTACAGACATGAGGGTCTGTTGCCATAAAGCACAATGGGTGGTAAATTGAAGCTTTCAACTATGTGTGCTATGCGGCCAAAGTCGTTGCTGTAGTTGTTGCTCTCTTTGGATACCATTTCATTGGCCGCTGTTTTGACAATCTGCGCCAATTTAATTGGAGCGCTGTCATTAAAGGCACGCAATTAAAAATGTTGAGAAAACCAGGAAATATATAAGCATGATAAGCACACATACATATATGTAATTACTGTATGCATGTGTTGTATGCCAGTAATACAATCGAACTAGCTAGATGAATATTGAATTGTTCATTTCATTTTTCATCTAATTCTTATATCCTAAGCATACTCGTTAGCAAGCTTTATCAGTTAATAAATACAAGAGTCATGATTAAAATTTATTGGTCTTATAAAGTGCTTACTAAGAGAAGCCTCAACAAAAACTGAAGGCGGCTTCCAGTTGCGTAAGTAATCATAATGCAAATAATATCCTTGAAGATTAATTGTATGGTCGCAATCAGTTTATCAGTTGCTGAGTTCTTAAATGCTCTTATCTGATTCTACTCCCTCTTTCTCTCTCGCTCTGTGCATATCTCTCGCTCACTCTCTTTTTCTGTCTCTCACTCTCCCTTACTCTAAATGAAATCCACTTTAACTGAAATGCCCCATAAGAGTTGCACGAAAATGTGCTTTAACCTGGGTCTACAGCTTTAGTTGGAGCAAGCTCAGTTCATCTATGGCACAGGTGTTAGGCTCCCAGTAGGGTGTGGGGAGGGTGGGGAGGGGGCCTGTGAGGACAGCAGACAGAAACACCACTAGGAATTGCATTGCCAGACAGTTTATTTCATATCAAGACAAATATATTTAGTGCTGGGCAATGCTTGAAATACCTCAATAATTAATTGGCAGAGTGTCGAGCACTCTTGCTCCTTTGCTGCTCCGTGCTGCAGGATTATGGGGGTGGTGGTAGGGAAGGTGCCGTTGGGTTTTGAGTCGTGTTTGGTTGCCTTGTAAACACGACCGGCGACATCCGTTTGAGATTTGAATCTTGTGGCTGGCTGATTAGCCCCACTTAGTGGAACGGTATTAGGCCATTTGACGAAATTAAAGGGATTGCGGCCAAAACACGTTGGGCTCGCTCTTTGGCGTGTGGTTCCTGCGACAGCTGCTAAGGCGGTGCAAATAAACAAAATGACAACCAAAATATAATCCGAAAGCAAGGACATAATGACAAACAGGCGAAACCCGACCCGGAGACGTAGAACGGCACGGAAAAGGAGAAGGAGCAAAAGACGGCGACTATGACGACGTCCTGCTCGCGAGACAGACAAACAAATGTCGCGCTTTCTCTGCTTTTGTCCTTTTGTATTCGTTTCGTTTCGTTTCGTTTCTTCTCATTCCGATTCCGATTCGGTTTTATTTTATTTTGTACGCCCAAAAAGGAAAAGGATTATAAAATACGAAAACAACTGTAACTAAGCCTTTGGCCCGTACTGTGACCTCTCTCTCTCTCTCTCTCTCTCTTGCTCTTTCTATCTCCAACGGCATCGACGGCTTCATTTGGCGTGCATGAAAACCGTTTGGGAACTCTTGGCCTGGATGCGGGTCCTCTTTAAGAATACCACGCAATCAATGCCAGCTAGCCAAGGAATACTCTGAGCATATTAGCTAATATGAACTCGAACTTCAAATCCTGTTTCTACAATTGAAAGCTAGATTTTAAGCTTATGATAGTTGAAATACTTTTGAATAATAGCGAGAGATATGTGTCATATAAAGAAAGACAATGGAATATATTTAAAGACATGGGATTATTTCCATATTCGTTTGATAAGAAGCTATAACAATATCAAGTTATGCAACAGACTTGTATTTAATAGTTGTATATTTAGCATTGAGCCAACTGAAGGGTATATAATAGTCATGGCCAAGTCAATTGTATTTCATTTTGGTTTTGTCCTTTGACCGCGGCTCGAACAATCGTGGGTCTATACAAAAAAAACAAAAATAAATAATAAACCCGATGTTTTGTACTTTAAATGACATTCCGCAGTAAATTTCACATTTATAGCTGACACAGAATAATAAATATCGCGTTGTAATACTTACAAACGGCGTGCAAGGGACGCGAAAGCATCGAAATGTAATAGCTACGAGTTGAGCACAACAGCAACAACAAAACAACAGTTGAGTGTACCCTGTACAGGTAGCTGGTGGCGTACAATAACAAATTAAACTAAAAAAAGGTACAAGCATAAAAAATAAAATAAAAAAGGGCAGACAAGCGCAAATTAGTCGGGGGCAGCAGGGAGTGAGTTACACAAAGGCCGCAGTGGATACACCTGACTCAAAAACTGGCTTTACACACACACATGTTGCAGGCATGTAAATTATCTGCTATAGGCAGATTTATTGCCTTAAAAGAACCCTCAGTTGGCCTCCTTTTCGGCATACCCATAAATCAACGGAGAATATACTCCATGCAAAATCACAATTCATTATATTGCTCTTGTGAGTATCTAGTAGTTGGCACATAACAGTCGTCCAATTGGCTTCAAATCAATTTGCAACACTCGGAATAACCCCCAAGGAACTGCATGAGCTGGTGACTTATATTATATATACAATAAGCTCAATTTGTACGTATTTCATTCATATCCATTTAGATGTGGGCTAATTATTTGATTATGGTTTCATTGTGGGCGCAAGTTTAATAAGTTGCTAAGACTCTGTCTGGGAAGAAGCAACCTGCTGAAAGCATTGCCAATGCCTCGACAACATTGATAAATACGAAAAGAACAACAACAACGACAATGATAAATACGAATAGAAGAACAACAACAGCAGCAACAGCAAAGTTGTCCAGCAGCCCACATATCAGCGGCACTTCATCTTGATTGACATGCGCATTCAGCGCGTTGACATAATGATGGACAGACTTGGAACAGCGAGTGCGCAGGCGCAGGCGCACCGGCAACTTGGATACTTGGCAACTTGTGCAGTGTGCAACGTGCAACGTACAACAACAAAGCGTGACAACATTGCCGCTGGCGATGCGTTTTTGTGATGCTGCTGCAGCAGCAGCAACAGCAGCAGCAGTGACTGTGATGTGACCGCTGGGATCCGCAACGAGATAGCAATGAGAAAACCAAAAAAAAAAAAAAATACAAACATATATTGAGGATTAAGGGGGAAGAAGGACTGCCTTGGCAAGCGCCCAGCTTTGCGCATGCAAATCACAGCAGCTTTTCATACATATGCGTAATGAGAGGCAAAATCTCTAATGAAGTCGGAATCGGTGAGCGAAATCCAAAACGGAATCAGAATCGGAATCGGCATCGGCATCGACATCGGATGCAGGTATCGATGCCAGTCGCAATGGAGCGCCGCTGATGCGACCTTTAAGATTTCCCCCGCGCCAGAAAATTTTCAATATCAATTTTCATTGTTCGTCTTCGTCTGTGTCTTGGTCTTCGCTGCGTTGAGGTTTGTTGGCGGCGGCGTTGTCGTCACTCAGTCGGGGCACGATCTTGGGATACGATGTGCTATCTGGACATAAATAGACGCCAATTAAATGTTTGATGGCCATGTTGTTCTCTGATCGGCCCACGGAGCAGTCAAGTGTGCCAAAAAAAAAAAACACAAAATAAAAAGGAAGTCAACAAAAAAACCAAACTAAAAGAACCGAAAGCACTTTCAAGCAGTTGAACAACCAAATGCAGGAAATAATTTTACAATAAATTATATGAAATATTTTGCAGAGCAAGACAGACAGTAAAAAGTGCCCAAACAAAAATATGACACAGAATGTGGCAGAACCAGTTTGCAGTTACTTTTGCTGCTGCTGTTCGTGATGTTGTTGTTGGTGTTGCTGTTGTTGCTGCTGTTGTTGCAACAAAACTTTGCGAGACATAACGGCGTCTGGCAGAAATGAGGAGCCTTCAGACGGACCCAGAGGATGAGCCACAAAGATGTCGAAGTGGAAGTCGATGTCGCTGTTGGTGTTGTAGTTGTAGTTGGAGCTGACTGCTTGACTTGGGGCCCAGTTCGATATGCCAGAAGCCACATGGATACATACTTACTGCTGCACTGTTATAGAACTTAGTCTAACGCCTACGCCTACGTCCACGCCCACGCCCATGCCTCCTTAATTTTACCGTTACCATTAGCGCTGCCATTACGGTTGCAGTTTTGATTCAGGGCTAGGGAACCACAACTTTTGCAACGGCGACAATATTTACTTGTATACCCTTGCAGTGGGTATTACAAATCCTTATGCAACTTGGCAAAGATATGATTCTGGCCAGGGAAGAACATCCAACGGTGCAGATAGGCTATAAACTTGTACATAGATATATGTTCATATGAAATACGGATCAAAAACACAAAAACTATCAACATCTTGCAGCAACATCAACATCATACTTTAGCTATATCGCTTCCAGGGTATTTAATTGACGGCAACGCGAAGAACTAGAAAGTATACTTTCTTGGTTCGGCCTCTTTTTTTGGGTGGTTTATTTTTTGTTTATTTGTTGCATTGTTCGCGGTCTACAATGTAAAACCTGTCGAAACTTTTTCATCGACTTGGCGCACAGTCGCTTCGTCATCGTCTGCACCTACGCGTGCCACACACAGCGAATGGAGAACTGAGGTCAGTTGCCGCCAATCGGAAAATTTACTGTGACTGTGCGGATTGTTGTTGGTGTTGTTGTTGTTGTTGTTGTTGCTATTGCAGTTGCAGAAAGTATCTAATTGCAGATCAGATTGGCATTGCCCTGTTGAAAGATATTGCAAAGGTGACAAGTGTGTTAAATGTGTATTTGTGTATGTCTCTCAAGTGAAGCTCACATTATCAATAAGCCAACCATTTGAAAATTGGCTCACAATTACTCTCCTTAGCAAGTCGCTTCTGGCAACACAGTAAAGGTTTGAATTAACTGTAATATACTCTAATATACATTCATTAGCGCAGCCGGTATATCAATTCTCAAATTTACAACTACAAATTATCCCAAATCAGCAAGTAATGAAATGGATGTCAATAAAAAAACAATAAATGACTCCAAAGGATCATGAATGTAGAGATGTATATAATACAATTTAAATTCATTCCTTAATATCTCGCTTATGCACAGTTATACTAACAACATTTGGGCATGATTATTGATGTCTTTTTGGTTTGGTAAGATCCGAATCAAAAATTAACCAGTAGAATTGGTAATTGAAAGTTCCTGAGTGCCTTATAAATGAAATGAGCCAATGCTTCTAAAAATAGAAAAAAAAGTAGTTGCAATGGGAAAGTCGATCTTTTTACTGCTTGTATAAAGCGATTGGCGACTGCTAAGAACGTAGCAGTCGTGGCCGAGTGGTTAAGG
Organism: Drosophila conformis; assembly: GCA_035041375.1. Classification (NCBI taxonomy): domain Eukaryota; kingdom Metazoa; phylum Arthropoda; class Insecta; order Diptera; family Drosophilidae; genus Drosophila; species Drosophila conformis. Next base: position 3,058,734 of record JAWNLE010001151.1, read on the forward strand.
CGTCTGACTCGAAATCAGATTCCCTCTGGGAGCGTAGGTTCGAATCCTGCCGACTGCGGGTAATTTAATATTTTTTTTTTTTCTCTTCCTATTTGTTTATCATGGTTTATTTACATATTTCGTTAAATGTTTAATACATTTAATTCTTTTAGCGCTTTTCAAAAAAGTGGTACTATTAACTTGGAGCATTTAAAGAATTGAAATTGTGTGAAATGAATTCGTGCCAATTAAATGCGAATTAACGAAAATGGAAAATGCTGGTAATTGATGGTACCTGCAGTGAGTCCTACGATGCATAGTTATTTTAACTATCAGTCAGTGTGCTCGATGTTGGCGATGATGATGTTTATAATGATTCTCCTGACGATGGTTTACGAATGTTCGCCAATCAGAAGCAACAACAACAACAACAACAACAACATACGTGCATATATTACAATGGAGTTGACGGTGTTTCCCATTTTTTTTTTGCTAACAACCATATCTGGTTTAATTAGAATTTTGCTGTGGTCACCCAGCATTTAACCAAGCACATTGCTAGCTCCCAGTTCCGCCTCCATCATGCCCCAAACTCCTTTGATTTGCTTTTCCAATTCAATTATTATGAAGGCGGTTTTGGGTCTGGCTTTGAGATGGCGGGGAGATTTCTCTCTACAGTCCGTTGGCTGTAAAACAAAAATATTAAAAAAAAAACGCAAAAAAAGAAAAGCAGCAAGAAAAAAGTAAATGCTCGCGACACTGGCACATGTGAGAAGCATATTGGAAAAACCACGAACATGCCATCCCACTCACACACGCAAGTCTGTCTCACTTGCGCGGAATGCTCCTTTCTTCTTTTTTTGTTCTGCTGCTCATGCTGCTGCTGCTGCTGCTGCTGCTGCTGCTGCTAATTGAGACTTCAGTTTTGCAATCTATGGCAAATTGATGAACAACACACACAATCACATGCACACGCTGCACACACACGCACACAAACAGCAGTAATTAACGTGCACGCGGCACATAAGCAAAAGGCAATACTGGTCCACCCCCCCAAGCCCACATGCCGCGATATTCCAGCAACATATATGCATACATATGTACACACTATATAGCCATATATGCGACGCATGCAAATCGCAGCGCGACGCTTGTTTTTTCACATGGGCGTCCGCCCAATCGTCCAATCGCCCGGCCAGCCTGCAACCCCCCCACCGCTGCGATTGTGGCTGGTCAGCTTTTCCTTTCTTTGGTTGCGGCTGCTGCTGCTGTTGCTGTTCCAGTTGCTGCTGCTGCTGCTGCGTTTTTTTGCACGCTGCATTCGCCCTGCGATTGGTTGCCGGCCATCGATGAGCCGACTCTGTGAATGAGAATGTCAATGAGTATGTGTGTGTGTGTGTGAATATGGGATTTGCCGAATGCCGTCCACCCAAACGCAAAAAAATAAAAAATAAACGCAACGACGACAAAGGGGCACATTCATTCATCAAGCAGAAGCACGTTCGTGGGCTTTGTGCCCATGCGTTCAACAGCAGCACCAGCAGCAGCAACAACAACTGCAGCAAGCCCAAGGGTTGGCAACTGCAGTTCCTGTAAGCCAGCCAGCCACCCTATGCAACGGAACCAGCCCCGGCCAAACGCTGATAGGCTTAAAGGCCCAATCGCGAGAAAGCCAAGTTATATTAAAAAATTTCCTATCAATTTTACGCGATGCGACATTGAATCAGGTTTTGAGGATTTAAAGACCAAAAGCCAGACTAAAGGCCCAGACAAGACAAAACAAAAAATGGCCACAAGCAAAACCTTAAAAAAAGGATTGTAAAATATTATGAAAACATAGGCACGTTCCTCGCTGGAATTTAATTTTGATAAAGGTACGAAATATTGACGATACATCCATAGCATTCAAAGCAAATCGGAGTTGGAGCTAGAAGTTGTCTGTGCTTCAAAAACGAAGGATATGCTCAAATCGAATACGCAATGCCCTAACTAAGACGCTCTCAAATTGATGTATCATTATATTAAAAATTTATTTTTTCGGTTTTCTTGATGGCAAATTTTGAGTTTGGGTTAACTAATTAGAAATCTATTTTAATCTTTGAGTGATAATTAGTAGTTCGCTGAAAGACTGATAATGCCGACTATTAAGGGTATTAGTTGACAGTTGCGGCACACGGTGAGCATATTTTTATGCAGCCATCTACGGGAACAAAGAGACGTTTTTTTTTTAACGTTAACCAAATTTGAGCAAGTTTCGAACAGGAGGAGCCACACATAAAGTAAAAGCAAATACGGCAAATACATAGAGAGACGGAGGGCCGAGAGCAGGAGAGCTGGAGAGCGGGTACCGCATCCAAAAGCCGTGGCCGAAGCCGATGCCAGCAACGTCCGCATTCGCGTTTTATTTATTTTCTTTTCTTTTTTTTTACACACACATACATATATATATATATGTACATATATATATATATATCTGTATTTAAGGAGTGGAAAGTGTGGGAAGTGGACTGCAGGAAGAAACTGCTGTTGCTGTTGTATCGGTTGTGTGTGTGTGTGTGTATGTGTGTTAGGGTTAACTCACCCTCTTTAAATATCCGTAAATGTCAGACGACATCACGCTTCAGTGGACACACTGACGATGCTGATGCTGATGCCGACCGATGGAGGCGCCTCCCACGCTCGATGGCTGACCAGCAGCCTCCGCTAACCTGCACCTGCTTACCATGCGCCGCTCTCTTCGCCCACCTTACATCTAGCCGCAAAATATTGGCGCAAAGCATTGAGGGGAGTGGTAACTGAAGGCAGGACATGGCCTGCTGCTCTTTGCTACAGTTTGAATTATTTGAAACAATATCCTTAGAAAAAATGCGATACAATTTCAAACGATGACAAAAAATCACGAGCAAAGCGCTTGAGTGCGAGTCCTGAGCCTGGTCCTGGGCCCGGTCCTGGCCGTGATACAGCTCCAGTTGCCTCAGGCAGAGACTAGGGCCAGGGCCAGACAGGTGTTTGTCAGCCAGTCAAAAAGCGTTGGGGCAGGAGTAAAATACGGAGGAGCAGCATGTGTTCGCTACTCTTATCACCGAAAGTGGCCCCGGCCTGTTTCTGACCATGTGTGTGACTGTGTGTGTGTGTGAGCTGAAATAACACAAGCAATAACAACAAAGCTTCCACACTAAATGTGTGTGTGTGTGTGTGGGCGGATGGGGGAAAAATGTCATTGACCGCGACAGGCAGCAAAAGCAGCCACCACCAGGTGGGAGACATCAGCCGGCTTAAAAAGTACCCAAATACTCCTAATGCCCAACCTCAGCAAAATACACATAAAAGAAAATATTATTTTCTAGCCCAAAATTGCGGAAGTTGCCACAGCAATATCGGAACACATACTTACATACACGTATGTGGCCAATCAATATAATTGTATACAAAATTTAAGTACAACAGTATTTAAGGCTTACAGGATAGCAAGCGAAAGACTTATTTCGCTCACTTTGAACTCCTCCTATAATAGACCTGATTGAGTTTAACGGCTAAACTTAAAGAGTGGACGGCATAACATAAGCCACAAAATGTAGTGAATGCTGGCAGACTTATGTTACATATTAGCTACCATATAATAACATCCAATTTGAACGAAAAGTGCACCAAGTGTGACTAAGACTCAGCTGGAGCCAAGGAGTAAATTGTAAAAAAAAACTATTTGTTTAGTTAAATATGCTACTTAAATATTTAACATTTAAGTTTCATAAAATTTAAATTAAGGACAAAACATGCAAATTTGTACAGCTTTGAAAGTCTAGGCAGAAGGTAGATGCGCATTGTGCAGCATGTCTTAGGCGCAGCACTCGGAAGCGTGCTTCATGCTACTTATCAATATGTTAGCTGGCACTTCTTGGAAAGCCGCAGACGTCAGAAGAGTCTCAGCTTCAGCTTCTGCGACAGCCTTAGCCTCAAGCCTGGCGAAGTTTCTGGGGCCGGGTTTGTGCAAGCCGCCTGAAGTGCACTTCTAAATAGCCATTCATTTTTCTTAAACGGCGTCAGATGGCGCAGCCCCAAAAGCGCAAGTTGCACAATCAATTTGCTGCTTGGCAAACAGGCGACAAAACTGACAGCAGAGTGATAAAGAATGCGAGTCTGTGTCTAAGAGAGAAACAGAGAGAGAGAGAGAGTGAGATGGAGATAACTGCGGGCGCTGCTTGAGCTCAAGTTTTGGATGCGGCCAACCAATGAAATGGCTCAATCAATTAGGGCCTGTCATAATGCGTCTTACAGCTCAAACAACAACAGCAAAAACCACAACTTGAAGAACAACAACAGCTGTGAGTATCAGCTTTGTCAACATTTTCTTGGCACAGTAAATGTGAACTGAAACTGGGAACTGCGAACTGCGAACTGGGAACTGAGTTAAGGTCTGGGTCGGTTGCATTGTGCATGTTGCTGCAACATCAATAAGAAGCTGCAAGGCAGCCAAACAGACAACATGCGTGCCTCACTTGACTGCCTCGTATCTTATGTGATGAAATTTATGCTTAATTAAAAGCGACACAACGTTCCGGGCTTCGTCTCAGGCTGCCAGACGCACAACGCGTTTGCTACACCGATAAGAGCCGCAGAATGTGGCACACTCAAAAAAAAATCAAATAAAGAGTACTTTTTGCTTTCGATCGAATTTCTTTCCATTGTGTAATTTGTTTTTCGTTCAAGAACTTACTTTCTTCTTATAAGAGCATAATTTGTCGAACTTTTATCTTTTGAATGCAGAAATCTCTTCCGAACATAACTTTGGATTAAATCTTTTCCAACAAAAGTTGGGTTATAATAATTAAATAAATAAAATATTTAGTGTACAAACAAATATTTGTATTTATAAAGCAACACAATTATTCTCTGAGTGCAGGTTTTGGCTCACTTGGCCTGACAATTAATGCGCTTTTGAAACGCACAGATCGACAACTGCTCGTATAAAGTGCTTAGCTCCCACCCTCTCTCCGCATTGCTCTCTTTATATATATATGTATGTATATATAAATATGTATAGATATATATATCTGTGTACCTCTCTGCATCTTCTCTCTAATTCAATTAAAGTCTCCGCACGCATGTTGTCTACCCACCGTCCAAGCCAGACTGCCTGACGATGGATGCACGTCTGTGCCTCAAGTCCGACTCAGACTCAGACTCAGGTTCCGATTCAGACTCAGACTCAGACTAACACTGACACTCCGACTTGAACTTAGGCTTGAGAGATGCAGCTGGAAGGTAGTGTGGCCTGCATTGTGGAGAAAGGAGGCTGGTAACGTTGGCAAAACTTTTTGCACTCATTAGTCTCCCACAACGTGAATTAAGATAATCTGTGGAGTGCAACGACAACGAGCTCCACTTGGATTTGGATTTGGGCTTTGGTTAGTTTTGTTGTTGCTGTTGTTGTTGTTGTTGTTGTTTGTCTTCAACTTCATTTTCGTCTTCGTCTGTGTTTACTCTTGAATTTTGGACTCGGCGACTTGGGCGCTTGTTGTGCAAATGAATTGTTGCTGATTTCGTTTGAACGATTAGCGCCATGAGCATGCCTGCCCCGCAATGCCCCCGCCCCTCCTTATGCCACACACCACTGTCTCCAACCCGTTACTCAGCCAGCGCCTGGCCTGCTGCAAATGCAAATGGCCCCCGGCATGCTTAGCAATTAGACTAATTGCATGGGTCGTTGCCCAGTCGCTGCGGAGGAGGCGTATACTCTGCCCCACACCACACCACAGCCACCCACACACCCACCCCAGAACTGAGTCTATTATTGGAAATGTGTGTGGGCAACGCCCCCCTCCTCCCTTGCCCCTTTCACGATTATGTTTGTACACATATGTAAGTCTGAAGCTGCAATGCACATTGCGCATACGCACTGTGTGCGCTGAGCCTATTGCAAGAAATGCTTGCAGATTGGCCAGTCAGAGCCATAACAATAACAACAACAACAACAGCGGAAACAACAACAACATGTGTTCTTTCAGCCCCGTTGAAAGCGTTGCGTCGATTCGACAACATACACGCAGGTGCCTGCCTCTTCGAAGCAGACACAGGCCTCGACGCAACTGTTGCAATATAAAATCAACGCCTACGCTAAAACAGACACCCACAGCAACAGCAACAGCAGCAATGGCAGCAGCAACAGTAACAGCAGCAGCGACTAATTCCCATTCAGATTTGCATTCGCACACTAACTATAAAAGCGAGCATTATAAATACTTCATAAGACTTGCATTGTTTTTTGGTTACACAGATGGACAACAATGTGACCAGGGAGCACATATGTAAATATAGCCAATTTGCAGTTATTTTGTTAATTAATCAATTACCAAAAAAGGAACAAGCTAAATGAACGGGAGTTGATTATCATTTAAAATAGTATAAGTGTTAATAGCACGCAGAGCATTTGGTTGTCAATGTGGCTCAATGAAGCACACATATTTTGTGTATATTTTGGACAGTCATCAAGAGAAACAGCAGCAGCAGCAGCAGCAACAGCAGCAAAAACTGTAGTCCAGGCATCAAATGGCAATAAGAACAACAAAAGCAATAGCAGAAATACAACTGCACCGTTGCATGTGTACGTGAGTGCGAGGAATATATATATATATATGTGTATATGTGTGAGTGTGTGTGTGTGTGTGTGTGCGAAGTGCTCTTTTGGCCAACCAGAAGCAGTAGCAGGAGATGCCTGTACGTCAGCTTGCCCCTCTGCCAGATGATTAATCGAATTAGTTTTTATTTTTTTGCGCTTTCACTTTGCACAGCGAACTCCTTTCATTTACATTTTCTTTTGCACTTTTGGCTACGTCCTTTAGTTTGTTGCATATTTTTGTGCGCACCAGGAAGCGCACACACACGCACATAGACAGACACAGACATTGACAGACATGTGAAGTGGAGTGAGTGGCAGCTGACCAACTGCGTCCGTGCCGGATTCTTTTTTGGCAATGCCTGACCCACGTTCCGTTTGCAGCCCCTCCTTTCTCCCCTCCCCTCCACTCGACCACCTTGTCTTGGCCATCGTGCTGGCATTCATCCTGGCCAAAACGTCGTTAGCATGCAAAGGGCGCAACAAAAAAAAGGAAACCAAAAAAGGAAAAAAATAGAAACAACCAAAAATTCACATTTCGTCTGATGAAATGAAAGCCTCGGCCTGATGCCAACAGGGGGTGAGGGGTGGGCGTGGGTGTGGATGTATGTATATTTGTGTCTGTGTGTGTGTGTGTGTGTATGCATGTGTGTATTGGGTGCGCAATAACTGCAAATTGCATGGGCGGCTCTAAGGCAATTTTTTTGTTGTTGTTACTGTTGTCTGTGGCATTTCATTTGATTTGCGTTTTGTTGTTGCTGCTGCTGCCATGTGAAACGCAATAAGAGCATCAAAGTGCAACACACACACACAGATACATAGAGATAGCTGGGGCATGCAGCCTCCTATGTTTTCATTTTAATTTTCCTTTTCTTTTTATGTTGTATTTTTTTTTTGTTATTTTCTTTTGTCCGTTGTCTTTTGGCCTGCTATTTTCAGCGAATGATTGTTGCATAAACGTCGTCTTTGTATTGTGGCTGCAGTGCGCGCGTGTGTTAGAGTGTGTGTGTGTGTGTGTGTGTGTGTATGAATGTGTTTGGCCATTTATTTGCCGCCCTGTTGTGCACTTTGTGCAGTCCTTTGAGTGGCAGCAGCCGCAGCCGCTGGTCGATTACCATTGGCTGCGACTGAGGCCAACACGTGGTATGAGCAATAAACGAACACGAGGCTGAGTTCAGTGCAGCTTGCTCAGAAGCCCCTTACTAAATTGAACTAATTGCAACATCGATGCTGACTGCTGTGTAAATAAATCGATATATTTGTACAGTCAGTACTAGCTAGATCGAACCATAATCGTGCACAGATAAGAAAATCAGAGACTCTGAACCTGACAACGTTTTTAATAAATACTGACTAAATATTTATGTTCGAATGAATATATAAAACTATTGCTCAATTTCTATGAAGACATACAGCATTTTGAATTTAACTTAATAACTGACAATTATATATATATGAATATTATTAAAAACATATACATTTTTAATTTGACTCAATATGAATATTGTTCACAATCGCAAAACTCAATAGTCAATATATTGAAAACCTTTTGAATTTTCTTTTTATGACAACCAAGACTTAACGATTAGAGCTGATTTTCTAACTTTGGCTATTTGTTCTAAAAAGTATCTCAAATTATTAGGGCTTACGCTGTTCCCAAGCAACTTCATCCTCTACTCAGCAATGCTTTTCGGATTTCGGTTTGCCATTCGTTTAGTTGCTTGAGCAGAAAACTCTCCACAAACAGCACTAATCACTTGCTGAGGACCTTTGTCCTCAAACTCTTCATCAAGGTGTGGGCAAGCAAGACACTAAGCAAGTTGTTGGGTGGCGACAAGGGGACGAGGGTGGTCTATCGGGAAAGGAGCGTGCCACACGTAGCGATAGAAAGTGGGAGAACGTGCTGTGCGCATTTAAAGCAGCTAAGTAAGGATATTAATATGCGTCCTTGCTCGATTTAGATGCCGCTGCAAATGCAGGCAGGCGACCGACAGACGCATAACAACGCACACGCACACGACTTCCCCCCTCATTCAATACTAGCCAAGAAGAGGGGATGGGGATAGGGAGAGCAAATGGCCACTTTGCGTCGCGTGTGGCAAGCAAATGAAATTGCAGTGCAAATCTAACGCATAAAAAGTGGGGTAAACAAAACACACAACACAAGGCGAATCGCAAAAGCAAAGAAAATAGCTGTGAAGAAGAAGAAGAACTACACACAGAGAGAGAAATGATATCCTTGAAACATAAAACGTGGTTAGGGTTTTGCTTTCGGGGTAGTTTTCAAATGCAATGCCAAGGAAGGCTCAGCCCCAACCCAAGAACCCCAAAAATTGAATGGTGAGAGTGCGACGGGTCAATTGGTGAGAGGGGACTGGGAGAGGCAGCGTCGTCGTCTTATAAACATCACTCATTTTGGCCCCTTGTGCATGGGATTAAGGTTATTTCAAGGATGCCGCTGCTCCTGACTAGCTCCAAAACGGCACCAACAACAACAACAACAATAACAGCAGCAGCAACTGCATTCAACTGCAACAACAGCAAGAAGGACAACAACAGCAAAATGAGAGAAGAAAAAAGTGCTCCTTTTGCGCGTAAACATCATCAAAATTCATCAATCTCTGCCAAAAACTTGTGAAAAACTTCGTTTTTGGCTAAAAAGTGGGTGGGAGGAGAGGAGTGGGAGGCAGGGCAAGAAAAATGCCGGCATGAAAAAACACAAAGTGCCTGCGTGTGTGTGTGTGTGTGTGTGTGTGTGCAGGAAGGAAGCGCATAGGAAAATGCAGAACGGCGACAAGGACCAAAGAAGGACGGCAATCGGCGCACATTTTTGGCATTTGAGCGCAGGGCAGCGACGCGTGCAGCACGCAAGACGCAGGACGACGACGCAGATCCTGACTGCCATCCCCCAGCGTTAGCCTGATGAGCCTGACTAAGGACGCAGGCTCCAATAACAAAAACAAAAACAACAACAGCTGCTTGCTTATTATTTTGCTTTCGTCGTCGTCGTCGTCGTCATCGTCGTTGTCGTACCAGCGATAACCTCAATTTTTGGCACCCTGGCCAACAATACTGCCCTGCACCCGCCGCACACCTAAACAGCCACCCCTGCCCCACCGACAGCACCTCGACCACCCATTGGCGCCTTGGTCTTGCACAGATTTTATGCCAGCGCCTTGCAGTTTCTTATATACATCTATATATATTTATATATACAGATATATACATGTACATTTATTTTTTGTTATTTTTATCTTTGCGTTCTTCTTATGTCCTTGCACAGAGTATTTTGATTTTCTTGTCAAGTTTGCAACGCATTGCAGGAGACGTCTCCCACCCCATACACAATATTAATTATTGATCAACATTAGAGGCTTGGTCGATTTAGCCATCTGTCGGCCTGTCCATGGGATCCATATCAGCGTAGTCATATTTCAAAATGTTTGCTCAACATATAAATAATGTTGATAATATTATATTAGCAGATTAGCTGCGGTCTACAAGGGTATTTAATCATCGGCATGCCTTCGATAATCGTTCATCCTTGCTGTTTTTTCCTTTTTTATTTTGCAACCTGACAAAACTCTTTTCATTTTGCTCTTGCTTGTGCTGCTCCTGGTCGTCCTTGTGCGCAACGTGGTCGTTTTTCTTGTGGCCCATTCGACGCCTTTCCTTAACGCTTTTAACAGTAATGACGAAAAAGTGTCAGCGTCCTCGACGAAGTATAATAACAAGTATGGACAGGCACAGCAGCAGCGGGGAGCGGGTAGCGGGTAGCGAGGAGCCACGAACATAGAACTGGAAATGGGAAGTGGTAAGTGGGAAATGGGAAACGTGTAGCAACGACATTTTTGTTCATTTTTGTGCCTGCTTTGGTATATTTCTTATTTTATTTTGTAGCCATGTCTTGGATTTTTCCACTTTACTTTGCTACTGGCTGCGACAACGAGTTGATGTTCTTAATTGATGGAGAAATTTGGGTTGTGATAAAAACGGACAGTGGGCGGAAAGGACAAAACGAAAAAAAAAAAAAACATGAAAGAGCAGTAACAATAAAATGCCCTTCTCCAAATACTTTTTAAGGACATCTATCGGCATTTTTTATCTGACCTAAATTCAAGTCTGTCGAGCAATTAAAAAAAATCAATCAGCTTGATTATTTTCCGAAAATAGTAATCTGCGTTTAAAAATAAAATAAAAAGGGCAAACATTTTAATTTGATTTCAGCTAATAGATATAAATATACTCGTACATATGTGGTATATAGTATAGTAATATAATTTAGGAGTTACTACGATCCTAAAATGTAGTAAGCAATTTTGGATGGAACAACTTTAACACTGGTCAGATTTAATGTAAGTAATTGGTATATTAGATGAACATGATAAATAAATAATATGTGCTTAATACTAGGCAATCAGCAATTGATTTAATGATAATCAATGGGAGTACAGCAACCAGGAATAGCATTTGTAATATTAAGCTTAACTAAGGGTCAAAAATATTAAGAAGTCAAAGGACAGAAATGAGCTGAAATGGATTTCAATTGTAAGAGAGTTCAGAATTGCAGACGTGAGATTAGGTTAGTAAGTAGGTATGGGTGTGAGAATTATAATGCATCTACTTATAAGTATGCCTATAACTGATCGTTATTCTAAGGATTTGTCTATGCCACTGGCAGGGTGCAAAATCTTTTAGTGGCTTATCTCGTGTATTTAGACAGCCGAGCGTCCAATTGAAAGGCTTTAAATTGTGCGGCGGTGGCTCCAAGCTGAAGTTACCAGCTCAATCGTTGCAGACCAGGTCCACAGACACACGCTCATTCGGCATACAACTTGGCCATAACTCAGAGATGCTGGGACCAGAGGCAACAGCAACAGCAACTGCAACTGCAACTTTAACTGCTGTTGTTGTTGCCTGCTTTGGTTTTTTGTTGCTGTTGTGTGTGTTTTGTGCTTGCTGTAATCTTCGCACTTTGCACGCTTTTTTGCAGTTTCAATTTCACACAAATTCTGCCTAATCTATGTAAATGCGATTAAATGCTAGCCTAAAAGAGTATGCTGAATGGGCTGGGAACGGTTGGTGGGGGTAACGCAATACAGTCGACGAACCATCAAGTCGCCGCATCAAGTTTAATGGTCAAGCGTTAATGAACACGACCAGCATCGGATTGGAAGTCGTAGTTTGAGTTTGAGTCTTAGTCTCAGTCTCAGTCTCAGTCGCAGTCACTGTCAACAAAAACAAGAACCACAGCAAACCACAAGAACAACAGCAACAAAGGACACTCCACTTCTTGCAATGAACTGAGGCTGAACTGTTGCGTGGCTGTGGCTGTGGCTGGAACTGCACCACCACTGACTTGCACCACGCTGACTGACTCCACTGACGCGTTGAATGCGCATGCGCAACGCATGAGTCTTGTTTGATTTGGCGATTTCAGGGGAAATCCTGCGCCTACAAGCACCCAACAAACCCGGCGAACTGCCAAACTGGCAACCAGCAAGCCAGCAAGCCAGCCAGCAGTCCAATTTATGTGGCCTGAACTGACCACAGCCCTGTGGTGCACTCAGAAAAAAATATGCCACCAAATTTAACATATATTTTGTGGCACTTAAGAACTATTCTTCTATATTCAAATTCTGAATGATATTAACTATTGGCAGGCAATTTCTGCATCTATTAAGGAAATATACGAAAATTATTACTGGCTGCTCAAGGAATAAGAAAAACTAAGTAAATTGAGTTATTAAAAAGAGATCACATTTTTGGCGAGTGTATTTCTGGTTATTGTTGCTGTTTGCTGTTGCCACATCCATCGAGCACAACTTAATTACACATTCGTCCAATTAAAGTGTGCAAAAAGCAATTCATCATCGCCAGCCGTTTGCCCCGTTATTGCTGGCCAAGTTCTAACAGCAATTAAATGCAAGCCGCTAAGGCGACGCGTCGCACAAGCCAACCACTGTCTCAGTCCCAGTCCCAGTCCCAGTCCCAGTCCCAGTCCCAGTCCCAGTCCCAGTCCCAGTCCCAGTCTCAGTGTCGGACCCAGTCTCAGTCTCAGTCCCAGACCCAGTCTCAATTCTCGAACCCATTCCCATTCCCCTTTCGATGTGAGCAGCCAACTTTTTCCACGCAGGTGCAACCGAGTTTCAGTTATCGTTTCACATGCAAACAGCGCGTTAAATGCTCATGTGTAGATGTACATATTGAAATAGCATCATCCCGAGTTATTAAAATTGAACTGGTCTCTGGTCACTCTCTGCGACGCTTACTCCGACTCCGTCCCCGTCCCCGTCCCCCTTCTCCTGGCCTGGCGAGGAAGGCGAGCGTGCCCCATTAAATTTACCGATATACATAAACAGTAATTTTGACTCTCGCTGTGGCAACTCAATCAATCCACTGAGAACAGCTGCCTGCTCGCCAAGTTCCGGCTGTGAGCAGCCACCGGAAAAAGAGGCCATCGAGAGGTGTAAAAGTGCACGAAATGCTCAGTGATAGGAGATAGTAGTAGAGTAGAAAGAGACAGCGAATGGAAAGCATTGCTTATAATTAATAAATAAATTCAAAATTATTAATAAAATAGAAATACTTTCACAGGTCTTATGCGACTTATAGCTAATCACACAGTTCATTTGAGGCTATACAATTGTGTTATCGTAATTATATGAAATAAATACTTGTGTTTTTTTATGTAGACAGACTGTTTATTTCGCAAAGGCATTTGTTCCGCCTAAAGCCAACCCACTCACTCGCTGGCCGGCAATTAGGCCAAGCATCTAACCACCTAGGCTATGTGGTGTGGGGTGGCGGTTTTAGCTCCCTCGAGCTGGGCTCAAGCTAATTGCCAAAGCAAACACCGGGTATCTCAGAGTGTGTCATTAAATAACCGTCGAGCGCTTATGATTGAACAATCAAACACGCCCACCTCAAATCCACTCGAACCGCCCACGGCCCAAAGGCCGTCCCACTCCATCCCATTGCATCCCAGTCGACGCAAGTGGATGTTAGACGCACTCAGCGCTAATTACACATATATCTATTTAGATGCATTTAAAAGATACAACGGCGCGCCGTCTGAACTGGTTGTCTTCCAATCATTATCTTAATCACAGGTTGGCAGTGCGTCTCAAAGCTGACGTTGAAGCTAAAGTCTCTTCCGCCTTCTGCAATTGCATTTCGAATGCCGTTGTTATACCCTGATACAGAGTATCATCATTTTATCGGAACGCAGTGAAGGGGGCATTTCCGAAGTCTATAACATACATATTCCCTTGATTCGACTGTCTGTAATGAATCCTTGTCTTTGGCTTGTCTGATTCAGGTATAGTAGGATTACAATATATACATATATCATTTAGTTCAGATCCCAGCCGATGTAAGTAAGTCGATTTCGCTCAGCAAGTGTATCTTATCATCGGCGTGCCTTAAGATATATCTTTTTCCTTTTTTTAATTACAGCCACGCACTTCAACAACGCTCCAGAAAGAGAGGAAAGAGAGAGAGAGAGAGAGAGAGAGAGAGAGAGATAGAGAGACAGAGAGTTGGTCAGAACGGGGGATTGCGAACACACAATACATTGAGTTAATTGACTACGAATGGCTAACTGACAGCCCTTAAGACTTACGCTTGGATTGAATTATTAATTACGCTCGCCCCATCCACACCCCAACTCTAGTACTAGCTCGCCTAACACCGCCCACGCTTGGCTAACTACGATCAGCGCCAAGACAGTGCCTAATGTGCCATGTGTAACGCCAAGTTGAAATGAACATAGTAGCCAAAACAGCAGGTTGACTAAAGTATTACTCAAAGCCACGCAACAAAAATAACAATAAGAATAACAAACTCTCTTCTAGGTGAGAGAAGAATTGCAATTTAATTATGACGATTAAAGTTCTTGCCACTGTTGTTCTTAGCTGTTGCTGTTGCTGTTGTCAGTTGTTTTACGTTGATGTCTTCCTCTGCCATGAGTTGAGGCTAGACTTACAACGTGCTACAAACAAAATTGCATGTGTGAAGAAAAACGCTGAATATCACAATTAAGCCTGTAATGTATACTAACAACTAAAGAGCAGGAATCCAATGTGAACAAACAACATGAGAAACACGCACAAACATAAAACAAAACTTAATTATTATTATTCGATTAATATGGAAAGTGGAAGTGGAAGCTACCAAAAAAAAGAAAACTAAATTGAAATGAATTTAATGAGCACTTGAATTTATAGTATTACAATTAATGAATTAAATATGAATTAATTAATTTGCAATTACTGTTCGCTAGCGAGCACCTGACCAGGATTCATGTTAACTTTTGCTGCTCGCTGCTGTTCTGAGCGTTGGCTTCCACTTGCTTGTGCATCATGCAGAGATCCCCAGTTCCCATGTCAGTGCGTCATCTAATTTAACTTTTTCTATTACATTGCACATTGGCCCTCGTGCATTTGTCACGCCGGCAGCAGCAGCAGCAGCAGCAGCAGCAGCAGTGGCAGTGGCAGTGGCAGTGGCAGCGACCTTTCGCATCCTTGAAAGACACTGACAATCTATTTTTTTATTATTCTTTTTTTAAGATTTTTTTTTATATGCTGCGGGCGCTATTTTAACGCTGCGTCATTGTGGGACATTTTTGTGTGGGCACTAAGAGAGGGAGAGGAAAAAGAGGGAGAATGAGGGGGATCTAGACAGGCAAGGCTAGGTGAGGGCATCACTGCAGAGGGGTAAGCGTTTTAAGTTTACTTTGCTGCCAACTTAACACTACCCCAAAAGCAACAACTACAGAACCAGAATGAAACAAAAGTTTTAACCCATTTTGGCGCAAGTTAACAAACAAACAGCCAACGACAGAGTCAGGGAGAAAGATAGAGAGGGAGAGAGGGAGACAAAGATAGAGAGGGAGATATAAGCAAAGAGCGAGGGGTTTGTGAATTAGGTCAAAATGCTGGCATGAGGTCAACACATTGCACTGGGGAACAATTCTTTCGCACGATACCAACTTGGATGCCCATAAGTTATATTTATTTGGTTTTATTTCAACCACTTACTTGATCTTATCGCATAGTTTGCCATTAAGCAAGACAGGGTGGGCAGGGCGGGCAGGGTCAACAGTTAAGTCCTTGTTTAATTTGATCGACAACTGCCCGTTTAACTCAAATCGATAGAAATGAATGTTCGATTGCAAATGAAGGGTATAGCTAAATGTTATATCAACTGCAGGAACACATTATCAATATGTGTCGATAGAAATGGAAACTGTGGCAAAGAACTCGTATTATTAGATGCCACTCAAAATTGTCAGCTACGAGAAGGTTTCTCATAGGTGCCACATCCAAAACAGCAAAGATAAGTAAATACTTGAAAACTTTTGCAGATTTCTCGCTGCTTGTGAATAGTTTTTACAGTTGTTGTTGTTGTTATTGTTATCGTTGTTGTTGTTGTTGTTGTTGTTGCTGTGGCTGGTTGTGAAATTGCTAGCCCAGGGGCGTTAACTTGGTAGCTTCTCTCATGTCATTTGCACACTGACAAGTTATTAATTAAAAGTAAGTTGAAGTCGCCGTCCAACTGAATTCTCCTTGCCCCCCAAATCAGAGATTGGCCGCTGGCAACGCAGCCTAACTTGCAGCGGGCCAAGATCAGGCTGCGGATGATCCCCATACACTTAAAAGAACTTCGTGTTCAAATAAACTGGGAAATAAATCATCCTCATGTTATTATTCAGAAAGTATGTTTCTAACAGGGAAGGTCATGTTTTTCCAAAAGCCAGGGAATATATAAAATATATATACAGAACTGTCTGTATTTTTTATTGCTTTTTCTAATTTCAGAAAGGATGCTTTCTAAGAAAAGGGGTTTGCATTTCTACTTTTTGGATATATTTGCTATAATTAAGAAATAAATCAGTGAAAAATGGAACAAAGTCCTTTCGAATTTTATGAAATTAGCATATTTAATAGATTTTCTAAGACTTGATCAATATACATAAAAAATATTTAGCGAATTGAACTTCCCTTTGCTCGCTTGGTAATAGCTTAGATTGGCTTAACGATTTCTCGCAGTGTATTTGGAGAGCTACAAGCCAGGCAAGAAGCATGTTTAAAACTCATGTCGTATCTATTGACAGCAGTTTAAATGAAAGCTTGGACACCCGCATACGAAACAACAGCGTCTGCCTCCCCACCTCAGAGCTTGTACCTAGCAAACCTGCCACCTGCCACTTGCCGCCTGCTACCTGGCGACTGTACCTGCCTCAGTTGATGCCACTACCAGTGCCACTGCCTGCGACTTCATCTTTATGTGCAACTCCATTTGGATCTATGTCCGGCACAGAGTTCAAAACACGGCAGCAACAACAGTTACGCGGTCTGAGGGAGCTCGCAAAACAAACGAAACTTAATTAACAAAAAGGACAGAGGCGTGCATACGAAAAGGTTAGGGGGAGGGGGATGGCTCGCCAAGAGGGTGAACGCTTAGCCAGTTTCGTTTTCAGTTCTCGGCTTTTAGGGTACTGTGTGCTTGTGTGTGCCTCTCTCTCTCTCTCTCTCTTTTACAATCTCTCTCTCTCTCTCTCTCTATTGTCAACTGCTATCTCTATCACTCCCAAGGGGGTCAGTCGTTGTCTGCTGCTTTTGTGGCTGCTGCTGCAGCAGGTTATCTATCTGCTATATCGATGCGTATCCATTGGTTATATACTATCTTCCACCTAGACATCATTCCACTTAACCAACACCTTCATCATTCCTCCGGCGACCACGCCTCGCCCACTCATGCGTCCAAAAACTCCAATTGAACTACAGCGACGCCACATGCAAATTTCGAAAGCCCCCTCTAATCACCAGCAGTTTGCAGCCATTTACCAGTTCCTTGGTTATAAGTTCCTAGTTACCGGCCCCATTTCACCTCCACCCATCGTCGGGTTGTCTGTCTGGTGCGCCCGCTTTGGAGCCCATAATCGATGGCTAAATTTATTGCATTTTGTGTGTGTTTATTTAGACTATTGGCAAATCCGGTCGCGTCACAAATGAAAAGTACAGTCGTGTCCCATTCAAATTTCACTTCTTGTAACCAAATGTCGACTGAGGTGCCAGGGGGCTGCCGGCAGGAGAGTAGGGATAAGGAGTAGCTGATAAATTGCTGGCCAAGAAATTCTTGACAAAAGTTGCCGCATTGAACAAAGCACAAATATTTTGCGAAAGCCCAATTGTAGGCAATAAATATTGCCGAAAAAAAGCACAAAAAAACGAAGAGGTTCGACTGTTGAATACCCTGATCGACGCACCCCGCGAATAATTCGAATATATGTAAATTTTGAATATTCCCTGGACTCTCTGGACTGAATTTTAATTTCTGTGTTGTGTCTTATACTCAAACACAGAAACATATACAAACTATATACATATATGAAATACATATACATTTCTGTACGCAAAGATAAAGTGTCTGAGCGCATAATAAAATGAATTCATTTATTGAATAAACCGAATCAATCTGAGAGTGTAGCTGTAGATACACACTGAGTACCTGCGAGATAAGCAACCACAAACGGATGACCACAAAAACGAGTACAATGAAGAGATTTAGCCAATTCAAAATGTATCTCAAATGTACGCGCTTTCAAACTAGTTTTTAAACAGAATAGAAATTATTTTCTGAATTTGAGAAAGAAATATATCTAAAAATACAGGTATTTCTACATTATAGAAATATATTTTCTCATCACGAAATATACATCTGAAAAATAGAAAATGAGCCAATTTAATCTTAAGATTATTTTTCATATATTTAGAAATAGTTTCTAAATATAAATGTATCTTCAAAATATTCAAATTGGTCTAAATTTAAAGTTGTGTTCATTCGAATTTGAAATCCAGGCATATTATTATTTTACAAACAGTTTAATAATTAATCTTTAATCAGATACAGATACACAATTTTATCCTGTACAATTTTGCTATTGCCTAACTGCTCATTACGCATACGACATGTAAGCTGCTGCGCCTTCATCTACCCCACCCCGCTATCAGTTCGTGCCCTAGCTCGGAGTATTCACTCTGCTTGTTATTAGTTTTTGTCTGCCGCATAACTTTTACTCAAATCTTTGGGACAACCGACAATGACATCAACGCCGCCGTCTGCATCTGCATCGTCGTCGTCAACAGCGCAGCTAGTGAAGAATATTAACAAGTTTAGAGCCCCATTTTGCTGGTTTTACACAGAGAAAAATATAGACCATTTAATATATGCAATTCAAATAATTACAGTAATCACTACTCACTTGCTCACTAAAGTTTCAAGAAATGTCCTTTAAATACATGCATAAATACATATATATTTTTGCTATAGCAGTTGAAGGACAAACAATTCACCGATTTTTTCTTAGTGTGGGGATGAGGGCGTTTTGGGGGCTACACTGTGTGTGTGTGAGTGTGTTTACTGAGACTGACGAGCAGGCGCATTACACACCCCCTTATCGCACTTAATCCCCACACGCACACACACACAGTGTAGCCCCCAAAACGCCCTCATGGGGTAGGTTGTCTGTCGCATGTGCTTCATCAATATCTTTGCGTTTCACAGCTTTACTATTTTTCACTTGCCTTAGCCCCCATACACACATACACACACATACACAAACACATACACACACACATACACACACACACACACACACAAGGACACACGCACAGGCAGAGGCAAAACAAAAATCCTTACACTCAACCCAATCCACAACTCCCCCTTTTCCCGCCGCCAACATGCAACCCGCCTGCCATCAATAATCCCCAAAAAATGTTACCAAAAAAAACAAACACAAGAAACCCAAAAAAACAAAAATAAAGAAGAAGCAGCAGCAGCAACGTCGGCGCCGGCAGCGGCTTTTTAAGCGCTGGACACACTGGATAAACTGCCCAAGCGGCGACTGCAAGCAGCGACGCAGGCAGCAACAGCCAGCGTTCGACTAAATAAAAACTGCATGACACAAGAGACAGCCGCCCCCTACCCACCTACCCACTTGCCCACCTACACACTCCAACACCCCCGCCCCCGCCACCGACAGCCCCTTTTGCTCGCCAGTTGCGCTGCTGTCCAGTCAGTGGCGGCGAACCAATCCTAACTAGCGCCTCGTTGCGTGGGTGTCGCAGCGTAGGCGTGGCCAGGCGGGCTGCGGGCAGTTGGCAGTGGGCAGTGCGTAGGGTTACACCAAAAAGGCGCCGCCGAAAAAAAACCCACTCAGAGTCAAAATCGGAGTCAGAGTCAGAGTCATAGTCGGAGTCGCCACGTGCGCCGCTCAAGGGCGGCACTGTCCGCTGCAACAGCGCCAACGCCGGCTGCGTTTGCTGGTCAGTGCAAGAGAGCAGCGAGAGAGAGAGAGAGAGAGTGAGAGTCTCGCAGCAGCAGTAGCAGCAGCAGCTGCAGCATTTGCACTCGAAACTGACTCAAAACTGCTGCTGGCTGCACCAATACACACATGTCCAACAACTCCAACTCGCTCCCACTCCCGCTCTCTCTTTCTCTCTCTCTCTCTCTCTGTCTCTCTAAGTGTTTCCTTTTACGTGCTCTCTGAGTGCACGACACCGCCGCTGCTGCGACAACGACTGCGACGCAGCGCTTGAGTGAAAACGTTAAGCTTGCAATTTTATATTTTCTTCATTGGCGCTCTTCGCGTGCGCCTCGCTTGCTCTTAAGCTGCTGCACTCGCTTGCATGTTGCGCTCTCTGTATAGTTTAGTCTCTCTCTCGCTCTCTCAGTCTCTCTCACCAAAATGTTGCCAAGGCACTGGACACACATACACACACACACACACACAGACACACACATACAGACGCACACACACAGGCAAACCAACCAGGCAGGCAGCTAAAAACAAATGCTGAAAGGCTTTGCTTGCCTCATTCATAATGCTTATGCATTTTGTTGCTTTTCCCTCTTTTTGTTTGTTTTTTTTTACTGTTTTTCCTACATTTAATTTTATTTTGTACTGCAGTTGTTGTAGTTGTAGTTGTACTGTAGTTGACACCCATCCCCTTCTGGGCTGCATTGCATGCACGTAACTGCACTTGGAATCAATTTTGTTGCTCATCGATAATGCAAAGCTAGCGTCAGCCCCAAAACCAAAATGGCGCACATCACTCAAGAGCAACAACAACAACAACAACATCAACAACAACAAGTTAAGTTGTGTCTGCCATTTAAAAGAAGCTTAATTTATTTTTAATAGAGCCAACAATTTGTATTTACTTTCCGAGTGGTTTCCCTGTTATGCATTACAGCGATCTAAATGCCATGAGCCCACATCCTCCCATCCTCAAACATCCTGCAAATCCCCTATTGCCAGCAATTTATTGTTTACCGTTCGGCGTTCAGAGTTCATGTTGCCTGTCGAATTATATTTGATGGCTGCTTCTAGCGTTCTCTGGCAAAAATTGCAAGCAAATAAATGGACAATTAATTTGACTTAATAGACATGAGACAACGACAACGACAACAACAACAGCAGCAGCAACAACAACAACAACAGCAGCAGCAGCAGCAATAACAACAAACCGAAGAACCCGAAAAGCGCAGTGTTGCCAAAATTGGCGTGTCATTGCACAAAATTGAACCACGCACGACCAGCAACGACATGGCTCGTCGGCAGAAGGTGCAAGCAGCAAGCGGCAAGCGGCAAGCAGAAAGCAGCAATCAGCAAGGAGCAAAGAGTAGGGAGGAAGCAGCAAACAGCGAACAGCGAGCAGCAGCGAATAACAAATAAGCAATATAAAATGGGATGATTGCCATTGCAGGCTTGTTGCATAAGTTGCAGAAGTTACACAATATTCCAAAATTAAGTACAGCGTTTCCGGTTTGATTTTAATTCACAATTCGAATTATCTCAACTCGAATTCTACGAATTATTTTCAAATTCAGTGAAATGAAAATAATCCATTCCTTCAATTGATTTCAAGTGGAAATTAATTACCTTTGGAGCTAAGACATTCTAATTAGCGAGCAATCATTTATCCTGGACTTCAAATTAATTTCTGCTTCATCGAATCAATACTCTTAAGCTTGTCGCTTAACAGCAGCAGTACATTCTTTGAGTTAATCACTTTTTGATTGTTTATTACTTAATTGTACAAAAGTATCGTGTGAGTTTTGATTTTTATTTGTTATTTTCTAAAAGCAGCTGCATCTAAAATGCTCTTCTTGAATATGGCACAAAATGTGTTAAGATCCGCTTCAATTGAGTGTTTGAGTTTGTTGATTATTTAGAGTTGATGCAAATTGAAGGAATTCATAATAATAATTAGCTTTGATTTTCTTGTTAAAACTCGATGCGAATAACCTTTCACTTGAGAACTTGGCTGAGAGAACAACAGCTAATCAGAATATATTTAATGGCAACCAATAAAATTGATTTCGAATTTGAACGCAGTCAATTAAGGTCAACTACCGGAATAAATCCTATCGGGACGGATTCGATGCTTGACTTGACTTTTCAATTATATTTATCTACATATATATATACGTATATATTAATATACATATGTATTTGTATGCAACCTATTTGCATTAACACTTCTCGAGTTCAAAGTGCCAGCGTGGCGAGAGATGGCCCCGAGGGCTGACAGTTGTGGTCCGCAGTTTTGTAGTTGGTAAACTTAACGTTTATTCTGCACATTGACTGCTTCCGTTTTCCATTGCAACGGCTGTTGGCGCTTGCTATCCATAGCTGACCACAGCCATTGCCGCTGCCTCTGGGTCGAGCTTTGTCTTAATCAGAATCGGTGCACAGCACATACATATACAAATATAACAACTAATTAAGTAATGACATTTGAAAATAAACGGACATGGCCGTAATGCATTTTTCGTGTATGTCTTCTTGGACATCGAACAGCAAGAGCTGCATACACTGAAATGCTCTTCAGAGAAATGGCTCACACACACACACACTCACACTCACACACACACATTAGCGTGTGTCACATTTGGGATATGGGAAAAAGTCACAGCGTACCTGAAACTACTAACTGAAAATGGTTAAAAGGTTTAAAAAAATAATATAAGTGTTTACACTCAGATAAATATTCTTAATATGTAAAGTCAGCCAGTTTACAGTTAATACTCCGTAAATAAACTTACAAATGCTTGAATACAGTTCAAAATATTCATTAAAGCCTTAAACTTACGTAGTTTATTTTTGGCTGATGCCATTGATTGGCATCGATTGTGCACTTGATATGAGAACCAAATATCGTACTCCAAGCAATGAAGTTCTCGTTTCTTATTTTCACAACTCAAATGTTTTTAATTTAAATCAATCACACTTAACTTATCCCCTTAATTTACTCAATCATACTTAATTTATCCGGAATCATTACAAAATGCATTTGCCATTAAGAGGGTCATTCTCTGATCTTGGTGGGATTCGAACTACATTTTCACTTGATATAAGTAAAAAATTCCTTAATTTTGTTGTTCACAGTGTATTTATTTTACATAAAATAAAAATGCCAAAACGAAAAGGATTGGCCAAAAAAAAAAAAGAAGAAAACTGTGGCAAGTCTCTAAAGGCATCAACTTAACGCTTCAATAAATTTTGCAGCCTTGCCAAAGTAGACGCTGCATCAATAAGGTTCTTGTGCACGCAGCCCGTATAGTTTCCCCCCAAGTTCCTTGCAATCACCTACCCTAGGACCTGCCCCCCCCCCCCATCATCCCTCTCACCCACAATATGCCTTGCCCCGTTGCAGCCTCTGCGCACACTAGCCTGTGGCTGCTGCATCTACATTTACATCAACGTCTACGCTGTGTGGCACGGAAATGCGTTAAGTTTGCGCCCAGCACGTGACGCTGCTAAGCCAAAGCTGCCACACAGTGGCACGCAGCACTGCAAGTCCGCCCACCCACCTCATCCATTTCTACACCCAATCGCAATCGCAAACTCAGTTCCCAAACCCAATGGCAGCCCAGCGATAAGAAGGACAAAAATTAATGGAATTTCTGCCTGCTTTTTGCTGCTGCTCTAATGCCATGAAATGTGTGCAGAGTTGAGGCATATTCGTCATGTTACTGATTTCAAGAATTATATACTTATTTCCAGATAAAACGTATCACGAATCGAAATTGAAGTGCACAGAACAACTTTGCTGAGAGCAAAGGTTAGCAAGTGAAGTGCTTACCAAATGAAACGATTCCATTTCGAGCGCTTTCAGTTTGTACAATATTGTTGGCAATATATCGATAGTACTTTTGATAAACTATTGCTTCTGGTTATAGCTATTGTTCCAAATAAAATACTTGTAATAGTTGTATAATTCATTTAAGATAAGAACATAGTAAGAACATAAGAACATGCTCAAAATAACGAAGAACTACTTTGCTGCCAACTAGGGTCAACAAAAGTACAAGTCAACAAGTCAAGTCAAGGCCAGGAATTGGCACTATATTAATAAGGGTTCACCAGGCACTTTCGATAAACTAGTGCTGCTGTCATAGCTATTCATCCACATACACCTCATTCTCTCAATTGCAGTGCATTCGGTTAGTCGTTCAGCTCTCGCCTCGGCTAATGCGCTGGCTGATGTCTGAAACTACAGCTTCGGCTCCTTTGGACTGCTTGGGCTGTTTTTGGGGCTGCCTTCAGTTTGTTTTTACGACGACTTGCGAGAAAGAGCAACAACAACAACAGCAGCAGCAAGACCAAAGCCAGTGATGACGATGATGGCATCCACGTTGCCCGCACGTGTCCTGGCAGCTGCCTGCAATTTTCCGCTTTTCTTTCTTTGCTCCTTTTTTATGCTGCTGCGCCTCAGCTTGGGCTGCCATCGTTTACGTCGGCAATTTTGCACTTGATTGCAATTTTTCGGTCTGCACCATTTTTGGTCTCTTTTATTATGGCTGAGCCAGAGGGTTTCCCAACGCCACCACCACCCCAATCCAAAAATGTTCGTGGCATTGCGTATACGTCCAGTGGGATGCGCCTACGCTGCGGCAGCTGCCTGCTGCCTGCTGCCTGATGACTGCTGGTGTTAGTTGGGCGGGGGCGGGGGGCTGCTGCTGCTGCATTATTTTCAATTAGGGCGCCGCGACAAACATAGTTTATCATCAAGTTGACGCGACGCTGTCACTGCTTATAAATAATCGACTGAAGCGAAACTGGGCGCGAATAGCCACCATTTTGTTTGCTGCTGCTGTTGCCGTTGCTGTTGTTGTTGCTGTTCTTGTCTTTTTTGGTTTTTTGGGTAAGCGCCCCAAACGTTAGTGACAACATAAATTTTGAATGCAATCTAGAAAACCGAAAGCAACAACAACAAGCCCAAACCCCAAGCAAAACAAAGAGCTAAACCGAAAGACGAGCTGAGGCTAAAGGCACATAAAAATAACAGAGCACAGCCCAAAAAAAACTACAAAAAAATATAAAAAATGTCAAAATAATAAAAAAAATGGAATGCAGCGTTGCACGCACACACATTTGTGTGTACATGTGACATCAGCAGCAGTAGCAGCAGCAGTAGCAGCAGCAGCAGCAGCAGCAGCAGTTGCAGTACTAGCAGTAGCAGCAGCAGCAAACGGCCACGCCCTCCGCCCCTATATGGCATCAGTAAAACTGACGGGCGCTTGCCCCACCACACCAGCTCCCTTCCCTCCGCCAACCAACCCCGCACAAACTGTCCGCCCGCCCGCCTTCGCACGCTGCGTGTTGTCAGGCAAACAAAAAGTTTTGCCATGTCACGTCATTCGTCGTTGGCAGCGTCCTGGCCCTGGCCCTGGGCCTTATCCTGGCTCTGGGTTTGGTCCTGGCTTTTGAGTTTGGGGGAAGCGGACGAGGGCCGGCCGGACGAGCAGTGTGTTCTTTTTTCGGCACATTTACGCCCAAACACATACACACACACACACACATGTAGCTAAGCGCATTGCAGACAGAGACAGCGCAAGGTGCAGAGAAAGGAAGAAAGAGCGAGACAGAGCGAGACAGAGAGAGGGAGAGAGAGAGAGAGATAGAAAGAGAGAGTGGGAGGGGAGGGGAGAGACACATTTGTCACGTGATGGATTGCAATGGGAGTGACATTTTTATTTCACTGATGGACGACAGCGCACGAAATGAAGCCCAGAATAAAGCGCTGCTGCAGCAGCAGCAAAGGGTGAGTTGAGTGGGGGGGGGGGATGGAGAGGAGCGGAGCTGACAGCAAAGGCACTTAGCTGCTACCAGCAGTTGAGCAAAATAGTGTGAAGAACTGGGGCTGGGGGTCCGGCAATGGTTAAACAGCGCTGCCAAGTAAAGTCAAGCTTAAGCGCCTCACACACTCACCCACACACACACACACACACAATGCGTATAGAACTGAAATCGTTTCCGAATATTGATTGCTTAAATCTAATTACTAACACAATATGTGTATGCAGATTTTATATTGAATTTTAGAAATTTTAGATAGAAAGTAATTATTCTGTGGTGTTCCCTAATTGATTTTCCTTTTCTCATTTGTAAGGCTTACAATAATATGTAAGTGCTTTTGATCAGTGCATCCTCAAAGGCACTCTCAAATAATACTCTCAGTTGTATTTATAGCTCCGAATGGATTGTTGAAATGCCAAAGAATTCCATCGATATAACACACATTCATGGATGACTGTAGTAAAAAGATGATATTATGTTGCAGCAACAGAAACTCTGAATATATACAACAGCAAAAAATGTATAATTATCATGCTTATTTTAAGTTGTTAATCTGCTTGGCAGATGAGATCACCAAATGTTAGAAATCACATCTAAAATTCGATTCAAGATTTCTTTTACTTGGAATTAACTGTTTCGGTTAATGCTTCAAAGGAATCCATGAAAATGCTATTTAAGATTTGGAGATCTGGTTGAATTGTAATATATCCGATTTAAGTGCGACTTGGAGTGTGTTTGTTCAAATTGTTGCTGTTGTCCAGTGCCTGTGTAAGACTGAAAGGCTCGTAAAGGATGTGCCGTTGTGCGCTCGTAAACTGCAGTCCTGGACACAAATAGCATGGCCAACATGCCAACATGCAGAAGGTGGGGCAAGCAGTGCAAAGTGAGGAGTGCGGGAGGAGAGGGGCAGGGGGCGCAGAGAGTTAAATAAAGCTGTGTCGCTTGCACTGCAATTGTCATTTGTCGCAGCTGTGAATGATGACGAGTCCGAGTTGGTCTTCGGCATTGGGTTGCCTGCCAGCGGCTGTTTAGCAAAATGAGCAGCCCCGTCGACGAACTGCAATATATTTAAATTGTGAAGTGAAACATTGTGCCCTGCATGCAGACAGATAGACAGACAGCCAGACAATCGAACAACTGGCCCTTTTGTTATCGCGCTCAATTGAAGTCAGCATTTCGGGCAAAAGCGATTCCGATTGCGATTGCGATTGCGATTGCAGTCAAAGCCTAGCTAAAGAGTTGAATTTGCAAAACAGACTTTGGAGTTGGAGCTGGAGTTGGATTTGAGACTTAATAGTAATAGTCCTGGCAGTCATGTTTTTGTCTAGCGACTAATCAGCGTATCAACGAGGCAAAAGGAGGCAAAAGTCCTTAGTCACATTTCTATGGACATGCATTATCGATTTTGCCTGCTTCTTAGCTGGAACGTTCTCAAACTGTGCTTTAAGTCTCATTTGGTTGAGCAGCTTGAATTCCTTATATTCAAATTTAGTTTTTATAATTTGCATCGATTTGGGAATTATAAGTTTGACAACAAATGTTGGACGAACATTTGCAGCATTTACATTTGAAAAACATAAAAATCACATTTAAGATTGATCTAAAATAAAATATTTAATACATATTTAAATCGCTGCTTGGATTTTAAGATCAATAATGAAATTTAGAAATATATAGAATAAAATATATAAATAATATCAGCTTGAATATAAAATATTATTAGACAAATGTAATGTCTTCAAATTGAGAAAAGCTGCCATTTAAATGTTTAAAAAAATGAAAACAGAAGTGTTTAAAGTGTCTTTCCATTGGCCATAAGTTGTTGCTGGGTAATTGAAAGTATGCAGTTTGTGTTGCTGAGAGCGAAAGTGTTTTTCAACAACAAGAACAACAACAGCAACAACAGCCACAACAACCAAAGCAACAACAGCTCCAGCAACAATAGATGCAGCGAGAGGAGCAGCAACAGGAACCGCAGTTGGCGAGACCAACAGACAGCTGGAATATATTTTATTACGCTTGCACTTACACAAACACACACACACACATCCACACACACACACACATACATATAAGCATACTGTGTGTGTGTGTGTGTGTTATTATATGGCACAAGCGACTACTACCTACATTTTATTTGATTTCATTATGTTAAAAAGTTGTTCAAGAGTAAATCACGGAGTAGAAAGAGAACTCGTTGGGTTGGTAAACCAGCTACAGGGTGGTGTTAGGGGTTTTGGATTGGGCTTGGGGTTGGGGGTGTAAGTGGGCGGGATAGTGGCTGATGGGTGCTTATGCATCTGGAGGTGACAAGGTTGCGTTGCAGCAGACAGCGCATAGACAGCCAGAAGCAGCAGCAAGCCAAGGACGTCGCACAGTCGAGAGTTGAGAGCGTGAGAGTCACTCTAAGAATATGTTGGCTAGGCGGGGTGCGGTGTGGGGAGTGAGGTATAAAGGGGAATGAAGGGGTAACTGGGGGTACAGCTCTAATGTTGCTGCTGCTCGGAGGATGATTCTGCTACTGCTGCAGCGCAGTCGAAAGCATTTTATTATCCTTATTTAAGTTTGAAACTTATTGCAAAGTGGGAAACTCCAAATGTCTGGCTGTCTGGCTGGCTGGCTGCTTGTTCGCTGCTTCTGCTGCTGATGCTGCTGATGCTGCTGCTGCACTAAAAATATGGAAAACTTTGCAGACAGTCAGCAGCCAGGCAGCAGCCACAACAACAGCAACAACAACACCAACAACGAGACGCGGCAACATCGAGTGCAAGGCTTAAGTGTGCGGCTCCGGGCAGGACAGCACGGACAACCCGGACAGCCAGGACGACTAGGACAGCCAAGGACGTTGCTCAAGTTGCGGCAAGCGCGAAAACAGCTGCAGCAGCACCAACAGCAGCAGCAGCAGCAGCAGCAATGGTGACGGCGACTGCAACTGAGCATTCAAATAATAAAAAAAAAACGGAAGAAAATAAAATAGAAAAAAATAAAAAAAAAAATAAAATAAAAAAAGAGTTATATAAATTCAGTTGGCGCAGTCAGTGCATAGTTTATACTTTATATACCATGCATACATACATATATAGTTGTGTATATGCACTTAACACACATATACATCTAGAACTGTGTGTGTGTATGTGCTTGTAAGTGTGCATTTGGGGCAAATAGTTGTGCTCCAGTTTGAACTTTAAGACAAAGTTTCACAACTTTAACGAAGGTCGCGGCCACACTGCAAAAACTTACAGTGAATTCAATTATTATGCCAGAGCTGTGCCCTCTGCAACTACAAACATATGTATATATATATATATATATATATATATATGTACTGACTGTATAGCTGTAGTTGTGGCTCTTTATACATGTGTGCAGATTTCAAGGTTGTCTCGTCTACTATTCTGGCTCAACAAAGTCTCGTCTACTATACGAGCTGAGCAAAGCGCTCAACTATGCCATAGTTTAAAGTATAATATCGAAAACAGAATGCAATTTCTTACATTAAGTAGGTTTTCTAATGTTTTAATAGCCATTAAGAAACCAAAAAGTTCTAACTCTTGACATATACAACTGTATCGAACCATCGAATGCATTTCTTTCAAAATTCATCTGCTTTTTTTTAGTAGTAGTTTGATGCACGTTTAAGTGAGTTCCTATGTGTTTGATATGTTTCAATATTTTGCAGTTACTTTAAAGAGTCGCATATTTATTTGTATCTTTTATGGTGCATATTTTGGTGTCTTATAATGGATAGTCTCAAAGGCACTTCCATAATTAATACACTTTCGCATAATATATTTCAATCTTCAAGCTCCAATCAGAAATTGCACTTGGTTGGCAAAATAGCATCAAATTTGAACATAGAAGTGGTCAGTCTGTGTGCAAGCCAAACTCATTCGAGTATCGCTTTACTGACCCACAGTCAAGTTAAAAACGGACTGGGCAAGAGTAGACATCGCTTAACTGACCGTCAGCTGGCAAAGAGGGTAAACTGGCAAACTGGCAAACTGGCAAGCAGGCAAGCAGGCAATGCAAAATCCTTGGCTCATAACTTTGCGACAATTTAACAGGCCGCAAAAGTTTTGCAAGCCAAAGTGGCTCAGGCCTCCGTCAAGTGTCAGTCTCTAGACTGAAGACCGTCTCAAGCAACGAGAGCTGCTTCGCAGCGTGTGGACTCTGACTCCGACTCTGACTGTGACTCTGTCTGTGACTGGGACAGGGACTCGGACTCGGACTCGCCAATTGTGACATTTGCGGCAGGTTAGCAACTGTTGCTGCAACATCAGCAACCGCACAGCAATTGCCGCCGCTGCAACAACAATTGAGTGAAATGCCTTGACATTGCGTGCGGATGCTGCCTCCAATGTTGTTGCTACTGCTGCTGCCTCTTTTCTTGTTGTTGTTGTTGTTGTTGTTGCTGGGGTAATTGGCGTGCGGCCTGCGAGACGCAACAAACGCGTTAGCAATGCAATTTATGTGCGTTTAGACGCATATTTTGCCAATTAAATATTGCGATAAAGCATGCAGCCTATAACAGCATGCAACAGCAACAAAAGCAGCAGCAACAACTGCAGCAGGAGCAACAACAACAACGGCAATGTTATTGCATTCTGATTCCCGCTGCTGCTCCCCTCTGGCTCAACCCCCAACCCTCAAGCTGATAAATGCCGCTGATAGCGATGCTGACGTTGGCAATTTGGTTGCAATTTATTTGGGGGGCACCTCAGTCGCTGGCACTCTCTGAATGCGCTTCCTATACCCTGCAGTGAAAGCAAACAATGCATATATGTGCTGCTTGCCACCCCAAATAAAAACGTATTCCCCATCTCGCTCTTAATAGTTGCAAGTTTGCATTAAGCAGAACTTTGATGGTTTGATTTATTTATATCTGTTTTCTTAGACTGCATTTCCAATTCCCATAACTTACGTTCAGACATATATATATATACTATATATAAACATTTTTTTTTTAATATTTACTTTTATTTATATTGGTTGATGTCAGGTTGGTTATTTGTTAACATTATTTTGTCGGTACTCCGAAAACCACAGTTAATTGTAAATTGGCATTTAAAAACAAACAAAAAAAAATAGAAAAATTGTTTAATAAATAATTGGCAAGACAATAAAGTTATTACACACCAACTGTTGCATAATAAACTAATCTGTATTAGCAAGATAATTAATTCCAAGAGAATGTAGTTTGTGCTTAGCCAACCGGGTCCGGTAGTGTAATTCTAGCTAGCAGCAGTATTTGAGGCATTTCTAACTTAGCAACAAGTTAGCTTGCTGCATATTTTTGAAAGCCAACATATGTGCATACATATGTATGTATGTGCCGTTAACTGCATATCCCATTATTTTTGGAAAAGCCATAAAGAGGGTATCTCTTGTATCAGACTCTTGTTGGTTATTTCATTTTATGCCTCAGTTGTGGTTGTTGTTGTTGCGCAACGCACTTTGTGCGTTGTTGCCACCGTAAACGCAAATTGACATCTTTCAATTAAACGACAACTGCTGACCAGGCACGCA
Organism: Drosophila conformis; assembly: GCA_035041375.1. NCBI lineage: Eukaryota > Metazoa > Arthropoda > Insecta > Diptera > Drosophilidae > Drosophila > Drosophila conformis. The sequence continues at coordinate 3,090,005 of JAWNLE010001151.1, forward strand.
CATCGTCCACTCGATCGCTGCTTGGTGATCGCCGATGGAGGGGCTTGTGGAGTGGTGGACATTGTTTATGTCGACGTTTTTGTTGAGTCTTTTTCGTCTGGTTGGCCTGTCAAATGGCGCAATTGTGAATTGTTTTGCTGGCAAGCAGCTGACAAACACATTTGACAAGCGGCAAAGGCAGTCGCGATCGACGACTGAGCAGCGCTGGCAACATGTTGCACAGACTGTGCGATGGACACGTTCAGCGTCAGCGTCAGCGTCAGCATCAGCGTCTTGCAACATGCGCAACTCAAATTCAAATAATACAAAAATCTCACTCGCTGAGGCTATGACACAAAAATGCGCCATATTCAAATCATTGGCAGCTCATTTTGGCCAGCTGACACTGAGACCGCCGCCGCGACGAGGACGCTGACGCCAAGGAGCATCGGCGACGAACGTCGGGGGGCGAGGACGCGGACGTTGAAATGTTGCGCACTTTGAAGTTTGATGTTTGATATGCGAATTTGGGCAAAAGCGTCAACCGCTAAACTCACATAAATGGCAACAACAACAATTCATCGCTGTCATCTGGACAACAAACATCCACAAAAATACAATCACAGTATCCACAAATCGTATATGTTATGTCAGACGCAAACTGAATAGTTTTTCCAATATATATGTATATATATATATATATATTTCAAATGGATTTCGTAATTAGCGAAATTGTAGACGAATCGCGAAAAAAATACCAATGCACATAAAAATATACAGATTAAATATAGGTATAGTAAATATAGTACTGAGAATATGTGGATATGAATATATGTATGTATATAAAGATATTAATATACATACATATACAGAAGACAAAGTTCAATGCGAGTTCATTGCCATTGCGAACCGCCACGTCAAATTATCTTCTTTTTATATCATTTGGTTATTAAGAATGTTACGTAAGTAATTATAATGTAATCGCAATCCACTGAAGAGTCTCTATATGCCACCCCCCCCGCATCCCACCAGTCACTGTTCCGCACCCCTTTGCAGTAATTCGCCCCTGGGTGCCCAATTAAATGCATGAAAACGAAAACGCGACGGCATGAAAATGAGAAATGAGAAATGGAAAATGAGCCGCCGACTTGCGATTTGCGTATAATCCATGCCGGAATTTATGCAAAAAGTGCAAACGCGCATCTTAGTAGAAGACCAAAGCTGACTCTTCTACTCTTCTTCTTCTTCATTTTTCTTTTTTTCTTTTTGTTTTTTGTATTTTACATATTATCATAATTGAGGCGCAGCAATTAAGCGAACACAAAGGCAGCGGACAGCGGACAGCGGACAGCCGACAGCGGACAGCGGACAGCCAGATGGAGCAAACATAATCCAAATCGAAAGCGGCCATTTAAAAATGCTACTTTTTAATTGTTTTGTTGCTATGTTGAGCATTTTTTAATGCGCGCCCAGTGAAATTATTCAAAAAATTGTAATTAAATTAAAAATGCATTTCGGCAAGCGGCAACAGACAACAAATGAATTGAGCCATCAACAACGACGAAGACGCGACGTCACGCAGCACTTTTAGCATGGCCAAGAGAAATGGCCCAAAAAATGAAAACGAAAAAAAAAAAAAAGAAAAAGCAAAACAAGAACGTGTTGAAAGCCATGTGTGGCATGACAAGAACTTGAAGGACGGCGGCAAGCGGTAAACTGGGACGGGGACGGGGACGGGGACGGGGATGGGGACTGGGACTGGGGCTGAGACTCTGACGGGGACTCAAAGATGTTCGGCAGGGTCTTCTCGTACACCTAATACTTACTACCTGTACAGTGCACACAACCTGTACACATTGGCGTGTCAGTTTCACGTGCAGTGGCAAAAGGTAATTCATCTTGTTATTTATTTATTTTTTTTTCGTTTTTCGTTGTTTGTTTGGTTTTTTTTTTTTTTGTTGCCCATTTTGTATGCTTATTTATTTGGCTGACGACGCGACGGAGACGCCAATTTTCCATTGGACTAAAGAGGATCACCCTCAAACATTTGCTGCTCTGTCTTTATTCTCTGTGTGTTTTATAAATTTTTTAACTTTTTTCGTTTTATTTTCTCGGCAGTTTTGTTTGTTTGGTTGTCTGCCGTTAATTAAATGTGAGCCAAGGTATTTTAATGCCTTTTGAATATTTTTAATAATGTAATAAATACATTAAAAGTTATTATGTTAAAACAAAGAAAAATTACAAGCAGAGCAGCTGGCATTTGCTTCAGACTGGAATTCATTTAAATACACAAACTAAATGTGGTAATACTGAACATTTAAAATTCCAATGAATATGTTTCATCCACATCATCATTTCCATGGCATAATTATTGTAATTGATACAACTTGCTGGAAAAATATATGAAAACGAAAAAAACAATCGAACCCAAGGTGGATCCGGGACCCGCAGGCGACAGGATTCGAACCTACGATCCCAAAGGGAATCTGATTTCAAGTCTGACGCCTTAACCGCCTTAACCTAACTAAATTTGATAAAATATTAATGTATTTACTAAACTCGACCACATTTATTTATGGATTCTTTTTGTGGTGTTCTGAATTCAGCAAATTTAGGTTTTAAGTGTGTGAATGGATTATTTTTGTTTTAGCTATTTTTCTCGCACTCTTGCTCAATTTTCACATTTTTTCTTGGAGTCGACTGCGCTCGGACTTAACCTAGCACGCTTAGCCATCGGCGAGCTAACCGACGTGGAGGACTCTCACTGCACTGTATGGAACCTCGAGGCGAAAAGGTTGCAACCTCCAGCCGTCAGATCTTTCATAAGAAGCAATCAAAAGAATAATCTTTTCTTTTTCGAGTTTGAATTGCTTCTTCTTTCCTTTAGACAGCCAAAGGAGACGAAGCTCTGCGACATTTCATGTGAGGCTGCCCAAAGCTGCTTGCTATGAAACTTAACCAAAATTGTATCGCCTGCGATGCATCTCGAACAATCTCGAACAATATGCGGACAAAATTAAAAGTTGCTAATTTCCACATTACGACAACGGCGAGCATTAAAACCGAATTCATAGAAAGGTTATCGATCGTGATCGATGCAATATGCAATATATATCCAGGAAATCCTGCATTAATTAAATGTGGCATGAATAGTTTTGTTCAAATTGCAACCGTGCCTTTTCTAGCTACTCTTAAATGATGTTTATCAGCTTAGTAAACCGCCGGCTTGGTGGTCGTGAGCGTTGCGTGCCACAACACTCATTCACCAAGTTGCGGGTTCGAGTCCCGCACTGCAGGCATGGTTGTTTCGTTCGAGAGTTGGTCCTTTTAACATGTAAATATTTATTCAAAATATCATAAGTAGTTAATGGGGGAGGGCGGGAGTGTAAATAAATAAAAAAAAAAATTTTTTTTCATATTCTTTTTTTTTTTTTAATGTAACTATTTTAATTTAATATTAATCAACCTAATGAAAGGGTTTAAAATATTGTTTTAAATATTGGATCTATAATAACATGGAATTTAAATTAATAACATAAACAAATAATTGGTTTTAACATATTACAATATTCAGCCGCAAGTAATGAATTTTTTTTTCTGCTGAAAATCAAGGGGAAAGATAATGTTGTTAATGTTGCAAATGCGCATATACAGTTCATACAGCTCATTCTGTTAAGCTCATTAGACTAAGTAATTATCATTATGAGTCTCAGTTGAAATTGTATAAAGCAGTTAGTTGCATAGCAACGAGATGATGAAGCGCTGATTGTGAGCAGTACAGGTACAGGTGCGCCATTTACTTGGCTCATTTTTTGTACACTTTTTATTCAGTATGTTTATTTTTTTTCTGATTTTTCAGATTGAGTTGACGTTGCTCAAAGAGAAATACACAATATTATTTTTGCTTAATTAAATGTGGCATAAATAGTGTTGTTCAAGTTGCAACCGTGCACGGCTTCCCTTTTTTTTAGCTACTCTTAAATGATGTCTATTAGCTGAGTAAATTGCCGGCTTGGTGCACACACATGTATAAGTAAAAACTTACCTGACCAACGGAGATCCAACGACGATGCCTTTCTGATCCTGTACTTGGAAAAAAAAATAGTAAAAAAAAATAGTAAAAAAAAAAATAGAAAAATGCAAAACAAAAATATTAAAAGAAGATTAAAGTACTACTGTCAGATAACGGGACTGAGTACTGCAACAAAGAGTTCGACAAGTACATGGCGGTCAACGGAATCCAGAATCCTCACAACACCGCATTCATCATCCAAGAGTTCAAAATTTTCAGTTTTCAAAATTCAGTTTTTCAGATTTTTTCTTTTTTTTTTTTTCGAAGCTTTATAAAGTATTCTAGACATAGAAGGACTCGTCGACCGCAAGGCAAATCAGCGATGCGAAGAGAACTGCTAAAAATGATAAGGTAAATAATAATTAATCAAGTTGCTTGCTGAAATCCTTCACCAACTGAAGCAAGCAGCGAACTGCAAGCGAAATCCAATCAATTATATTGCCACGCACTTGGCTTTGATCATTTGCCAGTCGCCACTTGGCGACAATGCGTTATAACCTGCCCCCCCTGGCTACCATCTCTCTCTCTCTCTCTCAATCTTCACGGCATTGTATCTCTCATTCGTGCTGTTCAATGCAATCGCGATATCAACAGCGACGGCGATGGCGACAGCAGCTCCAATCGCGACTCCAAAACTGAAAGCTAACAACAACAGCGAAAAGCGAACAACGAACAGTTTTTAATGTGCACCTTTTGTTCTGTGGCAATTGCAAATGTAACTGTTGCCACAAAAAGCACAACAGAGAATGCGAGAGAGGGAGAGAGAGAGAGAGAGAGAGAGAGGTTGGGGAGGCAAGTTGTGTAAAGGGATTGGGGGATTGGGTGCCTGACTACTGCCTGCCGAAATGTCAAATGCCAGGCCATATTTCTTAAACGCCAAATACTTTTTGACATAATAGTCCAATTACCTTATCGCGCCATCTGAGATGCGGTCGACGCTGCTTCGGCGTTGCACGTAGTTGTTAGTTGTTGTTGCTGTTGTTATTGTTGTTGTTATTGTTGTTGCTGCTGCTGTTGCACGTTGCTCGTTGCTGGTCGTTGTCGCTGCCGCCACCATTGATGCTGCTGCTGTAGCGATTATTTATGGCGATCAATGTGAGCCCAGTAGCAGAAATTCCATTTAAATTGCGTACAACAATAACAGCAACAACAACAACACGAGCAACAATTGTTTTTATGCAACGGCGTTGGCGGCATTGGCGGCGGTGCTTCTGAAGCGGCATCAACAACCACCAGCAAGCACCAGAAGCACCACAGCAAACAGCAACACGCGCCAGATATTAGCAGCTTAGCCGTTTTACAGCCAAAAAACATCACTCGACGCCTTCTGCACTTCTGACTTAGTACACTATACAATTCAAATATTATGTTTCTGGAATTTTTGTATAACTAGAGTTAAACTTAAGACTAAATTAAGTATTCTTTAATTGTGCCAAATATTTAGAAGGTTATAATTATAATTATAAAGTTGCTGATTTGCAGCCATAAACTTAACTATATTTTACATAATTAAGACACATTGTGCAATATATTGCACATATGTATAACTACTTTGAAAACATTAGTTACTTATTATAATAATATATAATATGTATATAATTATGTATAACATCGAGTTGTTGCTTTAGCCGTTTAATCACTGCTGCGATCAACTCTGATAAACTGAAGCAGCAGCAGCAAAGTTGGCAACTGGCGGAAAAACACCTTCAAAAGCCCATGCTCAACATCTGTTAAAGCAGGACAATCGATTTGGCGTAAAGTGTTGGTTACACACACACACACACACACACACACACACACACACACACACACACACACACACACACACACACACACACACACTCATTGGTTAGTTGTAAATGAGTCTCGAGCGGCTCTCTGGGGCTGCCCGCGCCCGTAATATGTCTTGTTGCTTGTTTGACAGTTGTTGTTGCTGTTGTTGCTGTTGTTGTTGTTGTTGCTGTTGTTGCCCAGAACAATCGTAGTTATATTTTTAAACGCAACTACGCGCTGCTCAGAGCGATATTGATCTTATTTCAATATGCCAGCCACTGACTTCGATACAGAAACCGAATTCAAACTGAAGCCTCTGACTTGGCTTTTAATTTGCTGCTGCGCTTTCTGTTTTCCAGTTGCCGTCGCAGCTTCAATTGCAGTTGCAGTTGCAGTTTGCAATTTCCTTGTGGCAGTCACTTGAGCTCTGTTTACGTTGTTGCTGTTGCTGTTTTTGTTGTTGTTGTTGTTTTTGCTTTTGTTTTTGTTGCTATAGTCGCACCTTAGCACCGAACAACTGTCGGCATTTTGCCATTGATCTTTACCTTTCCTTGCCATGCTTTATTTTCAGCGTTGTCAACGTGGGCGAAAAGAAGGCTGCTCCGTTCAGTTGAGCTCAGTGGGCGGGGCAGCACTTTGATTTAGTAAGCCGTAATTACAGCTGAGTTGTGACCAAGCCCCAGTTAGCTACTGCAAAACAACAACAATTACAAAGAGGGGCAAACACTTGACAAGTGGCTAAGATTGCTTTTCCCAAGATCGATTACAGACTTGTTACGATATCTGCAAATTAATGTAACTGTGAACGATCTCAGGCAGTGGATTGAAGAAGGCATCCTTATACATGCCTATAATGATTATATATCAAATTAATATTGAAAGAGATCGTTGGGACTTTCGCACTTGCGATGGCTTTTTAGATGGATTAGTCTCAATCCCCCAAAATTGAATCACATTATTTGCGGAATTAATATTCATTTAAAATAATTAAAAAACAAAAAAATGCAATTATAATTACAAAATCAAATATACCGTTTAAGTTGTTGTATGCATCTTGTAACTAAACTCAATTCACATACATTGCCACAAAGTCTACGGCATAAGTACGATGACCAGAAAGGGGGCGGCACAAGAATAACTTTGGGCAACATTTGCCAAATTGCCAGCGAACAAGAGCAATAACCATTAAATTAGCAATAACAAATTAGAATTGCATGTTTTTTACCGATTAATTTATATAATCGCACAAACACACACGCACACACACACACACACTCACATATTCATGTGTTGTTCTTACGTTGTTGCCAGCTTCATTGTTTGTCGCTTATTAAGAAAATGTTGCGCGCTTCGACGACGCTTCACATTTTTGGTGTTGTTGTTGTTGTTGTTGATGTTGTTGTTGTTGCGCAGAAAGTTGCCGACAAAGGCGACCGAAAAGCAGCAACTTTGCCACTCATCACTTGGCTATGCATAATTTGAAATCAAAATCGCACAGTTTATGCAAATCGTACAGGCCTAGGAAAATTCACCTTGGCATGCGAGTTGCAAGTAGCAAGTAGCAGGCAGTAAGTTGCGCGTTGCAAGTTTGTCGGCTCCTGTGTCTTAGGCAACAAGTGACTGCCTGGGCCGAGTTTTAAAGCTCTGATGTTGACTGCAACACTAAAAGAAAAAAAAAGAAAACAATCAAAACTCCATAGTCAAACACAGATTCCGACTTCGACTGAGGCAATTTGTCATAGACACCATATGACGTCATTGTGCACGAGAGAAAACGGTAAAAGCATGAGTGTGTATATGTGACTACAACTGCAAATCCAGCCAACTGGTTCGAGGGGGGTGGGGGGGGGGGTGGGGTGTTTGGCATTCGCGCGAAAAGCCAAACGCTGCACATTTCGGCGGCCGTTCTCAGCAAATCTTTTGTGTAATTGGAAGCTGAATCTTGGCGGGCAAAACGTTTTGAACCCGCTGCTTAGCCTTTGGCGTGGGAATAACGAACACCAACTCTGCAACGACCTCACTCACAGTGGTCGACGCGTTGGGAAAATATTGTTCAAATATTGCTACTTTCAACTTATCTAGCTAAAATTCCACCTAATTGCATTTGGTTTTAGTTCGAGTCAAAATTCTTATATCGATAACATATATCGTTGAAAGTTAATAATATTATATGATTTTCGATAACATATTTTGAAATGTCGATTTTGTTATGGATTATGGATGGTAATCCATTAAGCCATTATCAAAAGTTGCATTGGTTCTGTGCTGATTTAATGCCACTGTGCCGCAGTGTGCTAAGCATGTTGAATGAAATGAAATATATTTTTAGTCGAATTGCGATTTTGCTGCATGTGAATTTGACTGTGGCTGTGGATGTGGCAGTTGCTGCAGCAGCTGTGCATTTGCATCAGACCCCGCCGATCCCGATGCGATCGGAGAGCGAGTGCCCAAAATTCCCGTCTCGAGGGGGGCTCCAGACGGGGCCCAGCTGCGCTTGCTGTTTGCCGTTTGCCGTTTTGCATGCAACACGAGCTGCAACACTCAATAATTTTCCTGTCCCGGCCTGTTGTTGTTGTTTATTCTCTGTTTGCCGTTGTTGATGTTGCTCTTGTTGCTGTTGCCGTTGTTGTTGTTGTTGTTGTGACTTGCGTTCGCATTTCATTTGTGCTTATCTCGTCTCGGCTCGTTTTCATGTCTTTATTTATAATTTTATTGATAAAAATTGACATTAATCGTGCGTTTAAGACGATTTTTATCGCATTGCGTGCAAATTGCTTACAATTTTGCACCATGTCCATGCACCATGTAAGTGTAACAGTAGTCGAATACGCATTTACACTGCATTTTTGCATATTTTATTGGCTGCGCACTTTTGCATTTGACAAGCAGAAAACAACAGCAACAGCAGCATAACCAGCTGGTCACCCGGCCAAACTGGCCAAGAGCAGATAGTCAGGACATTTACTTGTGTATCAACATGAAGCTTTACCGATAAGCAGTGCCAAGACGCATACCACAGATAGAGGGAGACAGACAGACACTCTGGGAAATGTCAAGAGCGAAATGTGCATAAATCTTTCATCAAAAACTATGATGTCATTTTTACACCCTGGGTAAAAACCGTATAATTAAGTAGTAGCGAGCGTAAATGTGTGTGTGTGTGTGTGTGTGTGAGTTGTACAGCGCCTCGAAACTTAGAATGCGCATTTTAGTTCTGGACATATCCTAGTTAAGTTAAACCAAGCCTGTCACATAATCATTTTCAGTTGAATATCAATTGCAAAGTTGTCAATCGATGTATATGGCAAGATGACCACCAAGTGCCGTCATCATTCCGATTATTTCAATTTCCTGGAAATCGAAAAGCAATTATATCAAGCTTCAATTTCATATCTGTGAATAGTTGTATCAAATGCAATTGAAATAATCAACTATTCCTGTGAGTGGCAAAGGTTAGAAATCAGAGTAGCTATAAGCAAAGATGGGTACGGGAAATCCAAGTGCCACAAACACGCATATTACTCAAGTTATTGTCGGCGCAGCTGCCGCATACCCCGCCACAACTAGCACCAACTCCACACCCACCACTCATCATCATCATTCCAAGTATTGCTTCAACTTTCGTAGCCCGATCTCAAAATGGGCGCCATTTCGGTTGATATATGAGATGCGTTTGTTGCTGCTGCACAACTGCACTTGGGGGAAAGCGAATTTTCCCACATTAATTTTCCTAATTTCGAGAGCCAACCCACACACACACACACACACACACACAACTAGAAGGTATTAGGTGGGTAGGTTGGTGGGTAGGGTGCCTCACAGGACAGCACAAGACTATTTATCAATGCTGCAGCATTTCAGATACATGCAACGTTTTACTATTTTTTGCTCATATTCTTGCCGAGGGTAATCTGTAACGCACTGAAGGCATATACATCTTTGATAAAAAAAAATATATATAAATCGAAATTTAAATAAAATTAGAGCTACAAATTAAATTATTTACAATTAAATGGAAGCAATTAAAAAACTTAAAATAATTACAAACGAACTAAAATAAAATGTAGAAATGGAAATGGAAAATGAAACATATTTTTCGAGCATTGGGCACATCCAAAAAAAATGCAGCTTGAAATATATACGTCTTTAGATGTTCGCCAGCTAGATCGGATGACAATAATATCATATATATGTCATAAGTACGATCAGCCGATCGATCAGCCGATGAAATTAAGTTGTCTGCAAGGGTATGCAATCTTCGAGGTGACAAGTTTTTTTTTTTTGTCTATTTTTATGTTGGTATTATTGGAGCTGAATTCAAGAAATTGGGCCGAGAGCTAGGGGAAGATTATGATGGAGCCTCGGTTTCCACAGCCAGGCCCAAAGCAACCCCTCGCCTTGGGGGCCACGACCCCTCTGCCCCCTTTGCGCTGTCAAATGAAGCGGCAAAAAAGTAGCTGGAAAATGAAATATGCCAACGACGTCGCCATCGCCGTCGCCCTGTGTCCTCTGTCGTCCTCGGTGTAAAGACAACTGGCGGCGCATTAAATGACGCCCCAGCGACGCTGTCGACTTCTTACGCAATGGCCAGTGGCTCGAACTTCCCATCCCACCCCCTCCTCAGCCAACCCTCTCTCACTCTCTCTCTCTCTCTCTTTGCCTCTCTGTTCGCTTTGTTTGGCAGAGCGCGAAGAAATTGCATTTTGCTGCTGCTCCACTGCAAATATTTCACTTTAGAGGACGAACACAGGTCACAGGCTGACTTTTGCACAGTAGCCGACATACACACGCACACACACACACACACACACACACGCACGCACCGTCACCCCTTGCCATTAGTATGCAGCTGGCGTTGGCAAAGTTTTTGGCGCGGCCAAGAAAACGCATGCGGCATCTTCTTCTGGAGCTCCGACTGCTCCTTCTGCTCCTGCTGCTCCTTCTGCTCTTGCTGCTGCTGCTTATCCTAGCCGCATCTCGTCCCAAAAGCACGTAAATAAATCTTAAAATTGTAAAACCCGCAGCGCTACTGCAGCTTCAGTTTCAGTTGCATTTACAATGTGCGGGCGGCGACGGCGACGGGGCGGCTGTTGTGCGTGTGTATGTGTGTGTGTGCGTGTGTGTGTGTGTGTGTGTATGTGTGTGTTGGCCAAATGCTGTCGCCATTTTGCGATGTGTTTTGCCGCCATCGCCGCAGCAAATTACGCAAGGCATCGTCTTTGGCTACGGCTGCGACTAAGGCTTTGGCAAACCAAACCCCCACCGCAATAACCACCCCCCTACAACACACACCCCCCTTTTTAGTCACTACTTTGGCCGCCCTTTGCCACTGCTAAGAGCGTCTACTCACTGGCAGTTCAAGCAACGTTTGTCCTTGGCATGTCCTTTGCGCGCTTTGTGCATTTAAACCGACACATCACAAGCCCCCAAAACCTTACCATCAACCCCCCCCCCCCCCCGCAATCCCATTCACCCCTCCTGCCCTGCTCTTGTCGTCGTCGTTGGCGTCTTCCTCTTTTTCTTCGTTGTCGGCAAAATGCAGTCATTACTGAAAATTGGTTTTGGGGCTAACGCACTTGCACATTTCATGGCTATGCAGGGCACACACACACATAACTACACCCTCATTTTGGCTCTTCGGGGAGCAGATACAACAACAACAACAACAAACAGCAACAAAAAGCAGCAACAAATGCGTCGTTTCCAAAGTTTACTTTTCGCATATTTTTCTTCAAATTGCATGCGATTTTTACTTGTTTGCCACTGATGCCGACATCTTTTTGGCGCCTTTGACAACTTGCCAACGGGATACATGCTGCATATATACAAATATGTATATATATATATATATATATATATATATGTATTAGTAATGTTGCTGTGCTGCACCTTGGCGCTTGTTGCTGTCTGTGGCGACACACGCGTTGCATATTTTCAACGATTTGTTACATAGCCAAGAAAACTAGCATGACCTCTGCCACCCAAGCAGGCAGCCATACTCGCAACTACCATCCCATCCCGTGGGTCTGCATAATCGCATGTGGTTTGTCAGACGCTCAGCACGGTTCAACAGATCGCTGCCTTCTCAAGCCCCATCCCTCTTTTGGCTTGGCGCATTCGTGTGTTGGCAAGAAGGTAATTTGCTAAGACCAAAAGAGAGACTAATGTGCGGATTACAAGGATTTACTAATGCAATCGCACAGTGCAATGCTTTCCCCAAGCTGCTGCTGCTGCTGCTGCTGCTGCTGCTGCTGCTGCTGCGGCTGCGCTTGCTGCCAGCCGTAAATACTAATTAGTTTCAGCATTTGCCAAAAGGCTTACAGAAAAGTCGCTCTATTTATTATGGCGACATTTAATGCGTGCATGCCTCATCAAACGGCTGACATAAGCTGTAAGCTATGTCGATTGCATGTAACGTTTATGAATGCAACTCAAAGCAAAATGAACAAGTGCAACAGCTAAGAGCTTAAATATAAAGCGGATTTTACAATTTTAAGATTTATAAATAAATATACATATATATAAGAAATGTAATATATAAATATAAGAAATGTCAAAACTGAACCGATATGGATGCTTGAGGCAATTGGTTATCATCTAGATTATATCTAAATCTGAAATAAATTATTCTAGTTTCTAGAGTTTTCCAATTTTCTACTCGATTTGCAAGACATTTCTTTCCATACAATATATACAATAAATGAGATAAGCCAAGTCTGTCAAGCAGTCAATTACAAACATGTCAAAAGTTGTTACACATTTAATGAAAATGTGACTTTTCCCTTCAGTTATAAATCAAAGTAGCTATAAATCAAGATGTGAACCGGAAATCCCAGTGCCGAAAAGCCGGATATTGCTCAAGTTATCGTCGGCGCCGTTTCAACGAAATATTTTTAATGTACATATTATTTCACCAGTTGTTTTTTCCGTTGTCAATTATATAAAGTTGAAGTGTTTGGACTCAAACAATTTCAAAATTGTTTAAACAAATCCTACTTGTAAGGATGAATAAATAAATAAGATGCCAAATACGCTTAGACTTAGCTTGAACGCCACTTCTGCTTTTTACTGTAACAACAAGAAGCATGTGAGGAGCACTTGCAATCGGTCATATCCGACTGCCAAATACTTGCAAATACTCTGATACCAATAAATAATCAGAGCAGGAAGTAGTGTGGCTAAGAAAAACCGATCTTTATTGGAGGTGCCTGGGAATTTATCTTCCAAGTTTGGCATTGAAATAATTGAAAGTGGCAAGTTTTTGAAATTTGTGTGTTTGAGGCTTTGATGGACATGTCTGTTGGTAAGCCATATAAATAGCCAAGCTAACAGCTGGTGCAGCGTTGAAATGATTGACTTAGATCGTCATTGATAAGCAACAAACAACCATAAAAATTGAAATTTTCCATTAAATATGTGCGTTCTAAGACAGATACAAATGATGTGCTTTTGGGGACTGTTTCAAAAATGATCAGTTCCTGAACTCACCTATTTTTGAAGAGAAACCAATATACTCTTGATAAGTGCGGTATCAGAGTATACAAATGCATCAGCTTAATTAAATCTGGAAAAGTTGGCAGCATAAGAAACTATTGACTACATATCTGCACACAGTCATATGGGGCGGAGGCGAAAAGCGGGTTGCCAATTGTTGGTTTGTCTGGATGAATTGCAGTCAAGTCCGGCAGCGTTACCAAGTTACCGTCAAGTTTAACGTTGCGTTATTAACAACAATTATTGACAGGCAGCAGTCGAGTCCGAAGATACACTTTGAAAAACAGACGATCCAAATAAATATAAATATATTCAGAAGAAAAAAATTAACTTCCTATTTTGATTGGTATTTTCTGTGGGCTACAAAAACGTGTGGTAGAATTCTCCAAATTATTATTTGTGATTTTTGTTAATTTCAGAGAGATGGTTTTTCGGTGAGTGTAGTATTGTAGACCTAGAGAGACTTGAGAATGGAGAGTCTAGAGAGTTACGAGTAGCTTGGGCAAATTTCACACTTAAGAGGGCAAAGGGTAACTGCTAAAATAACTGCCTGCTGCCGATGCTATTCTCCATGCTATTAAAATGCGATTTCAAGCTGGCAGTCAACAGCAGCAGCATTAGCAACCCATGCTGCATGCCCCAAAGTGCAAGACTCCTCAGTCCACTGGCAGGCCCTGCTGGCCAAGCTAATTTTCAAGTTACCAGATTGATTTCGCGCGTAAATTTATGCGCACTTTATTGCATATTTGCGAGTACGTTCACCAGGCCAGGCCAGGCCAGGCCAGGACTGCAGGTCGGACTGTAGTCGACCAACGCCGCTTGACTCATTTTCCCAGCGCATTTTCCGGCACGTCGCAGATAAGCGCAAAGACTTGGCGGCAGCCCCAGCTGCAGCCTTTGCCTTGGCTCTTTCTTTCTGGCTTTCTATCGGTTTTTTCAGTGTTTTTAGAGACTCAGCTTCAGAATTGAGCCTTGCCTTGGCTACGTATTTTATTTGGAGCACAGTTGGCTGATGAAATGCCAGCCAACCTCTCTCCTTCTTAAAGCACACTCCAGCTCTATCTCTCTCTCTCTCTCTCTCTCTCTCTCTCTGTCTCTCTCTCTGTCTCTCTCGCTGCAAACACGACTCGATGCGAAAGGTCAATTGATGGTGCTGTGCGATAAGCAGTTGTTACCTTAAAACGTGTGCGCTGCCAATAGCAAGAACAGCAACAACAACAACAACCATTGCAACTGCTGCTCGTTGCTTCAGTTGAAGTGTCGAAATTTTCGCATTGGCCTTTTCTCAGTGCTGTTGCACGTTGCAAGTACGCTAATGACGCGCGCCTTCAATTAAGATCATCTACAAATTGGACCTAGTTCCTTGTAATTAACTTTTATTTTGAAGTCTTGAGTCTGAGCTGCTGCCAAGAAGAAGAAGGACTCAAATTGCAAACGAATAAAAAAAAACACTTGAACTGCAGCCAGCAGAAGACATATCTAATTATACAAATTATTTACGATCAAATATTTTCTAAAACTAATCAAAATAATCCGCAAATGAAGACAGATATTACATCATTATGTTTTCATGCATATAATGTGATATCAAAATTCAATTAATTTTTGATGATTTTAAAAAATATTTTTAAAAAAATATTTATATATATAATATTTCTAAATGTATTGCTATTGTACTTCAAATTTGGCGTGCTATATTTGTGTGCATTGTTAACTGGCATGCAACAGCAAACTAGCCACCCTAAAAGCACACCCCGCCACCTCCACTTCCCCCCTTTCAACCTCGATAAGTGCACTAAAGTTCAAGAAATAAGTTTCTTTGGTGCGACTTTCAATTGACTTTACACTACTTGCTGCTGCCTTTTGTTGCATGTTGCAGATGCTAGTATCTACACACACACACTCACACACAGACAGTTCTTGTGTGAGTGGCCTTGTGATATGATTTGATAGCTAGTGTGTCGCATATACAAATCAGAAATCAAAAATAATATAAACAGATAGTTCATATATGCATATATGTGTACAACAATGGCTGGTAGTACGCCAGGAAAGAGTCAGAAACAGAGAGAGAGAGAGAGAGAGAGAGAAAGAGGGAGTTGAGTAGTTGTTACTGAATATTGATGATTCAGCTGAATTCGATTATATTAACATGTCCGTTGCATTCATTATAGGAACAACTCATGTGTACATTTTCCAATTAAAAATTGAAATATCTCAAGCATAACGGCCAGCAGAGTACTGTGGAGTAGAGATTCGTCCTGCCAGCTGGCCAGCCTGTCAGGCAGCCAGCCAGCCAGCCAGCCAGTCGAGCTGACGATGTTGGTGTAGGTTCGGTTCAGCAACGGGAGCACTCAAAACAAGAAAAAGACAGACTAGTATACACGAACGAGGTACACGAAACAAAGCATCGATAAAAAAAATGTGAAGCAATCAGTGGAAATCAAGGATGGGAAATATTGGGGCATTCGGGGGCAAGGGGCTGTACTATAGTTTTGTGAAAGGCAATCATAGGAATACTGCACGTCAGTAAATGAAGCGAATGTCGTCTAGTCCTCTCTCACTCACACTCACTTCCTCTCCCGCCCCCCCTCTCCCTCTCTATCTATCTCTCTCTCTCTTTCGCTCTCTCTAGCTGAATGAACAGCCTCACGCAACGTTTTTCATATAACATTTTTAATTTGCTGCTCTCCTTTTGCGCGTTATGCCGATCCCTCTCTCGCTCTCCCTCTCTCCCTCTCTCTCTCTCTCTCTCTCTCACCCGTTCTTTTTCTTTTTCTACACACCTACACCCACACACATTCGCTATCTCGCTCGCTCACTTGCTCTCTTACGCCTGTAGTTGCTTTTTTCAATAATTTTCACGATTTGTTCGCTTTTCGTGTTGCAATTTGGGCGCCCCTGCACACACACATAGACTCACACACACACACACACAGGATGGGCATCCTTTTGCATATACAAATATATATACATATATATATATATATGTACACATATGTGCAGTCAGCCAGGCAACCACAATCCAGCTCCATATCCCCACGCTGGCCCCCTTGGACTGCAAGTGAAACTTGATGTATGTGTTTATTGAAGCGTATCCATTGATTGGCAGGACATCTGCACATGGCATTCATTTTGAAAAGTCGGCGCTTGATTTTCAAACACCATCCCCAACCCTCTGCCCGCCTACCCGGACTGTTGTGCCCCCTTGATTACCCCTGCAACACACTCAACCCGCTTGCAGCCATCCATTAGCATTTGCCATTGATTGGCGGCCAGCATTTGGCATGGAGTTGCCCAAACCTTCCATTCGCCTTTGGGGCAGGCATGCAGCTCCCCACCTCCACCTCCACCGCCCACTCCTCCGTGCACGCCACCATTTCGGTTATGTTAGCTTGCGTGCAAAAGTGTAAACAATTTACCTGCAAAAATCATTACATTTGTTTATATTAATTAATATTTTTCATCAGCCACCCCCCCCCCCCCCCCACCCCACTCTGTTTTTTTCCATGTTTATGTTTATATTTATTCCCTTAACCTCGTTGATTGGCAGCCAACCCCTCTCCCACACCCACCACTCAGCTTGAGCTTCGGTGAGTATGAGCTGGCGGGTATTCCGGTTTTGGATTTGTGGAGTCTTTATTATTATTTAACAACGCTAAAAAACAGTAGCTATCAATGTTATAATAAATAATCAATTACAATTAAACTTATGATTTTAATTATTTATATTGTCAAATATAATAAAGGATAAAATAAATCTGTTTCTATCAAAGGATTGGTAGGATTAATAATATTAATTATAGCAATGGTAATAATAAAAATAATAAGAATAATCATTAAGACAGTTAATAGATATCCCATAAAATACATACACAAAATTAAATAAACTAAATAAATTTCAACAACTTGATTTCTAAATATATATTGAGATACATTTCGATTGCAGTTCCGGTAAAAGTTAGGTTCTGCTATGGTACTATTAACTATCAATATCAGATCCTATACCTAGTAATATTTAACATAGGTTTCTGGTTCACACCCGTTAGGGAAGATATATATACTTAAATTTCTGTACATATATGAAAAGTATTGCCAAGTTATGCGCTCTCAAGACTGAATTACTCTCATATACTATATATACTACTCGATTGGACCTATCACTCTTAGATGCTACACAGATATACTCTTTCTGTTGCTTATCTAGTATCGCTATGCTTAGTCCAATTTACTCAGGCCACGTGACCTTGAGTAAGTTGCGCCCATGTTGCATGCATCTTAGTATTGCTAATATTACGCATACGCACCATAAGCACGTCGCTTAAGTATATTCCAGTGGCACAACCTCTCTGCTGGCTAATCAAAAAACCTGCGCCCAGAGACCATAGCCAAATGCAAAGCATAAAAATAAAATCAAAGGAGAATGTTTTGGCATTATTTGTTAATGCCATGCCAAACTTAAGCGACTGATACCCCCCTGGGGAAGGGGGCGAGGCAGGGGTGGTGCGTGAGGTGGGCTTTTGCTGTCTTGCCTCTGGCGTCTTGCGTTGTGTGGATGCGTGCTAAGGAGGACAAGAAAAATGGCAGCCCGAAAAACGAAATGCCAGCAAATAACGGTAATGTATTAAATTGTTTTGTGCGGAACAAAACAAAAAGGGCAGCAACCCTTAGACAGCAAGGAATGCGTTGCGGTAGGTTAGGTCCTTGTCCTTGTGTGCGACTTGCGTGCCACAACCACTCCCCGTCCACAGTCGTCTCTGTGTATAATTTTAGCACTCCCCGAATACCCAGTGTGCTTACTTCTGCCTTTGGGGTAGGTCGTCAACCAGCAACAACAACAATTACAACAACAACAACGACAACAGGAAAGTCGCTGCCTAATGGCAACGCAATTTCCGCCAAAAAGT
The DNA here is from genome assembly GCA_035041375.1 of Drosophila conformis. NCBI lineage: Eukaryota > Metazoa > Arthropoda > Insecta > Diptera > Drosophilidae > Drosophila > Drosophila conformis. The sequence goes on from JAWNLE010001151.1 coordinate 3,108,230, forward strand.
GTTTAAAACTTTGCGCCTACTGCAACAAAAACAAAACACACACACACCCCGCAAGACACACACACATACGCGACAGACGTGTCACAGCTGACGCCATTTTGTTTTTGAATAGGCTATCCTCTACCGCCTAGTACCTCACAAGCAACCCCCCCCCCCCCCCGCTCCACCCCTGCCCATCTGGCTGAAAGTCCCTAGTTGCAATTGCTGCATTGTCTGACTGCGCAAATGACATGCATGCAACGTGCTGCGAGCGAGGCAAACACAAAATGGTCGACCGACAAATGGCAAAACGGCACCCTTAACCCCCCCGCACACCCAACACACCCCACAGACCCTCATCTTCTCTTCTTCTTCTCTTGCTTGGTTTTAGAGTTGCATTCTCCAAATAAATGTATGTATTTATGTATGTATTATGTATATATGTTTCTGTTGCACACATATAACGTATTTCATTCACCATCTTCTTCTTCTTCTTCGCCGTAGTCGTCGCCGTCGCCGTCGCCGTCGCGTTAGACTATTCGCAGTGGCATCCACAGCTGCGGCGCCGGCAGTCGACGCCTACATGTCGGAAATGTTGGCATGTCCTTGTTGTATTTCTGCTCTAATATCCTTTATAGCAAAAGTGCTTGACGTAAATTGACTTGTTTTTACTTTTGACTTTTAAAGCGATGCCTCTGTGCACCCCACCCTCCCCGACACCCTTCCCACCCACCATCCATCACCACCATCCAGCCAACCAAACAATAGAATTCGCTGTCTGACTGCACAGCTCTGGCAGGCAGTTTTCTTGCGAAGGGCTTGATGGGTACTGGTTGTGGGCATATGTTTTTGGGGTGTAGTGGCTTGTGTTTGTTGTTGTTGTGGTTTCAATTTGGATACAGGATACAGTATACCCACCCCCCACACACACACACACCCACACACGTGGAGGCCATGCCCAGCAAAACGGAAGGCCATTTAATATTTATTTTATGCATTGTTTCAGAACACGAGCACTTTGTTAAGCTACGAGCCGACACAAGCAGGCAGAAGGAGGCGGGTTTGGGCCAAGTAGCCGTTAGATATGTTTTACAGGTGCGAAACTGTCAGTAATGTTATGATACGGTATATCAATGGAGCCAGGAAATGCCACCCGATAAGGTTCTGAGTTAGTTGACTGCCAAATGTTGACAGCGCAATAAAATGCAATCCTCCTTCCCCGTTCCTTGTTCATTTTACACCATATAACATTTTAAATATTTATTTATCTTATTGCTGTTGGCCAGAATAAACTCTCAAAGCAGTACTTCAACTATGAATTTAACAGCAATAATAATGGCAAAACTAAGCAGAGCAAGGCAATAACAAAACAATGAGTGCCAAATAAGTTATTGCGGCTGGATATGCAAAAAAAAAAACATTTCTTTTTATTATTATTTCGCAAACGCTGCCTCGCCTCGTCACACCTCGGCAGGCAGCCCTAACACATATTTATACATATGTATATATTTACTTTGTACTTAATATTATACTTAATACATAAATATTATACAATGCACAAAACAACCATGCCTACAGTGCGGGACTCGAACCCGCAACTTGGTGAATGAGTGTCTGGGCACGCAACGCTCACGACCACCAAGCCGGCGGTTTACTAAGCTGATAAACATCATTTAAGAGTAGCTAGAAAAGGCACGGTTGCAATTTGAACAAAACTATTCATGCCACATTTAATTAATGCAGGATTTCCTGGATATATATTGCATATTGCATCGATCACGATCGATAACCTTTCTATGAATTCGGTGTTAATGCTCGCCATTGTCGTAATGTGAAAATTTTCAACTTTTAATTTTGTCCGCATATTGTTCGAGATTGTTCGAGATGCATCGCAGGCGATACAATTTTGGTTAAGTTTCATAGCAAGCAGCTTTGGGCAGCCTCACATGAAATGTCGCAGAGCTTCGTCTCCTTTGGCTGTCTAAAGGAAAGAAGAAGCAATTCAAACTCGAAAAAGAAAAGATTATTCTTTTGATTGCTTCTTATGAAAGATCTGACGGCTGGAGGTTGCAACCTTTTCGCCTCGAGGTTCCATACAGTGCAGTGAGAATCCTCCACGTCGGTTAGCTCGCCGATGGCTAAGCGTGCTAGGTTAAGTCCGAGCGCAGTCGACTCCAAGACAAAATTGTGAAAATTGAGCAAGAGTGCGAGAAAAATAGCTAAAACAAAATGAATCAATTCACTCTAAAAACCTAAATTTGCTGAATTCAGAACACCACAAAAAGAATCCATAAACATCCACCTTTGGAGGCCCATCGCGTACAGCGATACCTTTAATTTTGGCTAATACAGAGTGTAAGGTACGTGCCGCAATAATTATTGCGAAGAAAAGCCGTATTCTAAAGCAAAAATGTTCTACCATAGTGCCCGTTGGATTAAGGTCCACAACACGAAAAAACCACCCACTCCAGCGAAACGTGTGTTTGCGCAGTCTCGCCAGGTGTGGGTGTGCAAATCCGAACATCGTTGGACCCCCTCGACACGGCATCTGTGTGCATTCCCGTTGGAACAGTTAGAGTGCGGGCGCCCATTGGCAACTCTCTGCGAAAGTTCAGCCGCCCAGCCGCGTTTGCGCAGAGCTTCGACCCGAATTAGATGCATTTTGCAAAGTTCCTACACGACACATGCAACAACAAACAAAATTCTCTTTCTGTATGCGCAGTGCAAACAGCTGTTCACATTAGGATCTTAGCGGTCACACTGACCGTGTGTCAGTGTTACAGTGTCTGCAAGATTTGTTCGGCCAACGGTGCCATTGAATACTTGTGTTAATTCAATTAATTTTTGTAACATTAATTTTTTAAATAAAATTTTAATATACATTTTTTAAATTAAATTTTTATAAATTAAATTTTTGTAATTACATTTTTTTTTTGATAATTTAATTTTTAGTTAGTAAATTTTTTTTTTAATTATGTTTAGTAATAAGTTTTTTTAAAATTAATTTCATTTTTAAAATAATGATCACTTTCGAGTATAAATTCTACATAGAGTAAATGAATTCGGATAGTGGAAATGTTTTTAATTAATGCTTAATTAATTTTTTTATTTTGCTATACATATTAAGTTAATAATGCAGTGATTGAAGCAACTGTTTAGAATTAGTTTTTTTTTCATTATTCGAATTATTTAGTTTAAATTGAGTAAATCGCATTATGTGGCTCACACTATTCGTCCTTGCTGTAAGCCTGAATAAACCTGAAAAGATGAACACGAACTGCTAAAATTGCGAACGTTCCTGGGAGGCATGGTAATATAAGTTTTGGTTAGGATAAGTTTTGTTTAAGGGATCTTCGTTATACATGGCCTCGAAGATCATGGTTGGATTAGGGTATAGAATGCGAGTGTCGACCACCACATCAGACTTCGCCCCTTTAAAGACACCATTGACTGATTAGAGCAGACCAAACCGATAATAATTCCGTTTGTCCTTAATTAGTTGTTGTGTTTTGTGTACACAAAAATGTTCGAGGAGTATCGTTTCCTAGTTTCCAGCAGGAATCCCAAATAATTGAAACTGTATAGTCACTATTGAGACATAGCCAAAAACCGGTCCTAAGGATTCCGTCCGCTTTGTCTCTCAATAGTAATGAACGTGCTCGAATTCAAATAAAACCGTTTTCGAACAGTCATCCGTTCTCGACTATCGACTCTGATATCGCCTACGTTAGTACTGCCGACGAATATACTACACGGTATAGAACAATTAATCAATTAATGATTATTTAACAATAATTTATTTATCATTTGCAACCTTTATTATTATTAGTAATTTTGTTTTTACTGGCAAACATTCTCCTTTTTAGTTTGAGATAGTTAAGCGAGTGATTTCGAGCCACTTGCAGCTAATGCCATCCTCGGCTTTATCGGTCACATTTACTTATCAGCTGGCAGCAACAATCTCTCCCCCCCGCCCCATAGCCCACACCTGAAAGTCAGAGACTGAGCACACATGTCGTATGCGCAATATCGCAATATGTAATTTGGTTGCATTTTATGCGCACACACTTAAGCCCCCAATAATAAGTGGAGGCCCCAGGCAAAGTGGGCGCTGAGCGCGGGTGGAGTGGGATAGGGGATAGGAGGGTCTGGACATGGCCCAAAAATAAAAACACAGAGCAAAGTTGACAAAAAGGGTAGGCGGGTAGGCGGTTAGAGGGTGGGGGGCAGTCAGTGTGGGCGGTGCAACAAAAGCTAGGCAGCGAAAAGAGCAGCGACAACAAAGGACACAACACACACACAGCACACACACTGGCACACGGACATTTCCATCGATGGAGGCGCCCACGAGCTGGCGTGAAAAATAAAATGTCAAAAGTGTTTACGTTGTCTTCTCCACTCACCGAACCACTCCCCTCCCCTCCCCCTCCGCCAACCCTACCCTACCGACCACCATCGCACTCCACCTGCTGTTTCTTAAAATTTTTCTCTTATTTTTGTTTTGCTTTTTGTTTTGTTTTGTTTTGTGTGTCTGCTATCTCTGGTATAAAAAATTGTTGCAGTGGACTAGCGGGCAGCGGAGGGGTGCGGGTGTGGTCGGATAGTTGAAGGAGTAGGGTGTAGGTGGGTGCAACGTGGGCATTCATTATATGCAACAACATCAAATGTTGTCGACGTTGCAAAAGACGCGACGCAGGACGCAAAGCGCGACAGCAATAACACTAAAAACTAGCAACAACAACAACAACAACGTGGCAACAACAACGTGGCAGGAACTGCAAGGACTCTTTGCCCAGGCATTGGCAACGACGGCGCACAAAAATCGACAAAATTTTTTGGCAAGCAAACAAAAATATTTTGCACCGAGCAGCCGTAAAGAGACACTGGCTAAGAGAAGAAGAAGAAATAGAGGCAGTAGATGAGCAAGAAGAAGACACACACAAAAAAGAGCTTGCAAAAGAAATGAGTAAAAAAAGAAAAACCTCAAAGAAAAAACACAGAAAAATAGTTGGGAGAAAGGAAAAAAAAAGTAGAGAAAACCGAACATAAAACTAAATAAGTAACAAAAGAGAGCAAAAAGCAACGTCAAAGGCAAGAGATAACCGAAAACCAGATGAAGCGACAGAATGCGAACACCGAAACCAGGGATGCTCTTACTCAATAGTTAATTATTTTGATATGTGTACGGACAATATATACAATAGGATATAATATAGTAGAGAATTTGAATAATAATACCGACTTGAGCGCTAAACAAGCGAGCATCATTAAAATACAGCGGAAAGTGTGCGATAATTTAAGTCAATCGTATTACTTGGTCCACCCTAATAATTATGCGCTAAATGCCAATGTGAAAAGACAGCTTTTCATTCTGATTAGAATTACGCGCACTGCAACAGCAACAGTAATTCCAACTACTGCACGATTTCACTATTGTGTGCGTGTGTGCGTGTGCGCGCGTGTTGTGTGTGTGTGTGTGTGTGTGTGTGCTTGTCCTGGACGACTTCAATGACTAACCCAACTATGCCCTTTGTTTAACTAAGGGCAAAACAACAATAACAGCGAACGAAAGAACGAACGGCAGCAACAGCAGCAGCAGCAGCAACAGAGTCAGCGGCGGCAGCAGCGGCAGAAAAATGGCAGTTATCGGCGCCAATGCATGCGACTGTGCCACGTGACCGGGAACGAGGGGGTACGGCTGAAACTAATGGTTGATGCGCGCTCTAGGTGCGGGGAAGGGGGGAGTGATGTTGTTGGAGTTGAGGCGACAAACGAAAGCAACGAAAAACGAACGAACGAGCGTAAAAGAAGGCAAAACGAATAACGAAAAACAAAAAAAAAGAAAACAAAAAAACAGACGTCAACGCCGACGCCGACGTTGATGGCTATGCCGTAGCCGTAGCCGATGCCGATGCCAATGCCGATGCCGATGCCGGCATCGCTGCCCAGGGCCACCCTCAGTGCAGTCAGTCGTCGCCCGAGTTTCGCAGTCGTTGCAGTAAAAGCAACAACAAAAACAAAAACGACTGCATGGCCTGCTGCCTGCCTGCTTGTTATTGTTGTTGTTGTTGTTGCTGCGTTTGCTGAAGGGGGCGATTTTTGCTGCTGCTGCTACTGCAGCGTCGCCGTTGCTCGTTGTTTGTTTCGTTTTCTGCGTTTCAGTTTTTTGCTTCCTCCGTTGCCAGCACTTGTTTTATACATGTGTCGCTCTCCCTGTGTGTGTGTGTGTCTGTGTGTGTATTTTTTTGCTGCTGTCTTGTTGTATTTTGCAGCTGACTGCCAATTGTTTGGGCCAATCACAACGATGTGCAGCGTCGCATGTGGGTGTGGCCTAAAATGCAACCCCCGCCCGCTGCCCGCTCCAACGTCCATTACCATCGCATACACAAACACACACACACACACACACGTACACCAGCTGTGGCTGAAGGTGGACTGCGCTGCTCTCGTTTGCTGTCGCTGCGTGTCCAAAAATTGTTGCCGCCGCTGCCTGACCCTAAACCAAATGCATAGCCGTCGACGTTTGCGTCGCTGTCGCTGTTGGCGTCAAAGCGTAATCGATGCCAGCTCGCAGAACTAAGCTATGCACTCCTACTCCACCCACTCCACCCCAACATCCACCATCAGACAAACCCAACTGTGTTGTTTGTCGTAATGCGTATAGTTGAAACTATCTCTCTCTCGCTCTTTCTCTCGCCCGCTCTCTGTCTTTCGCTCCCCCAGTGCAGTCGGTTTATATGTTGTATATTAGTTTTCATCTTTCGTTGTTGTTGTTGTTGTTCTTGTTGCTCTTTTTGTTGTCCGTTAAATATTTTTGTACGGCTTTTTCATTGTTATTTATTGTGCATTAGGACTGCACTTTGTGCATCTTGGAATGTAAACAAATTGTTGTTGATGATGTTCTCCTGCTATTCTTCTTCTTCTGCTGCTGCTGCTGTTTCTTCTGCTTCTTCTTCTTGTTTGTTGTTTTCTTTAGGCAAAACCGTAGACGTTTAGTTAAAACTTCTTTCTGCTCGGCCACAATACTTGTTGTTGTTTAATTATCAACAATAAACAGAAGCTGTCTGGCAACGATTTCGCTCGCTCATCAAATGCCATCTGCTTCGCAGCCAGCAACACACAATTCCTTAGACATTGTCCCGACTTGACGCGACTTTAGCTTAAAGTTCTCGTTTGCTGCTTCAAGTTTTTGGGTTAAAATTTGTTCGCGACTTTGCTGCAGAAGTTTTCACTTTCTTTGGACCAACAACTACAACAACAGCACACAATAAATACTTGACGCCATTTTGTGTGAGTATGCGAGTATGCCAGTGTATGTGTGTGTGTGTGTGTGTGTGTGTGTGTGAATCTTTGCTTGGCTTGCAAGTTGTTGAAAGTCAAAGAAAAGTGCAAGCAACAACAAGAAAATGTATGCTAACAGCAGAAGAAAAGCGTCTGCAGCAAAACATTTAAACTTCAACTTTATTCTTTTTGTTGACGTTGTTGCACCTTGAAACTGCATTAAAGGGAAACTGAGGCACGTTAATGAATTGGATTGGCCACAAAATTGACAAAAACGAAGTGTAAGATTCACAATTTCATTAAATGCTCTGTTGAGAATACTGGGATTCGATAGCACAAGTTTGAACTTATTAGTTGACACATAACTCGTTCATTATAAATGCTACAGATTCATGACAATATCTACAAAATTATTCTGATTAATCTTGAGAAGTTATGCTCTCATTTAAAGCCATTAAGAACGCGATTTTCGACCGGGCTCAACTGATCTTACAGATAATCAAAATGATGTCTCTCATTAGAAAGATGTATCAATAAAATTCTGATTTTTATGGCTATCGAATGTTTAATTACTTCGCGAAACGAGAAAAGTTTAGCCTACAATTAAATACATTTTATCGCCTATAACGAAGTATATTATTCTAGCTCGATTCTTGCTGATCAAGCATATATACTATATGCAGTCGGAAATGCTTTCTTCTGGCTGCACAACTACAGTATAGGGTATACCTATCCATCTTTAATGGGTGAAGTGCATGCAGATATATATAAATATATCAAAGAATATAAATGTGATATATGCATATATAAATATATGTATTTATTCGTACTTGGTCTTAATACACATTTTACTGCGGAAAGACAATCAAAATTATAAATGAAACATTGGTTTAGCCTTTCGTCTGGATCCAATATTGATTTTGGTTAGTTGTTTTCTCGGTTTTCTTCTCGTCGACTCAACACTTAGATTATAATTTAGTTATGTCAATCTTAAGAGATATGCTGCTACTATTTGCGCATGGATAAACAGCATCAATAAAATAAAAATGAAAACAAATAAAAAATAGTGGTAAAAAACATTCTAACGACCTTCTACAAGTTATGCGAAAGTTGTATGCTCATTTCTGAAAAAGTCGAGCACAGATTCACAGATATATATATGGATATATATGTATATATACAAATACACAGACAGCTACAGATGCAGCAGACAATGCGTACACACGTACACAGATAGGGAAAGAAAGAGAGAGAGAGAGAGAGGGAGAGGGAGATGGAGATAGATAGGGAGAGAGGGATAGAGTGCGACGTACATTTGTTGCATACATTTGTGAGCAACAAGAACTCAAATTTTATTTGCTGCTATTTTGCGCACAATTTAATGCTATTTTTATGCATTTAATGTCTGGCATATATATATATCTATATATGTGTGTGTGTGTGTGTGTGTGTGTAAGACAGCGCAAGTTTCTGTAGGTTGACAGTGAAAGTGCGCCACACAATGGCTGCAGATGCAGATATATACATAAGTTATTGTATCCAAAAGCTGTATACATAGATATTTATGTGTGTGTGTGTGTGTGTGTATGTGTGTGTGTGTGTGTGTGTATGTGTGATATAGTTATAAGTAGCTACGCAGATACTAGTCGCATCCCAATGTGGTGCGGCATGCCGCATTTATCGTGCAAACTTTTCAATTTCACTTTCAACATAAATATGCTGACTTGCCACATGCCGCATCCAGCTGGGGCATTATGACCCACTTAAGTGGCTTTATTACGAGGTTACAAACTTTGGGCCACTACTCTAATGTTTACACATGCATATCTCTGCAACATGCAGTGTCTAAGTATCTCCTACTTTTCCCTCTCTCTCTCTCTCTCACACTTTCTTCCCTCTCTCTCTCTCTCTCTCTCTCTCTGTCTGTGTGGCACTTGCAACAGTTCATATGAGTGAGTAAATTAAACTTTTTAACTTGATTTAATGGGTTTTAATTGGTACCGCTTTGGTGGGGTGTTTAATGTTGTTCTGCACTTACCACTTGGCATACTGGCGCCAATTGCTGTCAAACTGTGCCACATTTGTTCAGCAAACGATATGTGTCCACATACACACATAGATATTCATAATAAAACTGTCAATCAAATCCATAAAATCCACACACAAGCCATGCCAAATAAAAGCAGTAAAACTGTTGGCAAATGCCAGCCAGCTGCGAGCTGTCAGAAAGGGGGCGTGGTCGCAGCACAACACTGTCAAACTGTTTGTCCGAAAAACTTACTGCCAAAAGTAACAGCCAAGAAGTTCACACAACTTTTTGTATTTCACAGCTGCTGCTCTTTCTGCGAAAGTATCTATACAAATATTGTTTGTTGCCACTCACAGAAAGGTAAACAAGAATTCATCGCTAGTCGAGTATGTATTTTAGTGTTATCAAGGTGTCAAACCGGAAGCGGAACCGGAACCGCAACTTTAACGATAGATATTCAGAAGCGGAACACTTTTTCACGAACCAATCTAATCAGTCTATATAGTGCTGTACTGGAACCGAATATCGGACAAACTAACTACAGTTCAGGCTCCAGAATGTGAGAAATGTTGCAATCAGTGCGAGGGGGGACAAAAGGAGGAGTTGCTGTATGCCAAAGAGATAGATAGAGCAATGGGAAGTCGGTGTAGCATAAGTGCAATAATCTGTCATTTTATTGCAACGTTGACTTACCGTTGTTTTTTCTGTTGTTGTTGTTGTTTTTTGCCAATTGATTTTAGTTGAGGACACATGACAGCCAGATAGTTTCCTAGCCTCAATATTTGCTTAACGTCAAGTGAAAGTCTTTTCCTTTGTGTGTCTGTATATTCGAGCAGATATATGTATGTGTGTATGTATGTATGTATGTATATGTATATATCGTTTGTTTGGTGAATGGTGCATGGTGCTTGGTGCATGGTGCATGGTGCCTTGGATTTGCGCGCACGTCAGCGCATCTGTCAGCAACATGTTGCTGGCAGCAATGTTGACGCTAATTAGCAACTGCAACTTGTGTGTCTGCAGCCGCAATTTTTATTAATGGGGCGGCAATGAGCAGCGGCCGCAGCAGAAGGCGGCAAAACTGCACAAAGGCCGCTTGGCAACATGTTGCCACTGGCATTGGCTTGTTGCGTCAGCTTGTTGCAAGCGCGCTTCTTCTGTTTTTGGCTTTGTCGTCTTCATCGGCCGTCGGCAGCGGCATGTGAACAATGTGTCATGTTGTTGTTATTGTTGCTTTGTTGTTGCTGCCGGTACGTTGATGCTGCTGTTGTTATTGTTGCTGTGCTTGTTGTTGTTGTTGTTGTTGTTGCTGCTGCTGTTCGCGCAATCAATTTGTTGTTGGTGTTCAATTAATTGTACTCAAAGTTGCAAAGCTGTTGCCGCTGTTGCTGCTACTGTTTGCTGCCTGCCTGCCTGTCTGGTTGCTGCTGCTGCTGTTGCTGGCGCCAATCGCTCGTCCATCGATGGCGGCGGCACTGCGGACCGCTTACAAAGCCAATACCCAACATTCAACAGCCACCAGCCAACTAGTCCAAGCTTTAAAGATAATAATCAACAGAAATACAATATATAAAAATACATTTTTCCTATTTGCCTGCTGGCTGATGTTTGTTGTTGCAGCTAGTTGATATTTTGTTGTTGTTGTTGCTGTTGCTGTTGCTGTTGTCGCACTCAACGGGTGGTCCACAAATCCTTGTTGCTGTTGCCGTTGCACTTGTCATTGTGGCCGCAATTGATGAAGTCTTAGCTGATCCGCAGCTAATGAAGCCAAACAATTAAGTAATTTATTTTTCTTCTTTCATTTTATTTGCAAATTATATTTTGCCTTCTATTATTAACTAATTACTTTTAGCTTTTTATAACGATTTCACTTTGTTTAATTGCAGTTCGGATTGGAAACTTCAAGTTCAAGTTAAAGTTACGATTCCGTTTCGACATCCTGACCACAACCATACCAATCCAAATCAATTTTACTGTTCTCCGCTCAACTCAAAAGCAAATTAACACAAGTATTCAAAAAATAACGTGAATCTTGAATAAGTTAATCAGTTGTATATAGTGAAACTGAACTGAATGATTAAACATGAACGTGAGCTGTAATTAAATCGATTACACATGCATTCAATGCAATGGCTGAAACTTTTATCGGCTATTGAGGAGCTGTCAGAACGGGGGAGCTGTCTGTAGCTAATGACCCAGACAGGACTCATTATTGTCATATTTATAACTATGCGCGTTTAAGGGATAAAAGCGCAAACAAGATGCTTTTTAATTAGCAGCAACAAGCGGCAAGCAGCATTCCCAAAGACGTCGCGGCAAATTGAGAAAAACAAAGCGAAGGATGCCTTCGCCAAAGGATATATCAAGGATGATAGCAATGGCAACAACAACAACAACAACAATTAACCATGACTGGGCAGAAGATGAAGATGAAGACGAAGGCACAGATGATGATAGTAGGGACAAGGAGTAGGATAAGAAGGACGAGCAGAACTGCAAAGAAGGGTAAATAGTCCTAGCGCCTGGCGCCCAATATGCTGCTGGGAAAATGACGCGAAACGAACCGACGAGAAGGACAACAGCGAAACGAAGGCTATTTGATATCCTTTTTCGTTCTCTCTTCCTTTTTCTTTTTCTTTCTCTTTCTCTTTTGATTTTGATTTTGATTTTTTATTTCTTGCTTTGTCTTCTTTGCATTTGCCATTTACCCCAAGGCAACTTCACTTTGATGTCCTCCCACGACGTTGCATATCAGGTCTCCCATGTCAATCACTGATTAAAATACAATCTTTGATAAACTTCTCGATATATATATATTATATTTTATATTCAAGACTATCTATTATATATTTTATTATTTATTATATAATTTCATTTCACTGATTGCAGCGTATGTGACAGTCGAGCACCAATTTCCATGCCTAATTTGCTCTTGCTTTCGTAATTGCTTCGGTTTGGCATTCGCTGTCGTTGGGTCTGTCGCCAGTGGGTGGGACAGCACAGTGGGCACTCAGTAGAAGGCCCACATATATCATTTAAAATTGTACCTATGGCAGTGTTAGTTATAGTAAGAATTAAACACAGGCTTTAAAAAGCATTTTAGTATAAGAAATAAATAAATATTTATTATAGTTGGAAATAAATGAAACATTTAACAAGAATTGGATTAAATATTAATTAAATATATTAAATATTTATGAAATTTGTGGTTTAAATAAATATTTCACTTAGCTGATCAAATCAATTCTTATTAATATTTATTCAAACAAAGGTTTTTATCCAAATAAATTCCATGACAAATTGGCAATCGCCAATTAAGATAGAAAGTTGAACACACGGTGCAATGATTTGCAAGGAGGAAAAAGGCAAAGTGGGGCTGCACTGCTTGGGGCGCCGGTCTGTTGCAAGCAAAAGTGTTAATGGCGGCTAATAAGGCGGCAATGGCAGTGGCAACCGCAGCGGCAGCGCGTGGGGCAAGGGGGCTGACAGAAGAGACGACAACGTCGTCGAATGACTTAAACAAGCGTGATAAAAAGAGAAAAGGGCGTGCAAAACAAAGCGACAAAATGAAGAAAACGAAATTAACGGAAAGGGGCGACAATAACAAAACAAAGGTGCCAACACGATGAAAACAGAACCAAACGCACAGTCGCAAAACAGTTGCAAGTCGCAAGTCGCAGAGTTCACGAAGAAAGCGAGCGAAAGTCGCTTAAAGTTTAATCATTTTAAACGACGTCTGCGTTTCTTACGTCTTGCATCTTACGTCTTACGTCTTGACGTAGCAATGCGTCGTGTCGTGTCGCATCGCGTCACGTCCCGTCACTTTACGTGACGTGACGTGACGTCAGTCATATACTATCCTGTCCTGTCCTGTCCTGTCTGTCGCATTATATCAATTATTGAACGCTACAAAATGAGTAAGCGACAGCCCAAAACAGTCTTGGACAGGCCAACCAGAAAGCTATGAAATTACCATACTGCTGCACATACATATATATACATACACACATACATATAGCATTAGAGTAATGGGTATGTAGTCGTTGAATTTTCTCTCCAATTGCTGAAGTTTGATTCGCTGCAAATTGAATTTACAAATTGGCCAATTATGCAAGGAAATCATAAATCAATTATGGCATGTGAGTCAAATGTTCAAATGTCTGCTTTTGCAACAAATGGGGCTTAACTCAAGTTATAATATTAGGTGACATATGCTGTTGAAATATGTTTACAGCTTAGAAGCCGTACAAACTCAGACAAACTAAGTATTTGCTCGTGAATAAATTGAAACTGATCAAATTCCAGGGAATATATTCCGCTTTAAAACAATCAAAAGCGTTTGCAATAATGTGAAAATCTTTGGAAAACTGCAGAGTATTTTATGGAAATAAAAGAAAAACGGAAAATTCTACAACAACTTGATTGAATCTTCCTTAAGTAGAAGCCAAAACGGTGAAGGTTAAACAGCGAATAGTTTAGTTTGGATGGCGCTCAACGCAGGTTGTTCAAGACAAAACATCTGACAGGGCCTGGAGCTGCAGTTGCTTGCCCCACTCGCCCCCACCGGCAGTTGCCAAAGGATTTGAGCGCTTGACGAGCAGCGATTAAGAAGATAAATGATTATTTTGAGCAATGCCTGGATGATAAAACGCGGCCAAAGGACAATGAGAATGCTGCGTCTTAAATTTCTAATTAGCCGGAAAATGCGAGTCGTTCGTTTTTGGCTTTTGGTTCGTTTTCGGTAAGCAATTATTGATTTTTCCTTAAAGCATTAGGGCTAGGTGCGGGGGGCGAAGGGGCAGCCGTGGGGTTCATTTTCGGGTGCTATGAACCGGCCGCATCACAGTTCAGACAATGACCCGAGCCCTGAACAGCCTGAAACAGAAACAGCAACAGAAACATAAACCGGCTGCGTTATTTCATTGTCAAGGCTGAGGGAGAGCCTACAAAAAAGGTGACGCCCCCTCACGCATACTGTGCGTGTGCGTGTGTGTGTGTGTGTGTGTGTGTGTGTGTGTATCTGACAAAACATTCAGAATTGTACGTGGAGCATTGAACTTGCGCAAGTTGATTCAACTTTTTGGTCAATGATGCAGTGCGTATACACACACCAGCACACACACACACACGCACACACACACACACACACAGCATATTGTGCAGATACATTGAACCTTGCGCCTAGTCGCCGCGTTAACTTAACGGTGCTTTCTTTTATAAGTTTTAATTAATTTTTATGCTTCATGCAAATTCGCGAATTCGCAAGCTTGTTAAAATACCAAATTATACCGCTGCAAACAAGTATGATAGATAGATGGATAGATAGATAGATGGATAGATGGATGTGTGTGTGTGTGTGTGTGTGTGTGTGTGTGTGTGTGTGACTATGTGTGGAGACGTACAAAGATACACAGATAGATACGCCCAAATACTTGCAGATTGATGGCCCACTCGCAAAAACAGAGCAACTACAACAACTACAACAAACCAGAACAGCGGCTACAAGCGCAACAATGCTAGCCAAATTAATAATAACAAGAAGCGTAACTTGGCCAGTCCAATGAACCAAAAAAGGTCAAATATTCGCTGGCGTTTCTTGGCTTTTTTCTTCGTGATTTATATTACCATTATCATTATCACCAGTTTTATTATTATTATAATTCGCTTGTGTTGCTTTCTTCTTCGCTGCTCTTATCTCCCTCTCTCTCTCTCTCTCTCTCTCTTTCCATTCCATGCTTATCATACATTAGCAACCGAATGGTAGCTTTGCTGTCTTTCATTTATGGATTGCGAAAGGCGGCAATTCCATTAAATTGTATTCAACTTATCTGGCAATGAAAATAACTGTCAACGCTATCCATCGGTGCATTTTGATATCTCAGTGAGCTTTTGACAACTTTAAGCAATAACTGTTCTTTGCGCTCATGCCGTCACGTAGCAGTCGTGGCCGAGCGGTTAAGGCGTCTGACTAGAAATCAGATTCCCTCTGGGAGCGTAGGTTCGAATCCTGCCGACTGCGCAATTCTAGAATTGTTTTTTTTTTTTTTAATTTTTTTTTATAAACTTTCAATTCAATATTGAAAATAGTTGAAATAAAGGTATAATGTAGTTGTGAGATTATAAATAAAAAGCTGAACGTAGCAACGTTGATCATATAAAATATATATACATATATTCTTGATCAGCAACAATAGCTCAAAATATATATATCCACGTTAGCCAGTCGGAGCGGGCCGTCATTAGAATCAAGCTGCTATATCACATAGCTGTCATAGGAACGATCGGTAGAACGATGAGTTATTGTTTGAAAACCTTTTCGTTGACCCACCTAACTTGTCAGTTATGCTTAGTATTATGCCCTCAACATGAGACGACTTTATCATAAAGCTTTTATAAAAATTTTGTTGACGGCAATTTGACTCCGGTCTACAAGCTTATGGAGTCTACTTCAGATATCCGTATGTTGTCTTTATATTTATGCTTAGCTTAATTAATAACAATATTTATGATTACAGTTATTGATGTTCATTTGAGTTGTGTTTCTATTTTCGCACTTTTTAATGGCTTTCATCTAACCGAATTGCCTATGCGAATTCTCGCTTCAAAATTTGCGAAAAGTTTTGTAATTAACCTCAAATTGATTGAATTTTAAACGCGCTTAAGATGGGCCTTTGGCTGATGGTTCGTGGCGCCACGGGTGGCCCTCCACAGGCAATGGACTTTCTTTCATTTTGGCTGGCCATTAGATTAATCATTGGGCCAGCTCGGGTGCGCCCGGGGGGGGGGCACTTCGACCGAAATTTATATAATAATCTGTATCGCTGAGATACATTTGGCCACAGATGCCACAATTGGCGCATTGACCCCACACAAGCAAACAACACAACAACAACAACAAACCGCTGAGATGCAAAGTGACTGATAGACAGCAAAGTCGACAACGACAAACTTGTGCAAAAAAAAAGGGCAAACGACAGAAATCAGAGCAACGCATAAAATGTGAAATTTGCAAAAAGCGCGAAATGGGCATTGTTAGAGTGGCGTGTATCTCGAATCGAGTATCTCTTGGATTGTTGGTCACTTGGCTACGCAAGAGACAGAGAGAGAGAGAGGGAGAGAGGGAGACAGGGCAGAGGGGGTTGTTGGTGGCGGCAATCGGGAATTTGGTGAGCCAAAAAGCGGCCTCGGCTAACGACCGCGCCAAGAGATCAGTGCGAAAAAGACTTTGACCCAAATTCGATCTTTAAACGCGCTTCGCTTCCTCCTCCTCCTCCTCCTCCTTCAGCAGCGGCCGCCGCCACCGCCCTCCACCTGGTTGTTGATTAATTGAGTTGCGCATCTCGTAGATACACACACGGCCAACAACCAACAGCTGTGCGTGGCTCCTGTCGCTAATTGAGGAAATCGAATGTTAAATTATGTGGCCAGCCAACAAATTCGCCAGCTGTGACGCGTGATGCGGCCAAAAGCGACGCAAAACGACAAACAATATAAAAAAAAGAAAGAAATTTATGCGAGCGGCGTGTATCTGTATCTAATAGATACTATCTATCAGATACACTCCGATAGAGTCACACACAAAAATTCACACGAAGCGTCGCATTGTCGAATCTTTTCTTGTTTCTTTCATTTTTTTTTATTGACCCGTTTGCCCCGTTTGGTGTCATCTCCTCGAATTGTTGTTGTTGTTTTCTTTTTTTTATGTTTTATTTAAGTTGCATTTAATATTTTTTTTTTTTCTGTTTTTTTTTTGGTTTTTTTGTCGAAATCGTTTTGCAATTTTCAGTTTCGCCCAGCGTTCCAGCGTGAAAAGAAAGAGCAGAAAAAAGGTGTTGAAATTTTGAACGCCGCTCAGGTTTACAACAGTGCCCCGCGATTGTATTTTATTTGGGCAATGAACTGAGCACCGCTCTCCAGATACCTGGAAATTGGCTCCAATTTGAGTCGCCACACATTGCCAAATAGCTGTTTGACAAATGTCGACAACAAGTTGCTCAAAAGTATCACACAAAATGAAGAAAATCAGAGCCACCCCAAAAAATAAATGTTCTTCATAACATCAGAAGATTGTTATTACTCACTGCATGATTTAAGGAAATAGATATGTACATATATATAAATATTCCATATATAACAAATGCATTGGATTCAGTCATAAAAAACTTAAGCGTCACTCTAGAATTGAGTTGGTCCAAAACTTAACTTATTTGAAGATATACAAAGAAACAACTTTTTAGATATATTAGAATTTGTAAAGAGGTCTACTGAAATGTGATTTTATGAATCAAGATTTACTGTCAAAGGGTTAATATTCAGTTGTTGACAATAAAAGCTGCAATTCAATTCAATTTCTTTTCAGTGCCACCTAAGCCACAACCCGAAATTCCTCATTTCTTTCATGGACTCAACAGCAGGTGTTGCATCTGGCCAATATGCAATGACGCCAAACAAATGCTGCTTCAAATCAGCTAGAAAATATAAGGCTAATTTTCCCTTTTAAAGATCATTTAACTTGATCTGCATCGGACAACATCACAATTCCCAATATTTAATTGTCTTTTTTTGGGAATGACCATATCAAGTTGAAGTCTAATGCGAGTGCAATCCAAATGCAAGTTATTTGTGCATAAGTTTGCTTCACCAGATAGTTGGCTCATATAAACGGGAAAGTCATTCTTAACAAGTGGCGACAACCGAGACAGAAGTCATTGTTTGAACTTTGAGTTGATAAAAAACCAAAAACAAAAAACAAACAACAAAAAACAGAAGCAATTAAATTAATTTACGCACACAAAAAACGCAGAGAACATTGCACACAAAATGCACTTATATCTGTACATATGCATGTATGTCTGTTTGTGTGTATGTATGTATGTATGTATGTTCATATGTATGTGTGTAAAAATGTCTTGATGTCCTCGTATTAAAGGCCAGCTAGGACAGTAAAAGTAGCTAAACGCCATTTCCAAGCATTAAAAGAGATACTTGCAAACATGCATATAAACATATAGTATCAATGGCCGATTGTGTGTGTGCCTGTGTGTGTGTGTGTGCGGGTGTGGATGTGTCTGTGTGTGTGGGTGTGTGTATGGGTGTGTGTAGGAATAGTTTGCATGACCACTTCATAAAGCTAAGTGAAAAGTTAAACGCCCGCAAAACGGTCACGCCCACCCAGGGCATGCCGTGGGCGTAGGTAAGGGTTGGGGTTACGGGTCTAGGGGTTAACGTTTAGGGGTAGGTTTAGCGTTAGGGATATAAGTTGAGGGTCTGCTGAGTCAACGTTGAATGCTGAAAAGAAAACTTGGCGGGCAAAAAATCATTTGCATAAAATAATTTTGCGTGTCTTTAGTAAATAAATTATACAAGTACAAGGCAAAGTGCGCAAAACCAACACACACCCACACCCACACACACACACACACACTAACACACACACGCACATACAGATACATATTGTCAGAGTGTAGCAAATGCTTAACAGTTGAGGCAAATAGAGAAATGTGCATTTGACCAACACACGCACAACTTAAAGCATAGATGGAAACACTTGCAACACGTACATCTAGTCTACACTAGATATATCCACGCACACACACACACACATATATATATATATATATATATATATATATATATTATATGTCGGAGTTGAGTCTCTTGAGTTTGACTGCGCTCCTTCCTAACATGTTGCCGGTCAATTAATAACGGATTATGAGCGACTCCCAAAGCGTTGACAATGCCAATGTGACGGCATCTTTGCGAGTCAACAAAAGTGCACCACACTGGATAAGAAGAAGAAGCTAGCAAAAAGATGAGGCAGCAACAAAGCAATGCTTAAGCCAAAAGTATCCACTACAAACTCAAGGATGCACAGCAAGAAAAACTCGAATAGTTCCTACGAAATGTACGATTCGAAATGGCTAAAGCTTCAGCTAAACATAACATATATATTCTTGATCAGCATCAATAACTGAAGTCTATTAGCCATGTCCGTTCATCAGTCTGTCTGTCTGTCCGTCATAAACAAGCCGAATTCAGAGATTAACTTTATTTAATTTGATCTATAACAACATTAATTTCCCAAATTTCGATGAAAATCGATTAACGATAACAATTAAATCCACAATTCTTAAGAAATTTTGCAATACTGTTTGCATTTGCAGATAGTTTCATGGATGCTTAAATTTGCATTGGATTTCAATGAGTTTGGCTCAGTGTACGGGCTTATGTGCAGGATACTCGTATTTGCGTGCTTGTCCTGTGACATGCATATATGTAAGAACAGTTAGCATCGAGTATCTATGTGCTACAAATATATCTTTCATCGTCGGCAAGCCGCTTTATTATTTTACTATTTCACTGTTGCTTTGTCATCCGTCAGCAGTGCTTTTAAGCTGCTGAAGAGGAAAATTCAAGCGCTCAGCATCAAAGTTTACCAATCCCGCCCCCTGGCCAGCTGGCTGACGGGGCTTACTGGCTGGCTGGCTGGCTGACTGACTGACTGACTGACTGACGGTATGACTGGTGGCTGTTACTTTCCTTTCAAAAATTGAGAAAAAAAATTGCAGCAGATTAGCTCAGCGGCGACATTCTTCGGACTGAGTTCTTGCTAAATGCATATACGTATATATATATATATATATATATATAAATATACAAGAGTTGGTCCTGGCTTCTGGGGGAAGGTAACGGAATGTTCTTAAGCTCGAACTTAGTCACTGCAATGCGCCTTTGTTTGGATTTGAACATTCCTAAATCGCCTAAAGGAATATGCGTATTCTATATGATCCCCCATTCGATGTCCTGCGGAATAATCTGAGACCAGTGCAATACCAGCTGAAGACATGTGAAAATTAACATACACACGCGTGTGCGTGTGTGTGTGTGTGTGTGTGTGTGTGTGTGTGTGTGTGTGTGTGTGTGTATGTGTGTTAGGTGTTAGTGTCCCACTCTGTTGTTTTCTAAATTTGGTAGAAATGTGTGAGAGATGTAGGGTTAAGCAAGTGGGCGTGAAAGGACATATATATATATATATATATATATATATCTATATACATATATATTATTTAAAATGTAGAAAAATAGAGTATTTCGCGATTTTTCCATTCGGAATGGACGTCACTAAGAAAATTGCTCAATAATCTACGGCGGTTGTTCAACGTAATCTACCATCCAGGTTTGGTGACTCTTGCTTTGAAATTATGGAAAATTTGTGCTTTTATCGATTTTTTTAATGTTATCGAATACCTATACTGTCGTTCAGGAAAGCCATATACTCTGCTAACTAAGGTAACAGAGTATATAAGCAAATTTTCAACTACTTGGCCATCACTTGTAAATTCTATTAGAATTGTTGTCTCACATTTTATGTGCGTCTTGTGATTTTCCCTAAGCTCTCAAGTGCAACATACCCCACTCTCTCGTGTCCCTCTCCTCCTTTTCTCACTTCCATTAACTTATGCATTCCACTATTGCTCTGGCTACATGCATTTTTTATCTAAATACCCCAAAGGCATTTTAGGTGCCATTCAAATATCCAAACAACAATTCCAAGCCTTACACAAAAGGCCATCAAAAATACAAAAACAAAAACCAAAAAAAAATACTTGGCAAGCCGAAGTGGCAATATGCTCAATGCCATCATATGACATCTTATATAAAATTTGTATATGCTTTTTAGGAATCATATTTATATATATCTTAAATATGAGTAAATATTTTGCCAAATATTTCTTTGCATACTTTTTGTCATATGACTAGGATTTGAGTGGATTTTGCTGATCAACATTTTCGAAATATTTTCAATATTTTCAGAAAATATAATAATAAAAGCAACGCAGTTAACAGATCCGGGACAAACCAGATATATATATATATATATATATATAAATATGATATGATTCCGGACAGGCATCAATTGCGGAATGGATTTAATGACCGCTCTATGAAAATGATTTGTTGTTTGAAGCTGATTAACGGGTGCCAGCGCAGCTTATGCCTCATCTGTATGGTGTAACCAACTTGCAGCCCAATGCGGCATACCCACTGCGAGGACAAAACCCAATAGACAAGCTCTGATGTGCGATGCCTGGCAGCAACGACAACTGCAACTGCAACTGTGCACAGAAAAAAAACAACAACAACAAATAAAAATGGGTAAAAAACAAAGTGAGAAAAAAAGTGTGGCAAAGTTTTGTGACAAGTTGCAAGTTTTTGGTGAGGCAGCGAAAAGTCATGCGCCAGAGAGCTCCTGAAGGACACATCAAGGAGACGACGGCACAGAACAACTCTGACAATGATGGCAGTTGTTTGTTACGCTTGTTGTTGTTGCGCTTGCTATTGTTGTTGTTATTGTTGTTGTCGCATTTGGGACGCTGCCGCTGTCGCTTCATCATCATTAGGGCCGCCCCCACCGCGACGGGAAATGTGCATAGGGTTAAGTGTTCCCGTTAGAGGGTTACAGCAGCTGCCGAACAGTTTTTTAGCCGCTTCTTATTCGATATCTTTCTCTCTCGCTCTCGCTCTCGCTCTTGCTGTTGCTGTTGCTCTTGCTCCCGCTTACCCTTTGCGGCAATGTTAATGACAATGACACGCGCCTTAATCCGCTAAGGCGGCCCACAATGAAACATAACGGTGCAGGCGGCGGCGTCAAGAATATGCCCATTGTTTGACCCAAGCCAAAAAAAAAAGCAGGAGGAGCGCAGTTCAATGCACCTACACCTAACCCGAAAATTGCACACTAGCTATGTGTGTGTCTGTATGTGTGTGTGAGTGTCTGTTATTTATTGCTACACAAAGGACGAAGGCAAGGAGCAGGCCTGCTGCACAGACGTTCAATGTCCTGCAGCAAACAGGCTAATAAAATGTGACGACTGCGACGGCGACGAGCAGCAGCGTAACGCAACGCGAATTGAAATTTGCTGCCTGCAGCAGGACAACAACAAAAACAGCAACAGCAGCAGCAGCAATAGCAGCAGCAGCAATAGCAGCAGCAGCAATAGCAGCAATAGCAGCAGCAGCAACAACAGCCGCACGCAGGACATTGACACCCGAAACACAAACGATGCCGACAGCCGAAAAAAGCAAGCAACAACAAGAAATGCACGAAGCCCTGCGAAGCCCAAAAAGCCAATGGCCCGCTTGCTTAGCCCGAGAGAGCCGAAGACAGGCACGTGTGCGTGTCCTGCCACTGGATTATCCCTACAGGACGCCGGCAGGCAACTGACAGGCTGCCTGGCTGCCTTTCTGAGTGCCTTTCTGCCAGCCTGACTGCAATGCGAGTGCATTGAACTCGACGAGCGCGGGCTCACTTGGGCGTAAATCAAATGGTGTCCTTTGCGAAACAGCTGATGCGTGGCTATTGCGTATACGCAGTGTGTACACACACACACACACACACACAGGCACACACAGGCACAGGCAACGAACTGCTGCCGCTGTTGTGCCAGTTCATTGAACGTATTCCAAAATTTGTCACTGGCAACATGTTGCTGGCAACAAGTATCTCAATTCAAGTCAACTACCCAGTCTAGACTGAAATAACTGTTAATTATTCACTCAACTTACATTTACGATTTCATTATAAACAAATTCAATTTACTTAACATTTATTATCGATTTTTATGAATACTTCCCTCGCATTTTTGAAAATTTCAAGTTAAAATCAAGTGGAAAGTTCTGGAAGTAAATCATGTTCGATATTTCACTAATCAGTGCAATACATAACACAATTTTCTATATATATTAATTAGATCTGGTAATTTGATTTCGATATGTATTTCCCACAAAAAGCTGAAACATAACATTCATTGTTCATTTTAGTCTTGATTTAATATATTTTTACTTATGTGTTGATAGTTGATGGTAATCTGAATTTGAGCTGAACTTTAATAATAAATAATAAAAATGTACCGTTTGAGTTTTAAATGTATATTTAGTCAACAATTTTTGAAAATATTATAATAAGTTCAAATAATTATTAATATTATATTATTAAGTTGAGGATTAGCTAGGGATTGCTTAGTCATTTATTTTCTGTTCTATAAGTCGTTCATAAATCAAGAACTACAGCTTAACATAACTCTTGTTAGCGTTCAAGACAATGTTGCAGATGCTGCACATGTTGCACATACTCGCACACATACGTACATACGTATGTACATATATCTAACGTAGATGAACGGGGCTCTTGCCCCCGCGGACTAATTGTATCAACATGAACTTCAATTGCCGCTGACATGTTGAGCAGCAATCTGCTCGCAACATCAGTTTTGCAAACGTTGCCAACGTTCTTCAGCCAGCGTGGCACAAATGAAATCTATCGCATAACTTGTTGCAGCTATTAAAACAAATCTATCTGCCAAGGCTGCAAATGAACTGCAGTATGTGCTGCTGTATATGTCTGTCTGTCTATCTGTCTGCCTGTCTGTCTCTCTGTCTGTCTGCTAGCAACATGTTGCTGCTGCAACTTTTGCTGGCCAACTTTAGCAGTTTTTTGTTGTTGTTGTTGTTGTTGTTGGAGGCTAGTCCCATGAATTTATGTGAACCAGGGTGTCCTACGGTCCTAGGGTCCAACACAAGCACTGGGGAACGGCACTGGCACTGGCACTGGCACTGGCATCGGCATCGTCATCAGCATTGGCATTGGCATCGGTACCGACACCGACACCGGCACTGGGCACAAGTGCAGCCACAGTTACTGCCACTGCAACAGTTACAGCGACGTTTACAGCCACGTTTACATCTACACCGTCTACACACAGGCGGCTTAGCATAATAAACGTCAGAATTAATTGGATTTTAATTGTCTGTTAAGCGCTGAAATTAAGTGCAGCCAAGTAGATTGTTGTTATTGTTGTTGTTGATGTTGCTGTTGTTGCTGTTGTTGCTGTTGTTGCTGTTGTTATTGTTTAGCTGGCAGCAGGAGTACGAGAGCACAAAATGCATTACCAACTGACTAACTGACTGCTTTATTCATGCGCCGCGCCGCCTTTCGGACTTCAGTTTTGGCTTTGGCTCTGGCTTCGGTTTCGGTTTCCCATTCATGGCCAGCGTCGTTGATCTTAACAATGATCAGCCAAGCGACACATATATATGTATGTATATATATATATATGTATATAGATATATGTATATACACACACTAACAGCTCGCAGTCACAGTTACATTTGCATGTCGTTGGTGGTCGACGTCTTGGAGTTTTGTTTTGTTTTGTATTATTTAATCTTTTTTTTTCAAGTTGTTCTCTTTGGTCTGTGGTCTGCTGGGATCTCTTTGGTCTCCGGTCTCCGGTCTCCGGTTGCCGGTCTCGTTGTCGCTGTCGCAAGTCGAAAAGTGCGCTTGATGCCGCCGCTGCGATTGCCAAGTTTGATTATGTGACACGCGGCTACCATAAATATATTTGCGTAGTATTTTCAATTACACAGCACTTGACAACTCCAACTGGAGAGAGAAGAGCGAGAAGAGCGAGAAGAGCGTTAAGCAATGCTATTCAATGTTATTCCGTAATTTAACTGTAAGAAAATTTATATTTGTATGTTGCAACTATTAAAAATTGTGAATGGGTCTTTGAAACGCTATTGAAACGCTTATTCAGGTAATGTATGCAATCTAGCACCAAACCAATGCAAACAATAATGTAGCATGCTGATTGACCTTCACTTGGTTAAACTGCCTCACTTGAATCAAGAAAACTCTTTAATAACTGAATAAAGCTGCCTCTATCTTAAAACTAGACGAATTTTGGCCAATAAGTGCGTACATAACAACGGAGCAAGTCGACTTTGTCTACAGAAGTTGCTTTATTATTTTCCAATCGATAGATTATCCACCAGTCATGTCCGATTATCTATGTACAAATATTTCTCGTTCTGCTTCTATATACATATATGTATATATATATATAATAGACTAATATTAATATATAATAAAAAAAAAAAAACACTGTTAAAAATTCAAAATATTAACGTTCGCACAAACTACGCAGCCGGTAGGATTCGAACCTACGCTCCCAGAGGGAATCTGATTTCGAGTCAGACGCCTTAACCACTCGGCCACGGCTGCCTACTGGCGTTGTGCTGCTAAAAGAGCCATATAACTTGCATGAATGTGTTTGTATGTGTTGTATGTAATGACAACTCTCAACTGTGCTATTTATAGCACACAGGCCTAACACACACACACATACAAACACATTAAGAGGCTGATATAAGGAGCTGTCAGTGGTCGTTGGAGAGGGGGGGAGATGTGCGGCAGTGGGTGGCCAGTTATTTACAGCTTATTGTGTTAGGTCATGATTATTTTATGAATTGCACAAGCCTGAAACGTTGCGTTGACTTTCTGCGACGGCAACAACAACAACAACAACAGCAGCAGCAACAACATATCAAATATAATATTGTTCGCCCACGCAGACGACGATGACGACGTCACTACACTAACAACCCCCCCCCCCCCCCCCCCTCTCAGCAACCCACTTCCCTGTCAGTGGCCACCCCAGCGAAAAGTTGCGTCCTCCACTTTTATGTTTGAGTATTTCTTTTCTATACTTAACTTTCTCGGTCTTTTTTTTTTGGTTGTTTGGGTGCCATCGGCTCAAGTGTTTTACTTTGGGCTGCTTAAATAATACATACAGACACACACACACACACACACACACTTAAGTAAGCATAAGTATGTATGTATGTGTGTGTGTGTGTGTGCGTGTTTTTTCGGCTGGATCGATAATTTTTGTCTGCGCCAAACGCATTTGAGGCTAGGCAGTGTGTTGGGGGCGGCGATGGGCAGGGTGCTGCGCGGTGAACTGCCTTATTTGTTACTGTTGCTGTCTGACTTGTTGTTGTTGTGGTCGTCATTATTGTTGTTGTTGTTGTTGTTGTTGCTTCCTGTAGGTAACCGTCTGGCACCAGCACAGG
The DNA here is from genome assembly GCA_035041375.1 of Drosophila conformis. Lineage (NCBI taxonomy): Eukaryota > Metazoa > Arthropoda > Insecta > Diptera > Drosophilidae > Drosophila > Drosophila conformis. The sequence continues at coordinate 3,134,433 of JAWNLE010001151.1, forward strand.
TCAGACTTCCCAGCTATGGTTATGTCAAGTAGTACCTGTGGGAAATTTTGCGTCCTTATGTTGAATTTTATTTATAGCCACCTGCATTTATGTAGCCTGAAATATTCTTCCCTTTTGTCAGTTCACATTTCTCAAAGAGCGCTCGATAATCGCAGAAGACCATCATGTAACCATATCGTCTTTAATAATAGCCAATAATTGATAAAGCATTTGATTCGCCAAATGTGACTAGCAGCGACCCAGACTAATCAGTCTGTTAAATATCCATAAGTCTATCCCTAAAACTTAGTTACTTCAAATATTGTTTCCAATTTGATAGTCTTTGAGAAGGGGGTTCTTCAGAGTAATACATTTTTCTACATTGCTCAGATAATAATAATACTTCAAATAATTGGCTTCCTTGTGATAGTAATTGTTTATATTGGAAAAATATATAATTAATTTAGTCCACAAATAAGAAGACAAAATTTACATTAATTTTTATGAATAATTTATCTATTCTTAATTATATTTTCATGCGTCTCACACACACACTCACGCACACACACACATTTATGCTTATTTACCTTTTTGCTGCATACCCCAAAAGTAGAGTCGAGTTCGTTGAACCTGCCACAACCTTTCTATTTGATTTGCTCACATAAAAAGTAAGAATAATTTTTATTTTTTTTTTATTTTTTTATTTTATTATTTTATTATATTTTTTTATCTTTCTTTTTAATATTTACTCTTAGTTGAATTGAATTCATTCATTGTCTACATAACATTATTTAGATAACATCAAAAATGTGGCAAGCAACTTTGTCTAAGTCATGTTCCAAAGCTGACGCGTTGCAATGACATTCACACTCACTGTCACACACAGACACACACACACATTATATAAATATATATATATATATATATATATATATCTGACGTCTGTATGCACGCATATGTATGTCTTATTTACCTTTTTGCTGCATGCCCAAAAAGTGGAGTCGAGTTCGTTGAACCTGCCACAACCTTTTATTTTATTTGTTTTCATTTTTGTTGTTGCTGTTGTGCTTTCGCATTTTTTGTTATTTTTGTCGATTCATTCCTCTGCCGGCTTGGCTGTCTTTCCTTCCCTGGTTGCCACATTCCTGAGCTGAGGCTGTGTGCGTGATGCGTACTGAAATCCCCCAAAGGCTCAACGCACAAGTGCCTGTTGGTCCTGCCAGCCAGCCTGTCTATGAGAATTGTGTGCAAGTGTGTGTGTGTGTGCCGCTTGCTTTCATTCTCTCTCTCTCTCTCTCTATGTCTCTCTCTCTGTCTCTCTCTCATTCTGCTATTTCTATCTCGACATGGGTCCTGTGCCCTCGCATTCTGCTTATCATTGCGGTTTATTTGTCTGCCTGATGCCCGACTGCTCCGACTGTCAAACACATCGTGTAGGTGTCTAGAGATGCCTCAGACTGGAGCCGAGGTGGCCACGAGGTAACCGCCATATGCCCCTATGCAATTTATAAACTTCTCCGCTAGTTAGCTGAGTTTGACAGCCAACTCAGCAAGTCGACGCCCTTCATCAACTGATGCGCAAAATAAACGCCATGCAACGTTAACCGATAAAAATAGATTTGATAAATCCTTAACGGAAAATGTTTGAATCACCAGACCGAATCAATCAACGAATATGTCCGTCTGGGTACGACTTACGTATGTATATAATCGTGGCAGACACATTCTACCTATGATTATCTAATGATCTAACCCTTCAACTCCCTTTCAATCCTCGAACTCTCTGCTATTTTTGTCAAGGGTTTTCCTCTGGATCGGAACTGGCATCGCAACTGTACCAATTCAAATTCGAACTGGCAAATTCAAATGATCATTACTGAAACCGATACGAATACCAAAACAAAATTTGAATTAATTCATAAACTTAACCGGAACACTTTACGTACCGGAACCGGAGCCGAAATACAATTCGATTTGGCAACCAGGTCCAGATATCGAATTCTAAATTGGGATAGTCAAAATTTACTGACACTGATGTTGTCAGTCTTAAGCCTCAGTATGTACAAATATATTATCAAATATATACGACAGGCTGCTTTTGGGCGCCAGGGTATATCTGCTAGTCGGGCATTGCCAACTGGACCCAATATGCCCACAACTTCAATTTATTCAGCTTGTTATTCGCATTTCGCATTACAATTGTGAAACGGTCGAGGCAGCAATTTCTCGCGAAATTTGTAACGAAAATGCAAATGTGTCAAAATGAAAATGGATTTTTAAGCGAACAGGTAAACAACAAATGGAACGAGAACCAAAAACAACTGCAACAACTGCAACAACAACAGCAATAACAACAACAACAACAATGGCAACTGTTCAAGAACTCTTTTTAGCTTCTGTACTGCATTTGGCCAACATTAAGCGGCAATTAAAATGGGAGCTACCAAGTAGGCGGGGCTGGGGTTCAAGTAATATGTGAGCACAAACAACCACACACACACACACACACACAGCCACACCCCCTTACCACCACACACCCCTAATCATAGCTAACCATTCATTCTGCGCTGCTTTACCCCTTGCCGCACACATCTTTTGTATGTGTTTCTTCGTCGTCTTCTTCATCTTCATTTGCAACATGCTCGTTTCTGCAGGGCAGCGTGATGTTGGAGGTGGCGTAGGCGGTACTACAGCGGGGTACGTGGATATGCAAATTGTGTTGCATGTTTGCCGCTTTCGAGTGTTTTGTAAGGCGCCGACGGCGTCACCAATGTAAAATTCGTACGAATTCATTTTATGAACATACATATGTATATGCATATATATAGATATATACAGTGGCGGACACCTTATTCTGATCAGCGTCAAAGAAAAAACGTAATTGCCTGCCATAATCCTACCTAGCAGGTGGGGAAACCCCAGTGAATTGGGGTCATATATTAATTTTGGTGGTTAATACATATACCTACCATCGGTCTTTGGAATTTTTGAAAAATAATGAATGGTTAGCTTATGGCAGGCAATTCCTTTTTTTCTTTGACGCTGATCAGAATAAGGTGTCCGCCACCGTATATATATATAATATTCATATACTTGTTAATATAAATACTTATGTATGTGTGTTGCTATGTGTGTCTGAGGGCCACCTGTAGCTTACCAAACTGCTCGAAACGAATTTAAAACTTTTCCATAAATGACCAGAGCGAAAGCTAAGTTCACTTTCGTTGGAAGTTTTCGAAAGAGTGCCGAGACGAATATGTACATATATATATATATATATATATGCATCCCCTAACTATTAGAATCAAGAATTTTGAATATTTGCCATAATATTAACGGGAAAATGTTACAACTGGCAACCGAAGAATGAAGCTCATTCATAAGAGTTACGACTTGTCCAACTCGATTTGATGTATCTTTGATCTAATAAATATTAATAGGACCTAGTTATTCTCATTATATATATGATTGTTGATGTGTGTGTGTGCGTGTATGTTTGTGTATGATGAATGTGTGTGTAGAATACGGTTGCATCTGCCACTACGTAAATTGATAAATATGAATTTTCGATTTTATTCTCTCTGCCTCAACCAATCGTTATACATTTTATCAACATGATATTAAGTTATGGACATGCTTGATTATCGGAAATCGATTTGTATCAATATGCTCATAACTTGACGAATTTATCGATAAAATCAAATAAACTTGACCTGTACTTGTTGGCACAGCCGGATAGACAGACGGACATGTCTAGATTGGCCGAATGTTGAAGCTGATCCCAAAAATATACACTTTATTCGATTCTTCGATTCTTTCTTCTGCCTCCTTCATAATTTTACCCACCTTCAATAAACCCCTTTTATCCATTTTCTGGATGTAAAAACTTCACTTAAATTATATTTGCAAGGCACTTTGAAATATCTGAATTAAGTTGGAAATTTCCTCAAGCATTCTATATGCTGAAACTTAGGATAGAAAATTATATTTCTTTTGTGCAATGTCCGCTATGCTAGTGCTAAAAATCGGGGATATCGATAACATCGATAAGTGCAAATCGATAGAAGCACACATCTCTCATAATTTGAAAGTTAGAGTCAACCAAGTGGGATGGCAGATTGCCGGTGAGCTCTCTCCAAGACCGATTCTTACATATATATATATATATATATATATATATATATATATCTTATTCATCAGTTATCATGAGTACTAATGCAAACATTTGTACTTTTAGTTATAGCACTCAAACAGTACATTTAATAGTATTCACATCAAGTTTAGGATAGGCTCTGTGTAAAGTTGAAGATTGAAAACAATGCAAATGCGATTTGTTGCAGTTGTTGCAGTGGTTGTTTGTTATTGTTGTGTGTGTGTGTGTGTGTGTGTGCCGCTGCTTGGGAAAGTGCGAAAGTTGTGTTGCATGGGCAGAGAGTGGAGTCACAATTAAAATGAATTGCATGCATCTAATTACCAGGCATTATGCTAATCAGCGTTGCATCTGCTGCACTTTCTTATGTGCAACACGCCATGCAACGCACTCCGCGAATGTGAATGTGAATGTTTTGATGTTTTGAGTGTTGCACTAACGAATTCTGACCGCCATGACTCATGACTCATCATTGACTAACAGTTGAACGTCAAAATCAAACCTAATCAAAAAATCCATTGGTTGTATTTGAAGTTGTTGTTTCAGTTGACAGAGTCGCCACACGGTGGCAGGAAATGAGTTGATATTTTCAATGACTGCAATGGCTGGCCAATTATTGGTTGCTTGGCCCATTAGAGTGCCATAAATCAGTGGCAGGTGAGCGATGCCACAACATGCCGCACCGCATATGCTATTGGCGCCCAAAAACAATGTGCCTCGCTACTCGGCGGCAAACAGCTCGGCTTGGGTCCACTTGCAACAAAGAGTCATAAATAAATACTTGCAACTAATTCTGGCAGTTGCCTGCCACATTGCGTTATTATTGATGGTGGCAGCAACAATGGCCCAAGCCCAGCCAAACGCCAAAAGACCAGCGGCTAACGCTAAGCTGCACTGGCTAACAACAACAGCCACCCCCACACCCCAACCCCTCCCCTCCCCTCCCCACCACCTACCCGCCTTAATAGGTGTGACTCGATGTCATTGCACAGAGTCGCGCTGCATATCGAGGCATGAGGCATGGCGGAGGCCCTGCGAGAACCTTGATTAATGGTGTTCCCCGATTTTGCAACATGCATAAGCAATTTCGGGTATAGTTCAGTGACTGCGGCTACGAAAAATGGAAAACTCGGAAAACTTATTAGAAATGAATATTATTTAAATAAGTTTGATATTTTATGTATATATGTATATATATATATATATATATATATAGCATTATACACAAGATTTCTTGCTCAACATGATCTAATGCAAAACTATTGACACAGACTTGGTTCACGTTGGGCTTAGCTTGTTTTGTGGACGTTGTTTGTTTTGCTCACACAGGGACACAGTGGCAACTTGGGTCTATATGCATAACGCACTGCCAACCCAACTACACCCAACCCATAGCTCGTGTTGCCACACCCCCACCCCCCTCGCCATCTTATTAAATGGATACCCTGTTGGGTAACACGGCTCAAGTTCCACTATTTATTACAGAGTGCAATGTTTTAGGTCAGCTTTAACAATTAATCTGCTGTGTGTCTGCGACATGTGTGCATTGCAGGGTATTCTAATGTTGTCCTTGAAACGTCTCCAAGAGTATCAACTATGTCGGATATGATTTTTATTGTAGTTGTTGTTGTTTTTGCTGCTTTGCTGTATTTGGAATAAAAGTTTTCGCTGCTGGCCAGCATCGTTTTTAATTGTGTGTAATTGTTGTTGTTGTCGATGTGCTTGTTGCAAGTTGTGCGTTTACGTGGCAACCTGACGACGGAAATGGGACCATCGCCTATATGAAATTGAGTGCCGCTGGCTACACTCAGAGAAATCGATAGTATACAATCGATTTCAAAACAAAACTGGCTTCCAAGTTTCGAGATTTCAACTACAGCCTAACACATTGAAGCATTTTTTTTTGGTTTTTTAACGACATGCGATTAATAAAATGATAAAATCGATAAAACTGTTTATCGATTTATTTGAGATATACATATATATATATATATGTATATAAATACAAGCTAAGCTCATTATCCTTTAGACAAAAACACAAGATTTCTTGCTCAACATGAACTAATGCAGAACTATTGACATGGACTTGCTTCACGTTGGGCTTAGCTTGTTTTGTGGATGGTTGGGGTTGATTGGGTTGGTTGCGGGCAGCGGGGGAAGCGGGGCTTACGCTGCAGCTGTTTTTGGGGTCTAGGCTTATGGGCATCTCGCTTGCTCGCACTGCAGCGCCATTTTGTTCGAAAGCTAATCGAAAAGCGTACTGCCTAACACACACACACACACACGCACGTTGTGGCAATGCACTGACCGGAAGTACAGTCGACACACAAATAAAGCAACACAGCACACACACACACACACACACATGGCCAACTAGCCATTTGGCGAGGCTGCGTCTGCGGTTGTGCCTCTGCGTGTGTGTTGGCCTGTGTGTGTATCTCTGTGTGTGTGTGTGTGGCTGCCACTCGCATTTTGCAAAACATCATCAAAATTGTAAAAATAAACAAAAGCCAACATGCATAAAACCAATTTCCATTAAGGCACACACACACACACATACACACTCTACTACACACACACAGCATATACACATGAGCTGCGTAGCACACGCACATGCAACTCTGTGCTTGATACTACCTCTCTCTCTCTCGCACACACACCCACAACACTCCCTTCATTCCCTTTCTCTCTTTCCCTCGTCTCTTTCTCTCGCTCTCTTGCTCAGTCTCTCGCCGCTTTTTGTGCAATGAAACTCTCACTCTCTCTCTCTCTCCCTCTGTCTCTCTGTTCTTGTCTCTGTCGCTCTGTCTCGCTAACTCTCTCTCGCTCGCTCGCTGTCTCGCTCGGCTGTTGTCCAAAAAAAGCTGCATGGAAGAAGGCATCGAACAACGTTGGGGACCTATAGATGAGCTGCACATGATGTTGCAAGACTTGGGCGCCGCTTGCCCCATATGACGTGCATATGGAGCCATGTGGCGTCTGTCTGTATACATGTGCATATGGTTGTGTGTGTGTGTGTGTGTGTGTGTGTGTGTGTGTGAGGCGTGGCTGGACTCCAGACTAAGTGTATTACACTCAAAGAATTATCCTTTCATTTTAATTACTTATCTAATTAATTTAATTTCATTATTTTTTTTTTTTAACATTGCATTTATGCCACACACATTAAATTAATAATTAAATTAACATTTTAATTAATTAAATATTTTAATTATTTTTATTTTAATTATTTCTGTGTAATTTTCTTTAGATGTTGAAGAAATTTGAAGTCTCCACGTCATCAAACACAAAGTCTGGACTGGATGTCAAACCGAATCGCATTTCGTTCCGCTTCCGGTGCGTAACGGTAAAGATACGGAACTCATATTCGTATTTTGTGTTTGGTTTCGTTATGCTACTATTTGAACTCATAACAATACATAATAACGCATCCACAAATGAAAACTTGAATATCGATTCTGATTCTGATTCTGAATGTGGATTGGTAAAGTTGCGGTTCCGGTTCCGGTTCCGCTTCCGGTTCCCGTTTAACTACCAGCTTTAAATACCTTGAAGGCTCATTCTGCATTTGCAAAAGGTTTCAAATTAAATTAATTTTTATTCATGAATCGAAATTATATTGAAATTTGGGCTTCGTTTTGTATCTGCATAAATATGTGGACATTTTCAGCAGTTTGTAATTGTTTACGGTGCAGTGTGCACTACAAATACTAGACCACACTAACTATACACACACACACACACACACACACACACAGATACGCACACATACAGACGCATAGCGTGGCTCTGCCTATTGCACACAGCAAGCATATCCTTAATTGATATCACAAAAACGGAGGCGAGGAATTCGCACAAAATGGCAACCCACATGAATTGCCTCGCCGGGTGGTGTGTGTTGCTGTCTGCCACACACGCATGCAGCCCAAAAGTGGCAGCAACAACAACAACAGCAGCAGCAGCAGCGAGTACAATAACAGCAACAAAAACGCAACGGAGATTACTGCATGCGATAGGTCGGAAATTTTGCTCGCAATCAACTTGTAAAGCCCTCAAACCCATGTGGAGATACTGGCACCACACCCACATCCACACCACACACACACGCACACACACACACGCACACACACACACGCACACACAGTGCGCACACCTGCAGCCTAGTGCATGAAAAAGGGTGCAAGGCTGCACAGGGCGCAGTAAAATGGCGGCCCACATCGGCTTCTCTGCTGTCCACTGCGTTTGTGTGTGTGTGTGTGTGTGTGTGCGAGTGTGTGTGTGTGGGAGGACATCCAGTCTATCCTGGTCTGGCCTCCGTCTGGGTCTCTACAGTGTGTGTGGTCGTTTTTTGGGCTGCATTGGATTCGAGTGCGGCCTCGCTTTGGTTTTGGGCTTTTTGGTTTTGGGCTTGGTTTGGGCTCCGTTCGGTTCGGTTCAGTTCGGTTCGGTTCCGTTTGGTTGGGCATTTTGCTCCTTGCACCTTGCTCCTTGCTCCTTGCTCCTGTCTGTTTATTTTTATTATTATGTTTCGTTGTTTTTGCTCACAGGGACACAGCCCAGTGGCAACTTGGGTCTATATGCATAACGCACTGCCAACCCAACTACACCCAACCCATAGCTCATGTTGCCACACCCCCACACACCCACACTTCCACCCCCCTCGCCATCTTATTAAATGGATACCCAACAGGGGTAAATGTATCAAATATATAACACAGCTCAAGTTCCACTATTTATTACAGAGTGCAATGTTTTAGGTCAGCTTTAACAATTAATCTGCTGTGTGTCTGCGACATGTGTGCATTGCAGGGTATTCTAATGTTGTCCTTGAAACGTCTCCAAGAGTATCAACCATGTCGGATATGATTTTTATTGTAGTTGTTGTTGTTTTTGCTGCTTTGCTGTATTTGGAATAAAAGTTTTCGCTGCTGGCCAGCATCGTTTTTAATTGTGTGTAATTGTTGTTGTTGTCGATGTGCTTGTTGCAAGTTGCGCGTTTACGTGGCAACCTGACGACGGAAATGGGACCATCGCCTATATGAAACTGAGTGCCGCTGGCTACACTCAGAGAAAAAGTTAGTATACAATAGATTTCAAAACAAAACTGGCTTCCAAGTTTCGAGATTTCAGCTACAGCCTAAAATATTGAAGCATTTTTTTTTGGTTTTTTAACGACATGCGATTAATAAAATGATAAAATTGATAATTCCAAAGAGATCGTATATCGCTATGGTTATCAGTTATATATGGGCAATTAAGAAATCTATATAATAATAATATAATTGGTTTAAACAAACCGACAAAACTTTTTTCTAATTTATTTGAGATTGTGTGGCACTACTGAAGGGAATGGGAGAAGCGGACGACTGGCGCTATCTGTCCAAGCCGTGTAATGGAACTGGGAGCGAGGGGGGAGGCGATGTTAGTGTGGGGGGAGGGGGAGGGATCGGTCGTAGGTTGAGCTCCAGCGAGCACCGAGCAACTCCGATGGCGCTTTGGGCGCAATTTTGCTATACGTTTTTCAAGCAGAAAATCGATAAGTGCGCACGTACAGGAATATATATGTATATATATATATGCATGCACACACGCCCAGAGAGAGGAGGTATGTGTATGTGTGTGTGGGTGTGGGTGTGTGGGTGTTTACATGGCATGTACTTAACGTCGCAAGTGGGCAACGTCATGCGTCTCCAGGCGGCTACGACTACGACTACGCAGCAGCAGTGGCAGGGGCAGCAGGTCAGGGAGACCGTTGCACGGCCTGAGACTGAAACCGGGTCCCGGCGCTGCTATATGCCACAGCAATGGCAATGCTGGTGACTGTGGAGCCAGCCGGCGGTGCGGGGCAGAGAGACGGCTCGAAAATCCCTACGTGCGCTTTGCTGTTTCATCAATTATTTGTTTCGGTTTTGTGCGAATGGACGAGCACAAGGATGCAGCCAACCAGCCAGCCAGGACGAAACTCATCTTTTGCCCCAAACTCCTCCACCTGCCCCAACACAACCACTAGCTGGGCTGAGTTGGTCGTGAAAGCGTTTTGGGCATTCTTTTTTTTGGGGCAGGCAACAAAAACAGTTGCTGCAAATTGCTAACAAAAACTGTCTGCTTTCTACACAAATACATAAATAGATATATGTATATATATATATACATATATATATGTGTGTGTGTGTGTGTGTGCACATATTGTATCTGTAGTGCATGTATTGTTTATTTGGTTTGCCATTGAATCATTTGAAGCGCACAAGCAACCCGTTGAAATTGTTGTGCTTACAGATAATTTAAACAGTTTACATCGTAGATAGATGTGCAGAGCAACACGAAAGACAGTTAGATATGCTTAAACATACTTCGATATATCTATATATATATATATATATATAAATATATGGAAAGATGCAACGACTAAATATAGATGTGCTTTATATGCAACTATTCCATTTATGATGCTTCCATCACTTACCTAAGTTATTGTTACACATTTCGTGATGCATCAATTTGGTAGGAAGTAGGAAGTATATATATATATATACATATTCTTGATCAGCATCTACAGTTGTGTCGATCTCGCTATGTCTTTCTATCTGTCTTTCCGTTTGTGACTATTTGAACTATAAGTTCTCGCAAGCCAGAAGCTGCTAAAAACTATCTAATTTTATCGATAAGCCCCAGAAAATATCGATACACGTTTTTCGCTTTCCACTTCGATCTTACAGATACTTCTTAGCCAAAGAAATATAAGTAATCACAGCCTGAACCAGTTTATTTCATTTTGTTGATAACTTTCACAGCTTTGCAAATATCGATTTACATCGATATCCACAAAAAATGGCAGTTTTCGTATGAAGCTAGCTTTATGCCACTTTGCAATGCGCCATAAGTTAGATAAGATAAGAGTCTAACATTGTGCAGATCTCGTCGATAGAGCTTGCCACAAATTATGAGTGCGACGCATAAATTGTCACATAAATCAGGTGCAGCAACATCAGCAGCAGCAGCAGCAGATCGAAGAGCAGGCCTAATGTTGCCGGGTGTGCGGGGGATGTGGTTGCAGTAGCAACAATGCTTTATCTTATGGCCAAGTGCTGCACAGGTAACAAGAGCATAAAGACCAACAGCGAGCGCTGCCAAATCCCTATAAATGAAAGCTACCTATGTATATATATATATATATATATATATATGTCTATGTAGGCATCATTTTGGGTGGGTTGACTGGCCACTAGCCTGCAGCAGGTGCCACACACACACACACGCACATGCAACAACGATTAATAGCGTGGGCCAGCTGGCCAAGCCCGAGCGTGGCGCCTCCGACTCTCGGCCTCGCCTTTTTTGTCTATGCAAACACAGCACAATGAAGCTGCTGCCGATAAAAATCCTCACCTCAAGCGATTACCCCACAGACCCCACACCTGCCACTGCCACTGCCACGCCGCCTGCCTCCATCCTCGACGCCACCTTATTGCCGAGTACTCCATGCACTCTGCATATGCGTTGACCAGTTGCGGGGGGTCGCCGAGTTGAGGGTGTAATGCGATAAAAAGCTATATGGAACTGGACACAAAAAAAAAATAAAAAATAAAAAATAAAAAACAAAAAAAAAATGAAAAATAAAAAATAAAAGAAATATACATCACACAAACAGACGGACAGACAGCCAGACAGAGAGCGCAAGGCAACAAGAGAGGGAAAGAGCGCAAGTGACCGAAAAGCAGAGAGAGAGCGAGCGATAGAGAGACGGCGAGCGAGAGAGAGAGAGAGAGAGAGATATGTAGCAAAAACAAAGTAGAAAAATGGCAACAAAAAAAAGGTTAGGTTCGACGTTTGACTGCCTCGGCCTGGTCAGTGGCAAAACCAAAACCAAATCCAGAGTCAGAGCCTGGCGTGCAACAGCCTCGAGGAGCGAAACAACAACAGCAACAACAACAACAACAGCAGCAACAAGGACGCATAGGACACACAGGACGCGCATCCAATCAGCAGGCATATGCTAACGGCACGGGGTGTGGCCAACAATTTGGCCACCCCATCACAAAAAGGGTTACGACGAAGGCCTCACATGCATCCGCTGAAAGCTTGCAACACAGCAGCAACAGCAGCAGCAGCGGCCATCCAATCCACCCACGTTGCCAAATGATTGACAGCTGCACTTGAAACTTCGCTCGACCTGCCACCTGCCTGATAAGCCCCAACTTTCAAATGCGCACTTAACACTTGCAGCGCAAATTCAATCATGGCTAATTGACTAAACTCAAATCGCCCCTGTGCCCAGCCATAATCAAGTTAGAACGCTTAACATTAGTTAATCAGCTACCATTTCAAAATTTCAGCCAAGAGTTGTCTGACGATGGTTGCTATGACAGCTATATAATATAGTTCGCCGATCTCTTCGTGATGACACAGACTATATACTACTGTATACTACTACTATAAGACTGAGCAATACATATCTATATAATGTCGCCATCGATGCGTTGCAAACAACATTCAACATTTGCAACTTGCGTGAAAAAATGTTGTTCATTTTCCAATTTATTTTCTTTTCAACTCAAAAACCAATTCATAGTTTTTCTCAGACTCAGAACCAAATCAAAATAAAAATTCACTTTTTCCAAATCACTGATTTGCCAGATGTGGCAAATGCAACATATTCTTCAAATTAGAAAAAGCCAGAAATTAAAATTTGATTGTTGCACTTGAATTCGTGTGCAAAAATATGCATGTTGCCACAAAAGGCTCGTCTCCCTGGCTGAGTTTGAAATCATATAAATCAAGTTGAACAACCGATTAATGACAGCAGCTGCGTCGTTCAGACTCTATAAAGGACACTGAATCAAATATCAAAAGTTATGGTTGAAGTTGAAGTTTTCATCTTTATTGTGTTTTTTCTTTGCTCTTTCCGCACAAATGTGAAGAATGTCACATCAGTTATTGAGTTGTGTGTGTGTGTGGGTGTGTGTGTGTGTGGGTGTATTGTGTTGTTATTGTTGTTGGTGTTGCTTTGCAAAGCATACATTTCTCATAACATCATTATTATTATATCATAATCAACTGCAGCAGCATCTTCATCATCATCATCCTTATCATCACCATCATCCTTATCATCATCATCATCATCATCATCATCATCATCATCATCATCATCATCATCATCATTATTCTGACCTCATCCTCAAGTCAATTGAGAAACCCACCCAAGCCATACAAAAAAATATAAATATATATGTGTATGTATGTGTGTGTGGATATATATATATATATATATATATATATATGTATTTAATATATTATAAGAATTTGCTGTTGTTTTTGTTTATTATCGTTTCGTTTGTTGTTGTTGCTGTTGTTGCTATTTTAGTTTGACCCCCGCCCGCCCGCGCATGCCACAAGAAATAATAAAGTCTCCTAGATGATTCAGTCCTCGACCGCATACTTTTGAGTCCATTCGCGAGCGTTGCGTATGGCCTCCGCCTCGTTGATCTTCCACAATTCGGCCACATCGTTGGCGAGCGGATCGTCGGGATTTGGAGCGCTGAGCAGGGCCTGAATCGAGAGCAGAATGGTGCGTATCTGCAGTGCCGGACTCCACTTGTCCTTGAGCACATCGAGACAGATGCGGCCAAGTCGATCGATATTCGGATGATAGATCTTGGTGATGAAGCGCACCTTTGGCGCCGACATCGGATAATCCTCGGGCAGAAATAGCTCCAGCTTAAATATGCCACCCTCAAAGGGCGAATCATTCGGACCGGTGACAATCACATGAAAATATCGCGCATTATTCTCATCGGGTATCGCATTGATGCCAGGCACTGGTTCCTGCATCAGACGCTGCGTCTCCTTAATGATGCGCCGTGGCAGATTGGACATGATTCTCGTTGCTCCTACTGCTTCCTCTGATTAGCTTCTTCTTCTGTTGCAGTTGTTGCTGTTGTTGCTGCTGCTGTTGCTGCTTCTTGTTGTTTGTTGATGTTGTGTTCTGAAAAAAGCGTGAAAGCGTGAAAATCGAGAGTTAAACAAAGTTGCTGTTGTTGTGGCTTCAAGGACGTGTGTGTGTCTTTGTGTGTGTTTGTGGATGTGTGTTTGTGTTTGTGGGTGTGTGGTATGTGTGTGCTGCCGTAGCAGGTGCACGTTCCCGTTGCCTCCATCGACTTTCGCTTTCAACAAATGGTAAAAAGTTTTGCGCTTGCTGCATTTTATTGCAGCAGCCAAAAGATACAAATGCGATTTCACAAGTTGTCGCTGTGTGTGTGTGTGTGTGTGTGTGTGGTGTGTGTGTGTGTTCTTGAGGACAATTAAGCAGCTACTTGCATATTTGCATGCGGCAACAACCAGCAACAAGTCACAAGTGTCAACTGCGCGACTGGCAGATACCCTGTAGCAGCAAATGACCAACATATCATCCTTCTATCACGAGTCTAAATTTAATTATTTGAAAATCATAGTGTACAATACCAGGCGATAAACCAACTAAAAGATACCCTGTTCTTAGTCTGCTCATTTCTCATTAATTAATCATCAGCACGAATGATACAAAACTTAACCAACAAGTCAAAGATATATTTTCTAGACTTTATTTTTCGTGTTTATGTGTTCGCCCCGAGACACGCACGAAGAAAGCACGTAACGTGTTAAACTCTAGTTGCTACATAACCATATTTGCCGGCCAGCATGCTTGTGCATGTTTGTGTGCGTGTGTATGTGTGTGATTGTCACTATTCTGACGACCGGCACTGTTATAAGGCAATAACAATAACAGGAGCATAGTTAAAATGCCAGCACTAAAATACACACATGCACGCATACATACACACATACGTATGTAATTAGCAGTGTGAAATGTAGGAAAGAAAGCAACAACTATTTCTGCATTATTTGTCATTACACACATTTATTTATTTTAAAATTTATTGATTTCTTAAGCGCTCGGCGGCCACACGCTTACACACACACACACACACACACGCACACGACGAATGGGGATGGAGGGGGGAATACACATGTTGTCTGAGCAGGTGGAACGATGGGTGGAGGACAGAGACAGAACATTTGTCACGCACGTTGTGGAGAAAAATCAATAGCATAATGAAGCCAACAAAAGTGAAACAAGAAATATTTAATCAGCCGAGCGCTGCTTACAACAAATTAACTGCCAAATTTTCACACACGTACACACACAGACTAGCACCAACAATATCCACAAGCCGAACGCAAGACATTGAAAGCCGCAAAAGGCGTACGAAATTTTGTGGGCGATACTTTTTTTCTTTACCAAATTTGTCGATATTTAGAATTCAAGTGCAGCTATTATAACTTACCTGTGCACACACACACAAGCGCACACACTTACGCACACACGTACTTTAGTCAATGCGTTTAGCGCTATGCAACTTCTTCTTCTTCTTCTTCTTGTTGAGGCTTTTCTTGTTCTTCTGTTGTTCTTGTTTTTGCACTGAACGGGAGGAAGCAAACATAAAACAACAAAAAAAAACAAAAACTATGTAAAAGACACCCACCGGGTACAAACAAAATAATGAAGCACACAATAACAAAACAAAATTGCTCACGTTTCACAAATGCACAACAATTCGACACTCAAATTTGAGAAATTTTCATTGAAATTTCTCCACAGAATTGTGCTGTTTTTTTGCAGCTCCAGCTCCCCAGCTCCACGCAAAATTATGAACGTCGAAAAAAAAGTTTTTATATGCGCTTTGCTTGTGTTGGCGCATTCATGTGCTGGGTGCTTGCATGTGTTGTGTGCGTGTGAGCCGCTGTGTCAGCGGCGCAGGGTTGCCAGATGCCGCACTGATAAAACATTGAAACTTTCATTGTCATTTGCAAAATATTTAGTGAAGTCACAACACAAACAACATTTTTCTCAACTCAATCAATAATTGTTATTTGTAATTGTTTAATTTTCTAGCCGCAAATAGCAAGCCGAATTTTTGTTAACATATAAATGCAAGCCATGCGCTGGCAACACTGCTCTCTGTTGGCTGTCAATTGTGCGCTGGCATCGTAGCAATCAGCTTTGCGACATGCTACGGGCATGCGTTCAGCAGCCAGCAGCTTTTATTGCGCTGCATGCAAATGCTAATCAGAAGCAATTGCACGTTGAATTGGTAATCGTATGCTTCCAATCAGTAGAAATACATATTATTTTTCATTAATATGTAATAGTTTATTTTTCTTTATTAAATCGTTTCTATTTACATAAATGACTTTGGATGCAAAAATGATAGAGAAATGTAAATTTAGTCATAAGTCTAATTCTTTATTATATTTGAAAGCTTCTCAATGGCAATCATTGCACAACAAATTAGACAAGTTGATTGAGAAAAGCAGCCATAAATCAAATATCAGAAATAGATGAATTGAATCATTGAATTTATAACTAATATAACTGTAACATATGTAGTTTATCCAAACTGTTCATCTGTCTGCTGCTAAACTCATTTTCAGTAGTTTAATCAAACTTTAAATAATTGTTTCTGTCTATACATCCGAATCGGATCACTATATACTGAAAGAATGACATTGTAAAAACTGAAGACTTCAGTTTATATACATTTTACTCAATCCTGGGATTACTTTCAGTTATTTTAACACTGAGAATAATAATTGTGAACAACAAATTCAAAATGCACTTAACTTCAGATAAGTTTTCTGAGAACCTTTGAAATCTTTTTAATTATTTGATTACAATGCATGAAATTTAAGAATACAAACTGTTTTCTTTATTTTTAATAAATAAATAAATAAATAAATAGTTAAATATTTGTTAAATTGCAATTTGCATGGCAATGTGTAATCCCATCAGTTATAAATATATATTCCCGATCAGCAGTCCTCCATTTTGTACAGCCATCTATTTAATCAATTTGACTCTGTCTCAGTTTTATGCCTATCTCCTGGAATTTTGGCAATAAAATTTGAATATTCAGTTATATATATAATATAATATAATTAATCAAACTATCGACTAAATCTGAATGCAAACAGATTAAGAAAACTCTTCTTCTTTCCTATTTATATTCCAAAAAAACAACTAGAAGAAGAGGAAGAAACAGTAGCAGAATTCAACTCTCGCGTGGTGTTTTTTTTTTCAAATTTCGCACAGCAGCAGCAATAATTAAAGAAGGAAATCCATCCGTATGTGTATGTGTGTGTGTTTGTGTATGTGTGTGTGTGTGTGTGTGTACATTACATGCATACGAAACACACACACACACGCACAGCTCTCAGCTACACAGACATATTTACACTGCGCCCCTCTGTTTGGTCATTTGCAATTGAACCAATACAACAACAACAACAAAAATTACAACAACAACAACAACTGCAACACAGCTGACCATGCGATAGGCGCGCACTTAACACATGCCCCCGCCCCCAACCCAAACTGAGAAAGAAATGAGAGAAAAACAGAAAAACGGAAGAAAAAAAAAAAGAAACAGTGGAATTTGTGTGTAATCAACATTTATGCGTTTCAACGCCCCCCTCACAGGCCATTGGGCCGCAGAGGAGAGGTTTGGCTTTGCCTGCTGTCACGCACACACTCACACATACACACACACACGCACACATACACGCTCGCTCTCTCGCATGTGCAATGCCCAATGGACGCACAAGCAGTCGCACATACGAAAAACCGAGCCTCGCCAGTAAAGCAATAAAAACAACAACTAAAACACAGCAGCAGCAGCCATGTGCAGTTAAACACATACACATCCACACACATGTGCAGCGCTCTCACATATGCACACACACACACGCATGGCATCTGCTTTTAGGCTGGGCAACGGCGACTAGTTAGCCAGCACAAAAACCCAACCCACTCCACTCCACTCACCCACCCTCCCTCCATAACTTCCTCCTTCCCTTTCGCCATCCACACAGTGCGACTTTTGCACTCGCATTGCTTTGCTCGTTCCCCCCTCCCAATGAATGCAATGAGTGAGAGCAACGTAAGCAGGCGAGCGAGTGAGCGAGAGAGAGAGAGCGAGTGCAGCACATTACATTTTGGCTTGCGCTCAGTTTGGCTCTACTGCTGACGTCTCTGCTCGGCTTGCGCTGCAACTGCAAGCGGCGCTGCTACGCAGCTGTTGGGCGACCTTTATTTGCTCTTGAGTTGCTTTGTGTGCCTGCTGTGTGTGTGTGTGTTTGTGTTTTTTTTTTTATTTTATTGTATGCAGCTGCTTTTACTACTTTTTACTACGACTAAGCAAAGAGCACAGCTGATTGCAGTGTTGTTGTTGTAGATTTTGCTGCTGCTGTTGTTATTGGCGGTGGTGGTGGTGGTGCTGCTGCTACTGCTACTGCTGCTGCTGCTGTACGCATTTTAGGCGCACATTGCGCTGCTGCCAGCGTCGCTGTTGGCGTTGCAGCGTTCGCACATTTCTATAAATTTTAATGGCTGACAGTTTTCAATATGGCGCAGTTTACATTGCTATTTTCGTGTTGTTGTTGTTGTTGTTGTTCCTTTTCTTCTTCTTTTTGCCTGCTTATCTATGTATGAGGGTGAGTTGTTGTTGTACTTGTTGTTGTTCTTGTTAAACTGAGGTTGATTCTAAGTGGTCGAAAAACTGTGCAAAGCGTAAAATGACGCATTTAAAATGGGCCTTAGGATTTCCATTAGATTGAGCACAGTGCAATAAGTACTATTACTACTAATATTATTCTAATTATTATTATTATTACATATATATGTATATATACTATATATACTTTATTAACCAACTTATACTTCGAATTATAGGCTAAATCACATTCCTATATTGTTTTTATATAGTATTAATAATACAGAATCATCCAAATTGTTAATAATGCGTATTGAAAGTCGTCTGCAGTAGTTGCTGGCCACAGTCAACGCAATAAACTTCTTCGATCGTAAGTTAAGTTCTTCTAGCTAATGGATAGGTCAAATCATACCCCAAAAAAACCAAAAAGCTGACCTCTAGAACAGTGTCCTCTATATCTATATATATATATTTATATGGGATATTCACGATTTATCTGTGTGTGCAACTGTTCATAACATGTATTAGACAACTTATTTCATTTATTGTTTATTTATTTATTTATTTATTTATTCAATTTAGAGTATTTTTATGTTGGTGTTTTTCTTCACTTTTTTAGCTTGGACTTTTGCTTTGTCCCATTTCAGTTACTTAAGCCGCAATTGGGGGCAGCTGCAGCCTTGAGACAAATATATGTGTGTGTGTGTGTGTGTGTGTGTCTTTGGCTGTGTGTCTGTGTGTTAGTGTTTGCGTTGAAGATGTTTTCCCCCGCTTATTTCTCAGTGCTTGCTTTCGCTTTTCCACCACAAAGACTGTATAAATATTATGCGCATTTTTGTTTGCTGTTTTTTTTTTGGTTGCAGAATATTTGTCAAAATCACAACACCTACACGTAACCCTTAGCCATACACACCACACCCCCCCCCCCTCCCATCCTCGCCCTCCACCCATCCCCCTATCCCCCATGCCCCCTGTCAAGTGGAAACATTCCGTTTGCTGTTTGGCATCAGTTCATTAACATTGCCGGGCTCTCTCTTCTCCACTCTCGCTCTCTCCCTCCCTCCCTCTCTCTCTCCCTCTCGCTCATTTTCCCCATCGCCTGCATTCATACATAAACAACCATACAAAAGAAAACCCATCCCCCCACCACTTACCATCTTCATCCCTCTTTCCCCTTTCAATGGCCAAAAAAAAATTGCTACACGCATCTAATTAAAATAAATGCAACACACATGTTGCTCGCAACATGTTGCTAAAGGCGCTCACTCACTCGCACTCGCGTGCTCTCTCCCACTCCCCCTCTCGCTCGCTCTCTCTTTTTGCATTGCACAGTTGCACTGAGCGCGGAGCAACGGAGCTAAAGAGCGCTGCCGCTGGCGTTGACTGTGGCAGCAGCAGCGACTGCGACGCTGACAGCGGCAGCGGCTGCTAACGCCGAAAAACGCAACGAACAAAACGAGCAAAACAAAAAATGCAAAAACACAAAAAATGTTTTTCAACCAAAGGATTTGTGGGGGTGACCAAGGGCGAGGGTGGCCGGGGAACGGGGAGCTGCGAATCGGTGGGGGTGGGGTGGTTTTATGTGTGTGTGTGTGTGTGTGTGTGTGTGTAAAGTTGGCACGCAGCACACAAAGAACAACAATAACAACAACAACAACGAAACGGCATAGAACGTAGCTCAGAAGTAGGGAGAAGAAAAAAAAAAGTGTCCGTTAGTCATTAGGCGATGTTGTCGTCGTTGTCGTCATTTTGTGGGGTCGTGAGTGCAACAGACTTGTCGTGCCACGCAGCTGGCAAAGGGGCAAGGGGCTGCGGAGGGGCTGCTTTGGGGTTGCCGAACAAAGGAAACCCTTGGCAACGCAGGCCAACAAAAAGGAACGCAAAAAATACAAAATACAAAATAAAAAAAATCAACTCCAAAGCCAAAGCCAAAAAGGACGAAAACTTTGCCAACGCTGGCGTCGACGTCGGCGTCGTCTGTCTGTCTCTGTGTGTGTGTGTGTGTGTGTGGGCGTCTGTCGGCCGCTGGGCCTTGCACACATCGTAGGCACAGAGTCCATTCAGCAGCCAACCCCCCACAACCCCCCCCAGTTTTTTGCATATTTTTTTCTGTTTTTTTTTTTTTTTTTGGAGTCAATGTCTGGAGTTTATTTTGAGTGTTGCGTGCTGCGTTGCTGTCTGTGTGTGTGTGCTTGTGTGTGTATGTGTGTGTGTGTGTGTGGCGACTGCGTGCTGTTGCACAGGGGGTGAGGTGTTGACTGAGAGGGGTGCGTTGGCCCAAACTAAAGGGGTTGCTACATGTGCCACCCAAAAAAGGAAGACTCCAAAAAGGCTGTGTGTGTGTGTGTGTGTGTTGGTGTGTGTGCTTGCGGTTGAGTGGTATGCATGGTGTAGGGGTTGGGGGGTGTGCCTTGCATTTCGATTTTATTGAGCAAACAACGAATTCGCAAGTAAAAACAAAAACCACGATGAAAACAAATGCAAAAACGCAATTAAAAACAAAAACAAAAACAAGCGAAAATAATGTGTAAAAGGATTGCGGCCAAGACGAGGGGTGAAGGGGTGTTGGGGCAGCGGGTGGGAAGGGGAAGGGGCGGTTGGTTTCACATGCACTTGCTGCCGTGTTGCTGTTGCTGTTGCAGCAAACGATCTGCTTGCAGTGCAGTGCAGCTCCAACTATTCGCTGAAGCGCTGTCAAACTGTAGCAGTGCTTGTCCAACCAGCGCTCTGATCATAGACATCTTTTGAGAGGCGCTGTGCAATTGAAAATTAAATATTCCATTGTGAAAAATACACTTATTAAAAACATAGAATAATAATTGCAATTAGTTTGAGCTGCTGCTGATAAATAATATATAAATTAATAATAGAATTTACATGATTAATATACTCAAAGCTCAATAAATACTTGGAGTTATTTTTCCCATTTTTGTTAGTTTTTTCTTATATTAATTTTAATTTTGTTTTAATTTTAATTGGCAGCTGGAACAGTTTTAGTAGCGCTGTCTTATAGTATGGCGGGCTGACAGCTACTGAGTGTTGCCAGTCAGTGGTACTGCAACTGTCCGATCGATTGCCGAACGAACTCAGTCGCCCCGCAACTGTGCATGTGAGTGAGAACAATGCACAAATTGTATGCGCTCGCGCAGTTCCTGTCAAACTGGAGCCACGCTGATCGCAGCGTAAAAGCAACAAAAACAACAACAATAACAACGCAGGTGATTAATTATATCGTTTGTCAGCACAACTCAGCAGCGGCAGTCCTTACCCCACCCATTCCCCTCCCCCCCCCCACACACACACTCACCTCGACCACTTTGCAAAATGTTGTGCGAATTTGTCGGTTAAGTTGTTGTTGTTGTTGTTGCTGCGCTCATTTCTAGACTCATCTGGGGGCCCATAGCGAGATATCTGCGCGAATCGTTATTTTTTTTTCATTTAATTTATGTTTTATTTTTTTTTTGCTTTGCCTTTTTTGCGAGCCGAAAAAGTTAACTTGTTGTGTGTGTGTGTGTGTGTGTGCTTTGTGTTTTCTAATTTTTTGCGCTTTTTTGCACACTTTTTCTATGCCATGTGCTCGTGTGTGCGTCTGTGTGTGCGTGTGTGTGTACGTGTGTGTGTGTGCGTGCGCTTGTTGTTGCTATTTTATTTGCTAATTTTTTCGCACGCTCAAGCAGCGACGTCGACGTCGACGCCGTCGCTGGGATCTCTTTGGCACACACACACACTAGCACAAACGATGAGAGAGAGAGCGAGCGAGACTGGCGGGCAGGTGTGCGAGTGTGTGTGTGTGTTGGTGAAACGAAGCGACGCAAAAAATTCGCAACAAAAGAGAATTCGCAAATGGCAAAGAATGCGACGCGCTCTCCCGCGCTCTATCGCTCTCGCTGTGTGTGTGATACGTTGGTTGGCAACATGCTGCTAAGAGCAACAGCAGCAGTCTGCTGCTTGGCAACATTTGCTGCTGCTACTGCTGCTGCTGCTGACTGGAGGATCTCGCTCTCGCGCTCTCCAATGCAACTTTTTTGCAACTTAAGCGAGCGCGTTTTCACTCTGTCTTTTGTATCTCTGTGTGTGTGTGTGTGTGAGTGAGTGTTTGGAGCTCTGACTTTTGCAGTTTGCAAAAAAAAAATGATTGTATTTGTGAGTGTTTGATTTGGTTTGCTTTGGTTTGGAGCGCAGTGTGGACGCAACGCTCAGCGTAGAAGAAGAACGCCAACGCTGGCGCAACTGCGAGCCTCTGACGCCGACACCGACACCGACAGACCGACGTCGACGTCGCCGCAGCTCAGAGTTAGTTGTTCAGTTTGTTCATTCGGTTGTTTCGTTTGCTCCTCGTCGCTTGTGTGTGAGTGAAGCGCTAAGAAAATCTACAATCTACAATTTCACATTTACATACATTGTCAAAAGGCCCGACGACAAATCTATCTATCGCAAATAATAATAATAATAATAATAAATACAAACAATCCAAACTCAATATTAACTACGAAATTATTTCACAAATTATTCAGCGTGACAAGCAAAAAAAAAAAAACAATAAACATATTAACAATAATATTAATAATTCAATATGTAGAATCGTAAAAGTGCAAGCCCAAAAAAAAAAAAAAACATTTTTGTTGGGCTACTTTCTTTGTGAGATCGTTATGTGCGAGTGAGCGGGAGAGTGGGAGAGCGAGAGATGGAGAGATGGAGAGAGTGGGAGTTGGTGGGTGGTCTTTTTGGGGTGTTGCTCTCTTTCGCTCTTGCTCTCCTTCTCCTCTATCTTTCCAACTGCCGTTCACTTTCTGTTTTACGATTGTCAATTTTTGCATAGAACGAGCCAATTTCACAGCTGCTCTTTTAGCCATTTTTCCATTCTTTTTGGCGGCTTTTAACGTTAGTTGTGTGAGCAAGCCAAAAAAACCCCATCCCCCAAGACCCCATCCCCTAAGTAGCCCCATATTGCCCGGTGCCATTGGAAACACACACTTAATAAAATTAAAATTTGTGCGTAATTTGTAGTCAGTGCCTCTCGCTCGCTCTCTCGGCCTCGCACTTGGCATTCGTGTGCTCTTTCTCTTTCGCCCTTATTTCCATTTGTATGTCGATTTGTTGCCCCCTTCCCCCTCCCCCTCCCCACTTCCCGCAGCACTCCAAGTTTGCAGATCGCTTGTGATCTTGTCTATCTGCAGCATTATCAACTGATCGATCGATCTTTCTCTCTTTCTCTTCTTCTTCGTCTACTTCTAATTCTCCTTCTTCTTCCTTGAGTTCTGTTACTTTTTTTTTTGTCCACATTTTGCAACAGTTGTAAAAATCGTTTGTCGCTTATCGATACAATTGCAAAAGACTTCAACAGATTTCTTGGATATATATCGATTGGATACAGATCGATAGATATATATTCTGTGACGTTACTTGATCTGTTTTAGTTCCGCTGATAATCGTTGGTCCAAATTGGAGTATGCATGTGTGTGTGTGTGTGTGTGTGTGTTTGAATACGCTTAACTATATCTCATGTGTATATCGATAACTTATTGTCATTATTCGATTATTTCTATAATTTATGCATATATTTTGTATGCTTGTACCGATTTTCTATGCTCCTCTTTCGAGAGCTTTTCGAACTGTGCTCAAACATCATAGTTCCCAAATCGAATATTTATATATATCATAAATGATATATCCACTTCTTTATAAAGTTTTTTTTGTTCTTCAATTTTGTATTTTTGCTATTCTATTTTTTTTTATTGCATTTTTGCACATTTTTTGAGTGTTTTTTTTCTTCAATTTTATTCGTTTTTTGTAAGAAATATTTTTTTCATCCTTTTCATTTTTTTTTCCTTTCTATTCTATTATTTTTTTTAAATATTAATTAATTATTATTTTGTGTGTTGCGCCTGCGACTCATTTGGCGTTGATTGGCTCGCACACACACACTCAATATGCTCAAACACACACACACACACACACACAGAGACACAGACACGCACATGTACACATGGATAGTTGAGAGCTTTGTGCGCGTCTCTGCCGCTGCCTCTGCCTGCCAGCCTGTCGTCTATATGCCTGTCTGTGTCAGTGTATGTGTGTGTGTGTGTGTGTGTGTGTCGCGTGTGTCACGCTCTTTGGGGATACTACGCTTGTGTATGTGTGGGTGGCTACTTTTTTTTGGGGGGCTGCTGCTGCTGTTTAGTTGCTGTGCTGCCTGCAGCGACGTCAGCTTTGCCGATTGCAGCGATGCGTCGCTGCCAAATTTTGAGCTGCGCTCAAGTTTTGAGCGCTTCGTCTAGAATCGTTGCTGCTGCTACTGCTGCTGCTGCGCTGCTGCTGCTGCTGCGCTGCTGCTGCTTCTCGCTCGTTTCTTTTCTGCTGCCTGCCTGATGTTTTTGCTTCTTTTTCTTCTTTATTTTTTTGTTGCTTTTTTTTTTGCATTCTGCGCGTCGCTGCGTCTCTTTATATGTGCATATATGTGTGTGCTTGTGTGTGTGTGTGTGTGTCGGTGTGTGAGCCTGTCGCGCTGCCGCCGTTGACGTCGCCGCCTGCCGCGTGGTCCGGCGACGTTCAACGTAACGTATCGAAAACGTATTGAATCATAACAGATCCGCACGTTGTCGCGCACGTACGCAGCTCGCGGAAGAAGCAACAACAACCGACAACAACCAACAACCAACATCATCAACAACAACAACAACAACAACAACACCAACAACCAACATCAACAGCCGACACAACCCAAAATTCATTCTTTATCAAAATCACCAATATTATTTTCCAAATAATATTCAAAATAATTACGTATTGTCAAAAATTTTTGAAGTTGTTGCCGCAGCTCAGCGAAAAAGCGAAAAAAGTAAAAAAAATATTCTTCTCAAAAATCAAAAATTGATTACAAAATATTCCAAAAAAAAAAAAAAAAACGCGTCGCGCGCGTCCACAAAAATGCAATGAAAAAAATAAAAAATAATAATCAAAAAATAGAAAATTGAATTTCTATGAAAAAACTAACTGAATTTATCCATTTTTTTTTTACTGTGGCAAAATTCTTTTTTTTTCCTGGTGCGTGTTGAAAATATATATTTGAGAAATTTGCAATAATATTCAATTGATATCTGACGCATATATTTTGCTAGCCAATGTATGCCATTTTTTCAAAACTAATAACACAAATCTGAAAAATTAACGAAAGATCAAATTTCGTGCAGTGCATAAGTGAAAAATGTTTTGCAGGCGATTTTCCAAATGTTTTTTTTTTGTCAATTTTTTGAATTGGTGAATTTTTTGTGTGTACAGATCGAAAAAGGAAACTCAGCAAGAGCGAGAGAGCAAGAGCGAGCGAGAGAGAGAGACAGACTGACGCTCGTGTGCGTGTAAGGGAGAGAGAGGACGCTTTGCCGACGGCCTTTTGAAAATCGAAAAAAAAAACAATTTTTGGAAATAATTTTTTTTTTTTTTTTTTTTTTTAGCTTTTTTTTGTCATGTGAATCTGTGCAGATCCCCAAAATGATCATTTCTTATGCAGTCGTCTGCAGATCTCTAGTCTCTGACATAAGTTCCTTCGATTTGCCATCGACTCAAGTAGCATGACTTAGCCATAAAGAAATGGTTCTGAAAACGAAGAGTTTCAAACTAAACTTTGAAAACTTAAAAAATGGCAAACTGTCCGATTTTTTTTGAGTGTACATTTTTGAATGCATTTCCAAATTTTAAGTTCTTTTTTGCCCAAATCAAACAAATATTGAGAAAAATTTGCAATTTTTTTCAATTTTTGAGCTTTTGCATTTTTTCGTTTGTTGAAATATATATTTGAAAGTGGAAAGATCTTTTGGAATTGTGTCATTTTGCTGGAGTTGT
Source organism: Drosophila conformis (assembly GCA_035041375.1). Taxonomy (NCBI): domain Eukaryota; kingdom Metazoa; phylum Arthropoda; class Insecta; order Diptera; family Drosophilidae; genus Drosophila; species Drosophila conformis. The sequence continues at coordinate 3,160,926 of JAWNLE010001151.1, forward strand.
AGGGTTTGCGCGAGTGTTCCTCATATTGCAAGTGCTTCACAGCTGTGACTGACATGCCCCTTTCCCTAGCCTTGCCACAGCGACTAATTGCACACACATAGATTACGCATACGCCGCGCTGACCGCAGCGACAACGTGCTGCGTCCATTTGAGTTAGTTGCTTGCAGCTGATTTACGTGCAAAGCTCACTCATCGCCAATTGAGTGAAAGAGCGCAGCCGAACGGAGACAGAGAGAGAGAAAGAGTGTGTGAGAGAGCATAGGCTGGTGCAGACTGCAGCTGCGGCTGCTGCTGCTGCTGTTGTTGCTGCTGCTGCGTTTTTACTCTTGACAAAGCGCGTGCGGCGCTCTTAAGGCGCACACACACACACACACACACAAAGAGACACATACAGGCAGAGCGCACGCAAAGTGCTTGCAAGGCGACGTTGTCGTCGTCGTCGTCGTCGTCATCGTCGTGCTGCGACCGAAGCGCACTCGCACTCGCAATCGCATTCGCCTTGCTCGCAACGCTGACGTTGACGTCGCTGCCAGCGCTGCCTGCGCTGCTTTTGCTGCTGTCGTCGCCTTCGTTACGTTTTGCACGTTCTGTGCGCTTTGGACTTTCGCAGAGATTTCACACGCGATGCGATTGCAGTTCTTGCAGACACTTTCATACGTTCGTTCGTTCGTTCAAGTTGCAGCGCGGCAACGCACAACACAACAACAGCAACAGCAACAAACAGCAGCAGCAGCAGCAACTAACGACAGTTATTAACAACAGCAAAACAACGCTAAAAATCCAAATACCAAACTCAACTTGAATATTCCATAAATCATTTTTCGCCATTCAATTTGTTGCAATTTCAAAGCGATTTGTTTTCTGCGTGTTTGTTTTTCCTGCCGTTCGTCGTTGCGCTTTGTTGTTGCGCGCGCAAAATTTCTCTGTTTTTGTCTGCGTGCGTTTTGTCTCTGTGTGTCTTGTCTTGTCTTGTGTGTTATCGTTATCCTCCTTGAAGTCCAGGCTCTTGCAACATTTCTTCTTATTCTTTATTTTGTTTTGTTTTACTTTTTTTTCCATGTGTGTGTGTGTGTGTGTGTGTTTTTTTTTTTTTTTTGTTTTCACATGTGATTTTTAGCGTCGGCAAAACGAACTGCAAAATTTGCTCATATATAAACAAACAATTTGTTCAATTCTCTTCTTGCAGGCATAAACTCAAAACACAACAACAACAACAGCAACAACAACAACAACAACTAAAACAACATATAACAACAAACATGTTTTATAACCAAATTCATAACAAACACAAGCGTTTTTAACCAACAACAACACGTCAAAAAATATATAACAAAAAAATCTGCAAAAATATAATTACAAAAAAAAAAGGAAAGAAAGGAAAAGAATTCAGTAAACAACAAAAGAAAACAAAAGAAAACAACAACAACAACTCTGCAATGCAACAACAACAGCAAACACATCAACAAAAACAGCTAAGCCAGCAACAACAACAACAACAGCAACAACAACAGCAACAGCAACAAACAAATGCAATTCAAATCTGCATCCTGCGTGTGTGTGTGTGAAAAGTCAAGCAACAACAACAACAACAACAACAAGAAAAACATTTTGGACTCAACTTGCGACAATTTTCATGTGTCTAGTTTTGGACTCTTTTTTTAATTTTGTTTGTTGCCAAATTTTCGCATGCTGCATTTGTTTGACACTTGCCACGCCTACAACAACTTTGAACTTTGAACTCTTCACTTATATATAAAACAAAATTTGTTTCACTGCGAAAATTGCAAATTTCGTTTTTAGTTCTTTCTTCCATAACGAAAAAAATAAAAAATAAATATCAAAAAAAAAAATTCTACATTTTTTTGGGAAAAAAAATATAATCGAATATTTTCGAGAACAAACACAAACAACAACAACAAAAATACACACACATAAAAAATGAACAAAAATTTTGTTTTGGTTGTGCAAGCAAAAAATTTCACTTTCGAACTAATTTAAAAAACCAAAAAAAAAAAGAACGAAAATATTTCAAATATTCAAAAAAGTAAAAGAAAAACCCAACCAAATGCAACAAAAGCAGACAGCAAGTGAAACAACAACAACAACAACAGCAGCAGCGACGACAACAAGCAGTGCAACAACAACAACAGCAACAACAACAACAACAAAGTATTAAACTGCGGTGTTTGGCGTTTATGGTAAGCAACAAATCAAAAAATAAAGCAACAATTAATCTGACATATATTTCACATATATATATATATATATATATTCGCCCGATATTTACTTCCTGAGTCTAACAGTAACAATATTTTTTACATGTAAAATATTAATTTATTTATTACACATAAAATATTAATTTAATATTTAATATTTATTATATATTAATATTTATGACATTTAAAATATTAATTCACGTTCATATTTATTACATTTAAAATATTAATTCATGTTAATATTTATTACATTTAAAATATTAATTCATGTTAATATTTATTAATTAATTTAATAATTTTATTTTATTTTTTTTTTCTTCTTAATTTTCTTCATTTAATTCCTATTATTGATAATGATTTGACAAAAAGCGGATGTGCGCTGAAAATATATGCTGAATGTTATATCAAATGTGTAACTAAAAAATGAAGAAAATAAAAAATAAAAAAAAAAAACGGTTAATTTGTTGCCTAATTGCAAAAAAGCAAATGAAAAGCGCTAAATAGACAAAGAAGTGCTTGGTCAGAATTAGGAACTGATTGACCGCATCGACTTCCGGCGTCAATCTGAAGAGTTGGCAAAAAAAACAAGTATATATATATATATATATATGTATATGTATATATGTATGCATATGTATATATATGTATATATGTATAAGAGAAAGATAATTAAGTAAAAGGCTGGCGCCAGAATTCGACCAAAATGAACATAAAAAAATATATATAAAAGTCAGAAAAAAAGATGCAAAATATATATAAAAGTAAGAAAATATATATATATATATATATATAAATATAAAAAATATAAAAATATTATTATAATTGGCGACCTATAAGGTCTATTGTGCCCCCTGCTCTTCCATCAGTCCCAGCTCCTGCACAAATGTCAGGATCTTCGTTGGGTTGCGGGTTTCTATGTCCTTGGGCCTCATGACATGCTGCCCTAGGATGCTGCATCTGATTACTATATCTACTATACTATATATATATATATATTTGTTAATTCTCATTCTTTATTCTTTATTACTAATTGCATAATATTTTTATTGAATATTTTATATTTTGTCATGAAACTGCGAGTTTCGTTGGGGAATTTCGGAATTTCGTTATCCGTTATCCGACTTTTTATCACTAAAAAACGTGGCATTTTTTTATTCGTGAATTTGATGGCAAGCGTTTCCATGTCATCATTTATTATTATGTCAAGTCAGTGGACCATTTTCCATTTTCCATTTTCCATTTTCCATTTCCCAGCATTTTCAATTGGCGGAGTTTCGCCAATTTGTGTTTTTTATTGATATTTGTTGACATTTAGTGCTGATTCGGCATATGTGAAGCTGTTGCTCTAGCTAATGAGTGTGCACACACACAAACACACACAAACACACACAACACACACTCAAACAAAGCCAACAAAAATAAGAATAAGAAAAAAAAAAAATCTGATTGCAATTTTGTAGCAAGTTTATTGAAAAATCACATTGCAATTATAAATATTTATAAACACCCACGTCACGCAGTCGCAATGTGGCAAAGTGGCAAAGTTGCAAAGTAACAAAGTTGCAGAGTTGCAGAGTTGCAGAGTCGTCTCCGGGTTTGAGAGTGGCACTGAAATCGAGTCGCCTTATCTCAAATTCGGTTCGTCTTCAAAGCAGACTCCCTTTGGGGGCACAGAGTTTGTAGGTGCGTGTTCTGCGCATTTGTGGCGCATGCGCGACTTTGCCGTTGTTCTGCTTGCTTCCATTGCAATTCTCTTTTTGATTTCGAGTGTAAAATACAAATCTTCATTGAATATTCGCATAATTGCCCGATTTTTTATGCCAGTTTTTTATTTTTTGTTGGTTTTTTTTTTGGTTTTTGTTTTTGTGCATTTCATTTTTCTTTGCTTTGGACTAATGAGCAAGACCACAATTGGTTTTTTTTCTTTCATATGTGGCAGTCAGAAGAGAGAGAAGTGGTGCACCAATGTGGAAAGGGGCAAGCAAGCACACTGGCACGCAACGCCAGCTGAGCTTATGAGTACTTATGATAATAATGAGTACGCGATTTTAATGGTGAGCATTAATATTGCGAACTGGCCTCATTGGTATTCACTGGCATCAATCAAGGCCTAATGAATATGCATATCAGCTGATTGGGGGCGCTATTTTGTTGCTTGCCATCGTGCATCGTTTACGTATGCGCCCCCCCTGCATGCCAGCGTTGCACAGTGTCACACCAAACAAAAGGATCCCAACTGATCACAGAGTTGGCGCCAGCTTAAGTTGCCTCGTGCAACATAAATTGAGAAAAAAACACAACTTGAGAATGAGAATATATATTTAGTTTAGTTAGGTAAGGGTTGAGGGGGGGGGGGGGTGGGAGAGAGAGCAGTAATACCTTGATTGCATCTAGCCAGGGATGCGGGTCGAGCGAACCTTTGCCGGAGCTGCGCACAAATCAATATAATCCAGACAGTCAAATAAAACTACATTGACACATTACGCATACGCCGCTTTGCTGCTGCACTGCAGAGCAGGATATAAAGCACACACACACACCACACACACACACACACACACCGAGTAACACAAGCTGCAGCAGCAAATTAAACAATTTTTAGATTTAGTTTTGGCGATTTCCTTTTCTGTCTGGCAACCAAATTGGCAAAACCTATTTGTATACATATATATATATATATATATATCGAGACTGCATATACATATAAATATACATAAATATATATATATATATATATATATATATATGTCTATATTTGCATTTGACAAAACAAGAGGAATACAAACAACAACAACTTTAGCAGCAGCAACAAAAGCAACAACAAGCGCAGCTCGTGCCAGGTCAGGCATCAAGCGCCTGGCAGCGTGGCAGGTCCTGCAACTGTGGCATGTGGCAGCTACAACTACAACGACTGCGACTATTCGCTGTGCCGGCCGCCAACGTAATTTGGCGGCGTTTTTTTATTTGGCATCTTCTGCTTTTCATTTTCCCTTCGTTTTCTTTTCTTTCTTCTTTCTTTTTTCTCATTTCGCATTTCGAAACTCCCACTTAAATTAATCAGACGCCGCAGTCGACGGCACAGTCAGCATCGCAGTCAGCTTCGCAGTCGCAGTGCTGGTCGCAGCCGGCATGCAAGGATTACGTTGAACTGAACTTTCCTTTATTTCTTCCGTGTATCTGTGTGTGTGTGTGTGTGTGCTTATACGCCGGAAAGTGCATAATTTGCAAGTGTTTTTTTTTCTATTTATTTTATTTTATTTTTTCTATTTTATTTTTATTTGATTTCCGTTTTTCTGCATTTCTTTTTTGGCTACGTTTTTCATTTCCGTTCTGTTTATCATTTTTTGGCTGTGCTGTCTTCTTCTCCACCTCTCTCTCTCTCTCTCTCTCTGACTTAAGCAGTGGTTTTTAGTGGGCATTAACTTAAAGCAAGTAAATATTTATTTGCGGCAGCTTAGCTTGAGACGTGGCTTGAGCTCGTGCCACTTGCAGCTTGCAGCGCTAATCGCTGCATTAGCCACAGCTTTAGTCGCATTTGCAATTAATCTGGTTGTCAGTTTATGTCGTTATCTATCTCTTTCACTCTATATCTCCCCCTCCCCCCTCCCTCCCTCTCTCTCTCTCTCTCTCTCTCTCTCTCTCTCTGCAAACGAAGCAAATCGCGTTCACAGTTCATAATTGAGGATTCAATTCGCCCACGAACTGTACAGCTACACAGCAAAAAAAGTACTAGTGAGTCGCATCAAAAGTTTGCCAAATTGGCATGATTTGAATATATATATATATATATAATACGATTTCACAATAAATAAGAAGAAGAAAAGAATTGGCTTTAATTGTGCCAAGCATTTTTGCACGTGTATGCGCACATATATGGGCATATAATCGCGATCATGATCATGATCGTGAACACCGTGAAGAGCAGAAGCCGCAGACAAGTGTCAAGTTTATGAGTAACAGTTTGCAAGTTGCAAGTTGCAAGTTGCAAGCTGCTGGTTGCTAGTTCCTATTTGCTGGTTGCAGTTGCAAATGCAGATGCCGACTGAAGGCGCACAGTCGTTGCCTTTAGCTACCGGTTTTACACACAACCCCATGCAAACAGAAATACGTAAATATATACACACACAACACACACACACACACACACACACACAACACACACACACACAACACACACACAGACAGACAGATCAATTATGATATAATTATCTGCACTATTGACAGCGGCCCACCGAGCATCGAATGTCGAATGCCGTGAGAGAGACAGACAGAATGCCGTGAGAGAGACAGACAGACAGAGCGAGCGAGCGAGCGAGGGCAGAGGGGAGCAGGCGCCCACTCGCCCCCTCTTCCCACCATTATCCCGTTTGGCCAAGTGAAATGCGCAAGCGCACAAGTGTTGCTTGTCATTATGTTAATTGCATTTAAGCGCCAAGCAAAGTCAGAGGCCAGCTGAGCTGAGCTGAGCTGAGGTGAGCGGCAGGAGGGGAGCAGGAACAGCAAAAGCAAAGGAAGCAAATGAAGATGAAGGTGAGGAGAGCGAGACAGAAGGAGAAACTGCGAAGACGCAGCTTTTATTATATTAACTTGCTGCTGCATATAATTGATGATGATTAAATCAATGCTACCGCAATGCGCGGCAGCCAAAAGAGAGCGAAACAGACAGACAGTGAAGTGAGAGAGGGAGAGGGTGAGGGGTACAAGTGGCACAAGGTGCACAAGGGAATTTCACATGTGGGTTTGGGGGCACATTTTGAGCGTTGTGAATTTGCGGCAGGGATGTGTGCAATGAAATTGAAGCGTGCTGCAATCTTTCGTGTGGATGCTGCAAATGTTTTGCGTTTCTTGTTTTTCCTCACTTGCTGCTGCTGTTGCTGTTGTTGTTGCTGCTGCTGCCTCTGCTGTTGTTGCCCCATTCGCGATTTGTCAGTTTCAGGTTTCACAGGCATCAGGCATCATCGTTTTGTTAGCCTGCCCTTTATATTTGCGCTGCACATCTGCTCCCGGTTTAATCTTTGATTATGCAACATTAAGTCATGCACCTTGCTGCTGTTGCCGCTGTTTGCTGCTGCTTGCTGCTGCGCCTGTTGCCGCCTTTTCGTTTCTTCTCCTCTCGCCCTCTTCTCCACTCGCCGCTGATAACATTTGATAACATATATTTAGGCAACATTCTTGCACTTTCATTTTTATCACTCCTCTTGCAACTTGACATACATATCTTCGTGTTGCGCACAACTGTATCGGACCACTATATATACACACTATATACTAAAATACTTACTTTTTGTGGAGTCTAACAAACATCTTCAGCGAACCCAAATATCCGGTTGTGTTGGCCACGTTTGTACAGCAGCAAAAAGTCAGCAGATTAATGCAATCCTATCTTATTTTGAGATGAGCAACTGCTAAATTTAATATTATTTGCCTCAACTTGAGGCACTTAATATTGAGTACATGCCACAAGCTAGCTGCACAGCAGCTTCGATTCGTATTTACATCTCATTAACAGTTGCTGATTGTGGCGTTTTTATAGCTTTTCTTTTTTTTAAATGTTTTTTACTTTTTTTGGCTTGTTTTTCAGCTTGTTTTTTGGCTTTTTTTTATGTCTTTTTTTTGGCTGGTTTTTTTTTTGGCTTTTTGTGCAGTTAGCGATGGAAATTTGTCGAAAATATAAATTGCAATTTCACTTTTAATTTGGACGGTCATTTGTGCACACACACACACACACACACACACACACACACACACACTGGGGTCCTTGTTCTGTCCTGCGTTCCATCATTATCATTGTGTTGTTGTTGTTTTTTGTCTGACTACACTTTACGCTCTAAATACGCCAAAGATAATCAACGAAAACAAACAGCGGCAACGATGGCGACAGGGTCAGGTGTATAAAATGAATTTGTGCCCGGCGCAAGAAAATACGTGAATAAAACTGAGAGGGGAAAAACACGGCAGGGCCAGACCAGGCCAAGATATATATATATATATGTATATGTACATACATGTACATGTATGTGCAGAGGCAAGGCTATGGCTCGATGCCTTTGCCTGCTTACGATGGGGTTGGTGTTTTAGGGTTTTTACAGGGGTCTGGTAGGGTCCCCCCTGCCCCTCCACTCCCTGTTTTTCTTTCATTTGGGTTTGGCGAGGGTTGCGCACACGCAGCCGCCAGTTAAAAACTTGCGCCGATCGCTAGTTGTGTGTGTGGTGTGTGTTGAGCTCGTAATTTGGCCAAAATATGAAATAATATCAATGTGCTATCTGAGTGAAGCAGACAAGACACGCCAGACAGACAGTCAGACAGTCAGATAGGCGCACACAGAGACACAGAGACTGACAGAGGGACAGAGGGAGAGACAGACAATGAGACAGAGTCAGATAGATAGACAGAGTTATAGATACTGGGCCGAGACAGGCTCAGACACGCACAGACACAACGCACACGTCGACTTTGGGCGTTGCAAGCATGCAGCGGGGCAGGCGGACCAGCAGACCAACATTTTGCAATGTTTCTTTTGTTGCTGTTGTTGCAAGTGTGGCAATAATAGTTGCAGCCACTGGGCTGCAACAATGGGCAATCGCAACAGCAACAGCCACAGCAACAGGGCAACATATGAGGATGAGTAGGAGTGGGCTGAGTTGAAGCTGGAAGCAGGAGGGTTGACGGATTGGCGGGTTGCCGGGTTGGCGGGTAGGCGGGTTGCGGCTTGTAATGAGGTGGGCGTTAAGTTAATGGCAAACAATCAAACAAAATGACAATGCCAACGACAACAGGCAGCGTGACAAATATGTCAGCTATAACAAGAGCAATAAGCAACAACAACAACAACAGCAACAATAAACCCCGTCAAGTGCGAGGTGCAAGGTGCAAGTTGACCTGTGCCACTCAAATATTATTCATTTGTTGCCAAAATTCTAAAGTTATTCACTGGAGGCTCCGGGAAACCTCTGAGCCTGATTAGATAAGTATTTATTCTGTCTCTCTCTCTCTCTCTCTCTCTCTCCCTCTCTCTCTCTTTACTTGTATTTATTTATATCTTCTATCTCTTAACTATATTAAATGGAAAAAGTAAAGTATTAAAGCTCCGTTTGCGTAAGATTCACAGATTTGTCTACACCACTCAACCCGCACCCCCCCCCCCCACCCAGAGGCTGCATGTGTGTGTGTGTTTGTGCAACTCGTTGCAACGCTTCAAAGCTTGGAGAAGTGAAACTCTGCCAGCGAGGGTAGAAGCAAGAAAGCAACACACAAAAATATACATGCATATGTTTACGTACATATATATATATATATATGTATGTATGTATATAGTACATATATATATGTATGTATATACGAAAAAAAAATAATTTTATCCCCCTCCTAGAGAACGAACGCTAATGCAAATACAACCCTGCGGCATTGGCAAAAGCTTATTGCCAAAAACAGTCGCAACAGAAAAGGAGGACTCAAGTGGAAAGGAGTGGAGTGAAGTGGAGTAGAGTGAAGTGGATGGATGGATGGATGGATGGTTGGATTGTTGGATGGCTGGATGGCGTAGGGAAGTGGTGTGCGGGGTTCTGCAGGCAGCAAAGCAAAAAAAAAAAAACAGGGGAAGCGGAAAGTGAGAAGCGGGGCCAAGGCGACGAATTATATTGCATAAAATAAAATAAAACGAAGATGCCGCCAGCGACGACGCCGACGACGACGACGACGCCGACGACGACGCTGTCGAAAAACTGCAAAGCAAAATACATAGCACAAAAAAACACAAAGCGAAGAAAAATGCCCAAAAAATAAGAGCCGCAAAAAACAAAGAAAGCGGCAAATGCAACGCTGATGAGTGGCTTTAAAATTCCACACGGGAAACGCCGGCGCGCAGCATATTTTAACCACCAGCACCACCACCACCACCACCATCACCACCAGCAACAGCAACAGCACCAGCACCACCACTACCAGTAGCAGTGGCAATGGCAGTGGGTAAGCGGTACGGCAGAGTGGTGGGGCGCGAAGAGGGGGGGGACGCCGGAGCTAGCAACGCCACCATGAGGATATCAACACCATTCGACCCGTTGAAACTTTTGTTTTGTCCCAATTTTTGTGTGTGCAACTTCGTTTTTTATTTTTGTTTCGTTCCCTTTTTTTATTTTTGTTTTTATTCTTACTCATTTTTCGTATTTTTTGGCAATGCGTTGCTGCAGCGCTTCCCGACCTGCCTGCCGGTCTGTGCCGGCGAACTGTGCCCTGCGACCCCGCTGCTGCCCCGCTGCTGCCCCGCTGGCCCGCTGCCCCGCTGCCCTGCTGCCCCTCTCTCTCCTCCTGCCCGTTTGCGAGCAGAGACCCCCGTCGCAATTTTTGCGGTAACTTGGTTAAGCTGTCTCTTGCCACACGGCATACACATGTAGGAAGACCTTACACACACACACACATGTATGTATTCATGTGCATACATAAATTCGTGTACTCCATGCATTTTTATTAGGTTCCCACCAACCCACCTGCCTCCGCCGCTAAAACCCCTGCCCAAATATGCTTACTCTGCCGGGGCAGGGACTTATGTCGGTTCCGATAGCTCTGACAAAACACATGCAACTTTCAACATTCTGCTGAAGTGAAGTCAAGCTAAAACCAAATAATAAAAATGCCAAAGAACAGCACTTGCAACGACCTGTCAATATGCTACGCTCATCTAGGCCTTATCTGGAGTATATATTATATATATATATATATATATAATCTCGGAATGGAGTTGATAAATGTCAGAATCCAAAATTAAGTTTCCTTTGCTTGTTTTCGCATAATGCAAATGGAAACTTATTATCAAACTGGAAAGGATCCAACAGGTCAACATTAACATTACATAAATAATTAATTTAATTTAATTTATTTAATTATTATTAATAATTAATTCGTTTGCTCTCTTTAATGGGCAAATAATCAAGAGTAAACACGCACAGATTCCCCAGTTCGTTTTGGGATATATGCTGATATATGCAACACAACTGACCAAACGATCAATCAAAGCCAATTTCAATTACATGCAGCCAGCCAGCCCCAACCCCCTCAAATCCCGCTCCTACCCCCCCACCCCAAAGGGAAAAGCTTCAGTTGCCGGCCGATTAAGTCTGGGCAAATTGTGTACAAAAGGAAAAGCAAATGAAAGCTGCAAGCGCAAAGGAAAACCCAATATAATATCATATCTAAAATATATATATATATATATATATATGTATACACTTATATATAAATAGAACAGAGCCTGTCTGGCGCTGAGACCCCTTTTATTATATATCTTTGTATATATATATATATATTTGGTGCAACACACACCTCGGAGCTTGCCTCGCTGGCTGAGTTGCGAACTCAGTTTGGGTTTGGGTAAGGTTTTAGTATAACTCTCTCTGTGTGTATGTGTGTGTGTGTGTGTGTGTGTGTGTGTGTGCTTGTGACGTGGCCGGTTTGTAACACATTCCGTGTACTGGAGTATTGTTAAAAAAAAGCCAAATAAAACGAAGTAAACGCAAAAAAAAATAAAGTAAAGGGGTTAAACACAGGCAGCGGCCGCGACAGGATAACCGACAATGAGACAGACCCCCCTCCCCCCTCCCCCCCACCATCTTTAACCCCTCTCCTCTGGCAGCTAAACCCCTGTTGCAACGCAGGACTCCCTGCACAGTTGGTGTATTGTGTATCGCATGTATATTTCTGTAATTTTTGGCAATTCTTCTTCTTTTTTTTTTGTATAAATTTTTTTGTTTTTTTAATTTTTTGGCATTTTTTTTCGGGGTTGGCGACGTTCACTGCAATTGCATCCACGCGATTGTGTGTGCTCAGTGTGTGTGTGTGTGTGTGTGTGTGTGTGTGTGTGTAAGCGCGTGTGTGCGTTGTGAAGTGGAACGCGTGTTGACGACCAGCAACAGCAACAACAACAACAGTAAATTGGCGAGGACGATACGACCCCAAATGCCACTTGTGCTGCGGCAGAGGCTCAGGGCTATTGCGGCTCGGGGCTCATTCAGCAGCTTTTTGGGTTTTCTTGTTGTTGTTGTTGTTGTTTTTTTGTATTACATTTTGTTGTTGTTGCTTTTTGGGACATTTATTTGCGTTGCCGCTGCTGCTGCTGCTGTTTCTGCTGTTGCACGCACTTCCGGCCGCATTTTGAGTTGAGTTTATTAGCCCTGGCTGAGGGGCAGCGCCGGCTGCTGTTGCTCACAGTTAACGCCGGCAGACGACAAAGCGTAATGGTCAACTTTGAAACTGGCCAGGACCCCACCAAGAAGCACAAACACACACACACACACACACACACACACACAGATGTCCTGTTCCCCTTTTTAGCTTATTTTTGTATTTTCGGCGCTTTTTCGGCGGCACAGTTGCAACACTTGTCGCGGGCCGCGTTGCGCTTTTGCATCTGCTGCATTGCTGCTGTTGTTGCTGTTGCTGTTGTTGTTGCCGTTGTTGTTCCTCTCATTATTGTTGTTGCCGTTGTTGTTCCTCTTATTATTGTTGTTGCTTGCTTGCTCGGAAATTAGATATGAATGCTGGATTCCCCTTTTTATCCCTTTATGCAACTTGCACTAGCTTTGCCTGAGCTTTGTCAAAGGATGCGCGGCTTATCGGGCCAGCGACTGCTGCTACTTGTGACAGTCAACACAAATCGACTTTGACAGACCGCCGAGTGCCATAACAACCACAACAACAGCAATAATGCATACCCATCATCATCAACATCATCATTATCAGCCGCTGAATGCAGCTTGAGTGTGTGCTGCAACTTGCCATCCAGTCAAAGGAGTTAGAGTCAAGCCAATTTTGAAGGAGTGCCGTTTTTTATGCATCTTTTTTTGTTATTCCTTTTTATGCCTCTAAAGCAGCTAAATACGAACTGCTCTCCAAATTTCAATTTTAGGAACGATTTATTTGCGGATTGTGTGGCAAGCAGAAGTGCAAATTGTTACTCCGTGCGGAGTTCCAATTTGGTGCACAATACATCTCCGTTGTGTGCGCACTCATAATGAATAGCTCATCTGCGTAATTGCATAGTTAGAGTGTTGTAAATTACGTTCAGTTTATATATATATATATATATATATATATATAGTTCCATAATCTAGGCATGCTTTGAGGCCACGCGAGATTTTAATCTTCAGAGTTGTCATCCCAGCAGGTGGTGCAGAGCTTCTTTAATCCTCGAATAGTTGTGCTCGCACACCCACACACACACACACACACACTGTCATTCCGCAATCAAGGACGCACAGCAGGTCCTTGCTTGCCACAGCCCGCTTTGCCCACTCGTTTGCAGCAGGCGGGAGAGCATCTACTCAACGTGGATGGCAATGCACGGACGGAATGCAACGCACTTCGACGACCTTTCATTATCTCTATGCCCAGGCAGTGGCGCACCCGCACCCGCAACCGCGCCCCGCCCCGCCCCACCATAGACTTGCTGACTCCCCTGGGTGCTTTTCCTCAAGTTTATTGTTGTTTGTTGCCTTTGTCAACGAGCATTGTTGTTGTTGCTGTTGCTGTTGCTGTTGCTGCTGTCAGCGTCGGTAAAAAACTCTTCAATCTTCTCTTTTTTCATTTATATATTTTGCTTGCGTTTTTTTTCTTCTTCTTCTTCATTTTTTTTCCAAATTGCGTAAGCTAGTTGCTGGCTGCGACGCCAGGATCAAAGGGGCGCTTTGCGTGCATCTAAGTTTTTGCGAGTCCCGTCCCCTGCCCCCTCGAGCGAGAAGTGCGTTTTTGAGTGCACTTCAGCAAAAAAGAGAACGCAATGCAACAAAAGCATAAATCTGGAGAAAAAAAACACAAGCGCTGTTAGCAGCGTGTCTGACTACGCCATACCCTGTGCGAAACTCATGCGATCTTTCTTTGATGTCCGCAAATTGTTGCAATTAGCACAAAACATTATTTATGCTAATTCATTTTTAATGGACACGCAGCTCCAACAACTGCCTCTGTTTCCGCAACCCCCCTCCCCCTCTCTCTTGCGACAGGGTATTTGAAATATAATCTGTTTGCCACATAGTCGGAATCAACTCCCACCCATCGAGCCGGGCGTTCGCCTGATCTGTGAGACCCGTTTTCGTTTTCCGTTTCCCGTCGCCGTTCCTTTCCCTTTGTAGTGGCGCCGACGCGACATCCTCAGTGGGCATTGCCTACTTGTAGGCGCACTAAAATGCGTTTATGCATAATTTTGTGGCGTCTCCTTTTTGTTGGAGCCTCGGCAAGACGGCTTCTAATTGCAGTGCCTGCGACAAAGTTGTGCCCCATAAATTACTATTAATTATTTGAGGCCACCCGCTGTACGTTCGCAAGTGTGTGCGAGTGTGTGTGTGTGTGTGTGTGTGTGTGTATATGGATGCGTGTGTTCCACATATCGATTGCATTTTGAGAAAAAAAAAACGAGAAAAAAACGCACAAGTGGCAGCTGACGATGCCGCCAAATGCGTGCTCAAGTGTTTGTGCGAAAGAAGAAGGCGGCATCAACCGCAAACACATGTCGAAAACCACACACATTCCCACACACACCAACACACCAACACACACACACACACTCCTACTCAATGCACAAGTGACAATGCCCCAAGTGGCGCCTTGTTAAAAGCCTACGCAATACGCCCATCAAACGACTGCTTCTGTCTCAGGGTTCAATCCAGGTCACCAACAGAATATGAGAAGAACAAGCAACAAAAGCTACGACAAAATATATGTTGGCTCCTATTAGCATATAAAGTACATATATATATATATCTATCCATCTATATATCCATATATATATATATATATATATATATATACAGCTGTGCGACTCGCCCAAATACCAAATTATTTGATTGCAACGATCAATATGAAGCAGCAGTCATGATTTCGTGTGAACAATAATGTTGAAATAATAATCAATAGTTAAGCAAAAATGTTAATTAATTAATCATATATATATTAATATAGTTAACAGAAAAGGAGCAATTGGAATTATCAATTGTAATCAAACATTAATTATTTGTGGCAAGCAAGCCTTGACACTCAGTGTTGGTCAACAGTCATGTCACTCACTCCTAGAGCTTATCGCCTTGTCAATACTTTTTTGAGTTGTTCCTGTTGTTGTTGTTCTTGTTGTTGTTGTTGTTCTTGTTGTTGTTGTGCGTCTATCAACTATAACTTGGAACTGCTTGCCTTCCCCACGCTCAAGCGTCCAACTGAGTGACAGACCTGGTCACCCAGCAACGAACTGCATGACAGACCAGTGAGACCCATATGCCCGTACCCTACCCAACCCTACCCTACCCTACCCAGCCACTAACCCGTCACCTTCGTCACCTCCGTCACCCCCCCTCCACCCGTGAGTTGGCCCTTGTTGCTGCTGCTTTTTAGCGCGTCTGCAATATTTGCATAAATTATTGTACAACAAACAATAATTTTTTGTTATTTTTATTTTATACGCTGCCCCCTCGCCCTCATCCCCCGGGGCCCGTCTCTAAAACTGCATTTATTTTCCAGAAAATGACGTTGTGAAAAATGCAACAATAATATTTCGTTGTTGTTGCAGTTGCATTTATGGCAGCGTATCAGTGACGGAATTCCTGGAAATACACATAGGCAAAACACAAAATGAGAATGCCACCTTAATATTATTATTTTCTTGTTCTTGTTCTTGCTCTTTTTCTGTTTTTTTTTTTTTTTGAAATAATGCGAATACAAGACTTGCAACAACAACAAAACGAAGAAGAAGTTGAAGAAGACGTAGCAGAATAGCAACAACAACAATCGGAGGCAACAAAATTGCCGCTCTCAAAAGTCAACGTCAGCGACCAGAGAATATGAAACTGACTGACTGACTGACTTGACCAAACGGAGACCCGAGTCCACAACATAAATGACAGAATCGTAGCCTCAAGCACCCCGGGGCACCCCTCCCCCTCCCCTCCCCCTCTCCCACTCACCACTCCCCAAGCGAAATGCAAAGTGTCAGCAATTCGGGGCGGGCGCAACGATATAATCAGAAGTTCAATAAAATATGTTTGTGCAATCTCCACTAAAAGTTGTCGTTCACCGAATAGAAGATGATCATTGTATGTGTTTTTTTTTTTAGATTGTGCAACACTACTCAACGCTGCTCAACACCATTTTGCATTAGCTGTCAATCGATGAACTATTTGCCATTTTATTTGTTTTATATTTCCTCAAATGAAAGTCATGGAAAATTTAGTGTTAATATTCATATGTAGATACAGTGAGAGACAGCTCAAGTCGACCAGTGTCACGGAAGCTAATTTTTCATTATTTTTCAAAATTTCCAAAGACCGATGTATTAGCCACCAATAAACTGAGGTTTCCCCACCTGCACCCAGGTGGTTTCCCAGGTCCAAATAAGTTGCAGGCAATCATTTATTTTCTTTGACGCTGGTCGAGACTTGAGCTGTCTCTCACTTTATATTATTATTTGGGTATTCTGCTTCTTCCTACTTTAGTATTATAATCGACATTTCAATATAAAACTCAAAATCTCTAGCAAATTTGGAAAGCAGTTTGATTTCAAATTTCAAATTTTACAAATGAATTTTTTTTTTTATTTTTTTTTTTTTTTGATTTTTAACCCCGGTTTTGACCCATTTGAAACTAACTCAGATGGAATACAAATAAAATAATATAAATAAATATAAATAAATATATAAATAATAGTATTTAATATAAGTATTTGAATTTGCTCTGAAATAATTGGTTTGCTGAGTAGTTTGTGATATATTTATGGGAATTATGTCATCCAATAAACTTTTGTGCAAGATGCCAGTGCAAAATGTGTGTGTGTGTGTGTGTGTGTGTGTGTTTTTGCCAGATATCTCATATGCAAAGTGCAATTCCGTGACATGTGCCCTGTTACTCGAGCTCCGTAAACTGTTCACTTTTTTGTTGCAGTTTTGCTTTTGAGGCAGGCTTCTAAAATTTCATAAATTCAACGAATTTGTCGCGCAACCGTCAACGCTTGACTGAGAAATTCCGCAGTTTCTAATAAACGCCAAGACAGGCAGTTTCTCAATGTTGTTGCTGTTGTTGTTGTTGTTGTTTCTGTGGAAAATGAAAAGAAGGAGCGCAAGAGGAAGAGGCGGCACAAGCAGCAACGAGCAGAGGGACGCACAGTTGCTGCTAAAAGTTGTGCAACCCAATTGAATGCAGATGATGTTGTTAATGATAATTGCATTAATTTATTGTCAACAGTGTCGGTCACGCATGGCAACCGTGGAGCGAGGCAGGGGTAGAGGCAGAGGCAGGGGCATAGGTAGAGGTAGAGGTAGAGGCAGGAGCAGAGGTAGAGGCAGGAGCTGAGGTAAAGGTTAGAGGTAGAGGCACAAATGTCCTTCCAGTCCTTGCTTATCATAACTATATATGTATATATATATCGAGTGTGTGTAAGTGTGTGTGTGTGTGTGTGTGTGCGACACAATCGATAAGAGCAGACAGCCAAACATATATGCAAAATGAAAACAACAAAAATAAAAGTGTGCACAAAAGAAAACGAAATTAAAACACAAGACGTCGCGACGTTGCATTGTCAAGAATAAAACCAAATTGTATATGCATGTCTGTATATATATATATATATATATATATGTGTGTGTGTGTGTGTGTGTGTGTGTGTGCAGAAACATTGCGAGCTGCCCCATTTCAAGTTGCATTCCGCACGCTCAACAACATTCACCTGCGACTTGTGCAACGTGCAACTTGCAACTTGCGACTAACTGTCGAGGGGTTTTATGCTCTCACTCACTGTCTCTCTCTTTCTCTCTCTCTCTCTTTCTATCTGTCTGTTTTGGCTAGGTGTCCTGTCCTGTGCTGTGCTGTGTTGTCTGTCTGGCAACATTAAAAAATATGTCGATGGCATTGTGTGTGCTGCAATGGCTGCAACTTCAACTGTTGATGCAACACACACACACACACACACACACCAACACACATCAAACAGCTGTGCAGACATTTTAAGCAGCTAGTCATCAGGCTGTCGTCGTCAGCGGGTTGCAGTCCTGAGTCGCTTTCAAGAGGCAGGCAGCCAGCCAGCAGGCAGCTAGGCAGGCAGGCGGGCAGGTTGGGGCGTGGTCAGGTGTGGGTTAGGGGAACGGGGTGGCAGTTATTGTAAGGTGGCGTACAACAGACAGCGTCTAGTCGCAGACATCTACTCTCTATGTGCCGTGTTTAGTAAATACCAAACAACCTTTGTCTGTCCCAACTGTGACTACCCCGAACCCAAACCCAAACCCAAACCCAAACACGACCTCGACCCCCAACCCAACTGACTGTCTGGCATTGGTTTATACTTAACAGTCGTCCTGTCTAGCCCACTCCAGACTGTCCAACTGTCTGTCTAACTGTCTGACTAACTGGCTCTTACTGACTTGGCCCAGACTGCACTCAGCTGCTGCTGCTGCTTCTGCTTCTGCTGCTTTTCCTTTTCATTCCTTGCATTCCGAGCAGCAACTGTTTTGCCTCAGAGAGTAAAGCTGGCTGAAACCCCAGCAGATCGTGAAGACCTGGCTGAAAAGAACTCATTGAGTTAGCAGAGCGGAAGTTGTGCAAGGCGCTTACCAAATGCATAAAACTTAAGCTTAAGCAAACTGCTCTCAGCACAGGCCAGCAGGCCAGCAGGCCTGCAGTTATAATTGACTCAGCGCAATGCAATCGAATATATTCAAATACCTATTCACCTATTCATACGAGTAGTATTCACTTGTTGTTCGAATATCGATTTGATGTCAGGCAAAATATGTCAACATAAGTGGAATTTGAGCTCGTTTTGTGCTTTAAGATTATCTACTTTTGCCATGAACTTGAACTTTGGCCAGACAGAACCGCAGCGCAGACTGAGCCGGAGCGAAAGAGAGAGAGATTGTGCAAGAGTGAGTGAGAAAGAGAGACAGATAGAGAGTTTGGGTGCAACCTACTTATGCGGCAAAGTAAAA
This sequence comes from Drosophila conformis, assembly GCA_035041375.1. Lineage (NCBI taxonomy): Eukaryota > Metazoa > Arthropoda > Insecta > Diptera > Drosophilidae > Drosophila > Drosophila conformis. The sequence goes on from JAWNLE010001151.1 coordinate 3,180,089, forward strand.
GTTTTTCAATGCCAGCACAACTTTCAGAGACGGCTTGTTGCGCTCACGATGCTGATAAAGTTGATACGAGATGCTGCCAGCTGATTAAAATATGCGGCAAGAATAGCAGCAGCAACAAATAAATGCTGGATGATGACGTCACGCCCCACAAAAGTTGACAAAAATTAAAGTTTTTAGTGTATTGTTGTTGTTGCTGTTGCTGTTGTTGTTGTTGTTGTTGGTGTTCGAGCTCATAATTCAGCTGCTGACATTGTCGCTGTGACTTTTCAACGTCTTAATTAAGCTTGCCACATGTTGCAGCCCCAACAACAACAGTAGGAACAATGCTGCACAAAAGTTTTCATGCATGCGTCTACCCGCTGTGCGAGTGTGTGTGTGCGTGCGTGCGTGTGTGTATGTGTGTGTCTGGTTGCACTTGTATTGCAGGGCACTTGAAGCAACCGCAGACAGTTGCCAGACTTTTTGAGACAGCGACAAACAACAACCACAACAACAATAATAACAAACTGACTTTGGCATTGGTTGCTATTGCTTTTGTTGTTCTGCAACATAACAACAACAACAACAACAACAACGACAACAACGACAACAACAACAACAACGACAACAATTTGCGCTAGGTAATTAAAATAGTGAAAGTTTTACATCAAATTGTTTGGCTGCAGTTCTTCGCCCACCCACATTTACACACCCACCCACCCACCCTCTCTCTCTCTCTCTCTCTCTCTTCTCGCTCTCCTATCTGTATCATTTGCCATAGCCTACATTTCAGCTTTGTTGTTGCTGCTGGTTATTTGGTGTGCAGTGTTTTCAAAAGTTTGTTTTGCTTTTGTTGTTTTAATGTTTTGAAACGCCAGGATTTAATGAGAGTTAAAGCAAAGTGTAACCAGATTCCAAACCGGAAGTTGCGGCACGACATTAGCAAATCAAATAAATTGAAGTGCAAATTTAAAGGTAGAACAGGTGTGAATCTGATATTTTATTTACTTATACGTTTACCTCAATGAAATTGCTTTAAGTAAATATAATTTGTATAATATTTAATAATTGATCAATTTTCTTGTCATTGCAGCATATTCTTCAAAATTCTAAATTTCAACGAAGAAGAAAGCGTGTAAAACTTAAAGAAAACGACACACGAAATCTCGGCGGATCGATAGGCAACTCAGTAAAAAGCTTATCGATAACGGCAACAACAAGAATCAACACGCTACAACTCTGGCAGCGCTCTCTGGCTATTCAAACCAACTCTCTCTCTCTCATATACACACACTCACTCACTCACCCACACACACACACACACACACACACACACTTGCACCCATTCTTGCAAGCAAACTTGACGAAATATTTGCAACCAACTGGACCAATTACAATTTTTATCGACAACAACATAAGTAAACAAAATAATATATAAACAAATGAAAGGAAAGCATATAAAATGATTACAAATTGAACAATTTCTTTGGCAAAAGCGAAAACATTCAAATTACGGTTATTTTTCGGACAACAGTGTTGTACAACGCTTGCAACGCAACAATTTTCGGTGTGCAAAAAGTGTGAAACGAAGCAAAATCAAGGCGAAAGGAGCAAAGCATAACAAAATAAATCGAAACCAAAAGCGACAACAAACTAAGCAACAAACAACAACAACAACAAGAGCAACATCTACTGCTGCAGCGACAACAACAACAACAAGAGCGAACGCAACCACAATTACAACAACCCAACAGCAACAAACAAACAACAACAACAACAACAACATAAAGACCAACGACAACAAAGACGGCCCAAAAACAACAAACAAACAAACAAAACAACAAACAACAACAACAACAAACAACAAAAACCAATCAATCGAAAATTGAAACTTATGGATTGCTGGACGGGTAACGCCCGACTGGCGAGTGTTTTAGTTTAAGGTAAGTTTCAAATCACTTCTCTTAATACAAAATATTCGCTTTGCATTTTTGGAAAAGCTGCAGAAAGTATCTTTCGAAAAGATAGACAAATTCCAGAACTTTTGTTGGCTTATATTATTATTATTATTATTATTATAATTGGGGGAAAAGCTAGCACTGCGACCTATAAGGTCTATTGTGCCCCTTACTGAGCCTACAGCTCTTCCATCAGTCCCAACTCCTGCACGAATGCCAGGCTCTTCGTTGGGTTGAGGGTTTCTATGTCCTTGGGCCTCATGACATGCTGCCCTAGGATGCTGCATCTGATTACTGATTAAGGCGACGCATTCTGCTAGGATTCATCCTCATGTCCACAAAACCTGCATGCATCGCTACTATATCCTAATTTGGTTAGTTGACTTCTCAGTCTACAGTGTCCCGTCAATAGACCCGTTAGTATCCTGAGACTTGTGATTATAGCCACCTAGGAGACCTCTGGCGTGTCGAAGTCCTGGTGCCTCTGCCCAGCTTTGTTCCCGCATCTGTCTTTCTTCGTCCCTGATTTGTTGCCGTATTGTGTGTCTTCCTATGCCACAATACGGTTCAGGACCTATCATGGGTCTCTCTGTCCCCATTCTATTATTACTGAATTATTATGTACATATCGGAAGATGTTATGACGACAAACTAACATTTCAGATTCAGAAAATGAAACTGTCGAAGCTATAGCCATTTAAGCCCGTTTCCAAATGGAAGAAGAAGAAGTGCTCCTCAAAAAGTGTTTTTCGTCTGTCAAATCTATTTTCGCCAAGGAGACTGTCATTAATATATTTTTGTAATATTTTGTGTGTTGTTACTGCTGGGAATCAATGAAGAAGCATGTTAAATGCATTGTGCTTTGAGGGAGGCGGGCAGCTGAAGGGGCGTGTCCGCTTAGCAGCTGTCCGTCAGAAAGCGCTCGAGCAGACATGACGGCTGACAGTTGGCATGTGTGTAAGTGTGTGTGTGTGTGTGTGTGTGTGTGTGACTTGCTGAGATTATTGCTGCAGCCAAAATAAGCCAATACTAACACACACACACACACTCACACATACACTCACACTCACACACACACACACGCGCTTTGTGGGTAATTAAAGCAATTTTTGCAATTGCGCAAAAAAAAAAGAAAAAAATTTCAATTAAAATTGAAACCTTCGCAGCCAGGCAATTGTTGTGCACACGCACACACACACACACACACACACATGTCCATTTTGTTTTTTTGTTTTTTTTTTTTTTGCTGCGATCTTTGCATTCACTTGCCATTGTCAAAAGCAAAGCGCAGACGTCGCTCACTTCCGCCCAACAACAACGACAACAACTACAACAACAACAACAACAACAACGACAACCACAACTCCAAGAACAACCCTTGTTGTTCGAGCGCTCAAATTTTGGTGCTCGCTTTTAGCCAATCCGTACTTGCTTTGACCTTGGCCTTGACTACGTTTATTTATTTCATGTTTTTCTTCCTTACTTAAGAAAATTAATTGTTGTTGTTGTTGTTGTTGTATTTGTTGTACGGGTTTCTCTTAGCTGGTTCCCAGGCCCCAAATGCGTTAACTCATTAATAAAACGTTAGCACCGTTAAATTGCAAGCTGCAAAAATTAACGCCTAATTGATGAAATGGCAAAATGGCCAAAACAAAAACACAGCCGGGCTAAAGCCTCAAGCAAACTGTAAAGAAAATAATGGAAAAAGGTTATTTCTATTGATTGAAAAGCATTGCAAAGTGACTGCAATGACTGCGGCATCCAGCACTTGCAACAGCAACAACTGCAACAACTGCAACAACAGCAACAACTGCAACAACAGCAACAATAACAGTTGCTTATGTGCAATTTATGCGCAGCGTGACAAATCAATTTTACTATAGTCATTTTTAGAGAGTTTTGTGCACAGCGTTTGCTGCGTTTTGTTTGTTGACAGCGAATTGTTGCATGATCGTCCGAAGAGGAGTGCCACCAAAGGGGGGGGGTCGGATCGTTTCCAACAGCAGCACCAGCAGCAGCAGCGTTTGCCAGTTTCGCACGCTCGAAACGGCAAAGAGCGCCGTTATCATCAGCATAAATATGTGACATTTACGAGTAATGGCAAATGACGTTCGAATCGAACTGCAACAGCAACAACAGCAACAACAGCAACAGCAACAACAGCAGCAACAACAACAACAACAACGAGCAAACAAACAACAACAGCAGCAGCAGCACTAGTCTAGTGCAAATAGTTTCCACATTGCAGTTGCAGTTGAAAGGTTGCTTATGGCAAGCAATGCAAGCGCTGAAGCCTCAACTCAGCAAAACCTATATAATAAATCAGAGGTAGCACGACTGATAGATGCCCTGTACCCACAACTTTGAGCTACACTCATTTTGTGTGTGTTTGCCAACAGTTTTGGTGGAGTTTTTACGCCTTCTCAATCAAATAAAGAATCGATATATTTTAAAAACTACTCTTTTTATTGCTATCGTCAATCGATTTATATCGATAGTCGCGAAGTTAACTTGATATACAAGAATGTGTATAAATGAAGTCTTTAGCTCTCAGAGACTCTGAGACGGACAGACAGACTCCTGGACATGGCGAGATGGACTCGTTTCTTGATCCTGATCAAGAAAACTTAAACTTTCTGCAGAAGTTTCTTTCTTTCAGATTTATAGTAAAATTTGGAAAAAGGAGTATCTAATGTCGTTCTTTGACAGTTATATTACATATATATATTGCATATATTATATACACTGCATATATGTAGTATAGGGTTGACAATTATGCAAATTATTCAACGATTTAAATGGTTTATGCAGATTTAAAGATGGGGAGAGTGCTTCAACTTTCAACTGATTAAAGCCGCTTTGTTTCACTTGTCGCTTGTGTTTGCTGCTCAGCCACTTTTCTTGATAGTACAATATGCGTTTCAGCCAAAACAAACAGTTACTTTCTTGGGCAGAAAGAGTCTAGACAATCTCTTATGCGTGGGCGAACATTTTAATCGCTGTGAAAAGTGCTTTTTTTGCGGGAGGGCTGGGCGCAATCAAAGCACGTATTATATATGTATATGTATGTGTGTGTGTGTGTGTATGGAATTTATACGTAATTGACGCTAATCATTTGGCGTGTGAGCTGCGTGTCGTTGCCGTTATGAAAGGTGGCGCCTCACGCGTACTCTGTGCACGCCCCACACTCCCAAACAGCACAGCTGAGCACGCGTTTTCGATTAAAGCAAAGGCAATGAACAAAACCAAAACACTATAAATAAATATATATCATTATTAACATATATATACTTAGATATATATATGTATGTGTGTGTGTGTGTGTGTGTGTGTGCATTGCATAAAACTGTTGATTGGCGGCATATTATGCATATGTTATTGTTGCTTGCTGCAATTGAATGCGGAAGCGTGCGAAGCGTATGAATGAACCACATCGAGCGATCACAGCAAACGAATCAATGAATCAATGAATCAATGAATCAATGAATGAATGAATGAGTGCTTGAATGAGTGCTTGAATGAGTGCATGAATGTGGATCTCCTTGTTGTTGAATGAGTGAGAAAACTAAGAACAGGATGAATTGGGGAAAGCCCAGAACCCAGAAAAAAACCAATCAGTAAAATAATTAGTAAAAATTTGTCAAAAGTTGAAAGTGCTCAAAATATTTAAAATATTTAAAATTTAAAAAATTAATTAAGAAATGACCTTAAATTGAATCTTTTTTATATATATTTTATATTAATTATTAACAAATTAATATTTAAATTTATCATTTTGGTAGTAGTCAAATAAAAGTGAAGTTTTCTCAGCTTCAACTTTCCAAAAAATTTCATTTCCAGATGAGAAATACAAATATGTTGCATAATTGAGATGAGATCAAAATAGGTTGCATAATTGAGATGAGATCAAAATATGTTGCATAATTGAGATGAGATCAAAATATGTTGCATAATTGAGATAAAAATATGTTGCACAATTGAGATGAGATCAAAATATGTTGCATAATTGAATTTTTCCTTCATATTAAAGATCTTGAAGAGGACTCGATTTTGTCAGCATAAAATGAGTCATATTCCTATTAAATGCTTTGACCGTAACTGTATATATATATATATATATATATATTATATAGATATATATTCGCTGGAGCCCCGACTCGTCTTATTGCAAATGTCACTTGGAAAGATGTTTAAGTGTGGGCCACTTCTATATTTATTACTAGTCACCTCCTGCTAGTTATCAAAGCATTTCGATTGCAGGTGTTGACACACAGAAAGTCACTGTGTCGATATCGATAAATAATTGATAAATATCGATCAAGCAGCGACTTGGAAATCAGGACAAATTATAAAGTTGAAGCAGTTGGTGAGAGGCGTCTAGCTTTGTTATGCACACATAATTAAATATTTATATAAATTCCAATGGCCAAGCAAGGCGAGCACCCCTCCCACACCCAGCCCTTCATGTGATAAGCCTCAAGGTTGTGTTTGTGTATGTGTGTGTGTGTGTGTGTGTGTGTTTGTGTCGCTGTCGTTCGCTGACAAATGCACAAAATGCATGACGCCACTGGGACTTTGGGGACTTGAGTGTGGGTGGCAGGGCGGTGGGTAAACATTGGGATGTTTGATTACTTGGAGGGGTGTGGGTGGTGGGTGGTGGGTGGTGCAGTGGTGGAGTGGCCGGTGCGAAGCGCGTGTAAAACGCAAGAAGGAAGTGATTAATAAGCATAGCGAAGGCAAACAAAATGTGTGCGCAAAAGTTCGCCGGCTGCTTAAGAGACTGCAGCAAGAGACCTGCAACAAATGCAAATGCAAGAGCGCAACAGAGAAACAGAGAGTGAGTGAGTGAGCGAGCGAGTGATAGAGGGAGAGAGAGAGAGAGAGAGAGAGAGAGAGAGAGTGAAGCGCAGTGAGAGCGTGCGCATGTGATTGTTATTGCTGCTGCTGTTGTTGCTGCTGTTGTTGCTGCTGTTGTTGCTGTTGCTGCTGCTGTTGTTGCTGCTGTTGTTGCTGCTGCTGTTACAATATGGTAACCCTAAAACTGCGGCATTTCTGCGTGCGTGTTATCGTGTTCACATTGCCAACAGCAAACAACAACTACAAACTATAACGCAATTATGTGCAGCTAGCACTTACTCCCCCCAACACCATCAGCAACACCACCAGCAGCAGCAGCACCAACCACACCACCACCACCCAACCACTCGCTTTAGTGTGGCCAACCATTCACCTACGACTCATTACCCACTTATACAATGCATGCCCTCTCGCTCTAGCATGAGCAACACCTGCATGCGGCCTGTGGCATTATTGCTTGCAACTCAATTCGTAATTGCATTTTGCGTGCATCAATTATTGCGCATTTCTCAGTTGCGTTATTCAATTGTTATTATTATAGTTGTTGTTGTTGTTGTTCTCGTTGTCGATGTTGCTGTTGCTGTTGGTGTTGCTGTTGTTGCTGTTGTTGCTTTTATCTGGCAGCCGCCTTCTAATTTACACAGCGACAACGACAAATATTGTACATCAAATGCATAACATTAGCTGAATAGCTAATACATATATAATATATATATATATATATATATATATATATATATATATACCAGGGCAGTCAACCAAATGCTTGTGAATGAAATTAACGATTATTCAAGCTCAAATCACATTTTTGGAATAGTTGTTAGCTGCTTTTTAGTGTGTTTTCTTTTGAACTTTGAATCAGATCGAACTCACTTTGAAATACATGTTCAAATAACTACATATAGAACCAGTTCTGATTCCGTTTTGAACCCTTTCAATTGGCTCATTTCTGGAATCAGTTCAATAAATTGAAATTAACATTAAGGTTTTTACCTTTGCCACAGTTCTAGTTGCACACGTTGCGTATGCTTTCAGAGAGAGCGAGAAAGAGCTAGAGAGAGAGAGAGAGAGATAGGGAGAGAGAGAGATAGGGAGAGTGAGATGGCGAGAGTTAGAATCGTTTGTCGCTGCGTGACACATGCTGTGGCTGACTTTTTCAGCTAATAGCAATGCGAACAACTGCTGCGACGTGGTGGACATGCAAGCCAAGTTGAGGCTGACCCATTGGCAATTAGCATTTGGATGGAGCTGATGGAGCCAGTGGAGAGCCTCCATGGAGTTGCCAGCCAGGTGCCAATGCCAATTTATCTGATCGTTTTGCGAACAGTTGACGGCTCATAGAACCGACAAAAACAAAAACAAAAAAACAAACGGAAAAAAAGCATTGGACGCTTGCGTGCTGACTGTGTCTGTTTGTGTGTGTGTGTGTGTGTGTGTGTGGGTGTATTAGCTATGTGTGTGTGTGTGTGTGTGTTTGCAATTGTGGATTAATTATAACCAAGGACTCACAAGATACAAACAAAGATACAAATGTATCGCTGCGTTTGCATGCCCCCTGTGTGTGCATGTGTGTGTGTGTGTGTGTGTGTGTGTGTGCAATTTCCGTTGGGCCAGAACAAGGTTAATTCAGTTAGCCATTGTTGTTGTTGTTGTAGTTATTGTCGCTGCAATTGCTGCTGTTTTAATTACGCTTACTTACATAATCATTTCCAGCTGATGACACGCACACACACACACACGTAACACACGTAACACACACACACACACACACATCTTAGAAATGAACTTATTTACTTATTTATTGCATTTAATTTGGCGCCTTGGGAAAAAGTAGCTTAGACAACGACGAACCCGCTGCTGACAAGCACCAGCTCAGCTCCTAAGCAGCGCAGAGCTAATTAAATTCGTTTTTATATATATATATATATATATTTTATGACTGAAAAGTTGCCACATGAAATTTCTTTGCATGTTTTATGTCATTTGTAGCCCTCGAATTTTTGCATAAATCCGGTTCCAGCAACTTTCTTGCTAGTCCACAACCTAAACTAAGCAACACAAATAGAAAACAAAATAGTAATAATACAACAAAAGGGGACTCACTAAGTACATGGATAATATATGCATGCATATGTGTGTCTCTATGCCACACACACACACACACACAGCAACACAAGCAACAGCAACTGTTGCCGCAATTAGACATTTAAAATTTCACCAAGCTGAAACCTGGTATCATCACCCGTATCCATCGGTCATTGCATATTTCCCATGGCCAGATAACTTTCGAAAGTTTTGCCCTTGTTTTATTTTTATTTTTAGTTTTATTTTATTTTTATTTTTTTTGAGTTTATTTTGTGTCGGCAGCAAACTGCATAAATTTGAAAGAATTGCGGTTCTGTCTGAGATGCGTTTGAAAAATGATAGCAGCGAAAAGACAAATTGTTTTCATCAACAGCAACGTTGAAGAAGCAGGAAAGGAACAACCTTTCAACTAGTTTGGTCTATGTTCAACTATGCCCAAGGGGCACACTCGTGAAATACTTCCAAATCAATGATATAGATGATATTGACTAGTCGAGCAGTTCACAAATGGAACAATGGTCAGCGATAAATGCGCAATTGAACTTTAAACACGAAATATATTTAAAATGAATAACTTTGAGATTGTCACGTAATATGTTGCGAATGTTGCAAGTACAAAGTGTTATTCCTTAAAGGAAAATGTACATGCAACAACTCGACATGCTGTAGCAACCATAGTATGCTTAACTAACTAAAAATAATGGCTCTGAATACAATCACTAGCAAAGCAGTAAAATATCTCGAGCAAATGAACAAATGAGAGGGATTAAAATGTATTACAAATCCATACCAAAACTTAGTGGCTTTATCTTATTTATTTAGGCTAACATTGATAAGAAATCGATTATCAATATGTCTCTGATATGAATGGCCATGCATAAGTCTTAATCAATCAACTGACGGAAGTTCGCTTGTAAACTTATTGTAACTCGTAATACACACACACACACACACAGGTGTGCGTAGTAATTGTTGTTACACGCTTTGAAATTTATCGCCAATTTGTGTATTTCGCCCATGCGTCATTCATCGCAAGAAACAGTCGCGCGCAGAAGCGCCACAAGTCATTGACTATGTCCATTAATTAATTCACGCAGTAGGCCCAATCGGCTGTCCAAGCAAAGACAACAAAAGATATAGCATAAAATTCGCGAGTCTATTGAACTTTGTGTTACAACAGCAGCAGCAGCAACAACATTGCCAAAAAAAATAGTTTTGCTCAAACGCCGAGGCAATATCAACAACAACAACAACAACAACGAGAGCAGCAACGCCAAACAAAAAACAAAATAGCAAAAAAAAACCAAACGCAAAAAAGTTCATTGAACCTGCAGGCAAATATAGCTACTGTTGTTGTTGCTAGTTTTACCCGAAAGATCAACGACACGCACAAAAATTGTGTAGAACAACAACAACAACAGTCATAGGCTCAACGCACGCACAAAAAGTCAATGAACTGACGACGTCGGCAGCGCGGGACAACAACAAAAATCGCTTGCAAAAAAAAGTGCGTGAGCCACGCGTCAGGCAACAACACCAACAACGCATGCAAAAAAGAAACAAAACAAAAAACAACAACAAAATATTCGCAAGATCGCACGCACCGCAACCAACACACACACACACACACACAAGCAAAATGAGGCCGGGCCGCGACATTAAAAATGTTGCCAAAATATCAAGCAGCGCGCAGCGAGCGATAGCAACAAGAGCGAGCAGTGCGATTGCCCACTTCAGACTCGCTCGCACTCGCTCGCACACGCACGCACAATTCGCAAACATTTCTCTCTGTTCTGCGCGGCGCTGCTCTCTCAACATTTTTTTCAAAGTCAAGTTGAAGAGCACCAAAAGCTGACGGCCGTCTGTGTGTGATTATGCGTGTGTGTGTGTGTGTGTGTTTGTGAATATTGTTTGCCTGTTTGTATTTGTGCTTTTATTTTGTGATCTTTTTTGTCCAATTCGCGAATTCTCTTTGCAATTTACGCTCTGCGCTCGGCTGGCGTCGCTGCCCAAGTCGCCGTCGCTGCTGCTACCGCTGCTGCTGCTTACACAATTCGCATGTTTGGCAAACATATGGCCCCGCAAATCTAGCCACAATTGCGTAATTGCCGTGACAGCAGAGGTTTTGAGGGACAAAATTGGGTTTTTCTTTATAATTGGAAATTTTCTGCTGCATTTCGTATTTAACAAACAGCCGATATTCGCACCAGGACCTCTTCCACAAGTTCGATCTGAAAAATCGGCGTCGGCCGTCATTTGCATTTGTTGAGTTCGGGCGCGAGTAATGCAGTCGAGGTGACCGGTCTGCCCGGCTTTGGGTTGTTGGAGGACCTGAAGGATCACACGTGCGTGGTGTATGATGTCTGCTTTGCCAACACCTACAAGGATGGCTCTGGCGTCGTCGAATTTCTGCCTCGCTCATGCTCTAATTACTAAAAAGAACCAAACTAAGTTTAGAATTAATCTTAACGTTTCCTACAAGCAGAAAAAAACTAATGAGAAGCTTTCAAAAATACCCCATAACCTGCCCCAAAACACTCCTTCTTATCGTTCGATCGATTAATCATTTATCGAAGAAGAAGAAACTCTTCAATCAATACTGGCGGAAATCCAATTGAAAGCAAATCAAAGCACACAAAAATAACACTACCAACAATGAGAAAAATTCATTTGGTAAATTAGGCTTAACGGATCATAATTATTAAGATGGTTCAAGGAAGGTCCTTCACACTTTCCCGTCTACGATTTGGTTGCATTCGTTTATCGTTTGGATTTTAACAACAAGAATAAGAAAACCAACCCCCACATCTATTCAAAAAATAAATATATATATTAAAGTGGAACGTTTATCAGTTGAGCACACAGAGAGTAAGAGAGAGAGAGAGAGAGAGAGAGAGAGAGCGAGAGCGAGAGAGAGAGAGAAAGAGAAAGAGTGCGTTTGCCAGCACTTGACAAATTCTTTTCGCTTATTCGTCATATACGACGTGCATTGTACATATGCAAACATACATACATACACGCATACATACACGCACACATACACGCATACATACATGCACACATACATACATAGTTCGTTATCTATTGTACAGTGACATACATGCATACGCCTTGTGCTGAGTCGAGCCTAAGGCACGTACGCAGCGTACCCGTTGCATGCCATTAGAAAGATATCGAGAATGAGACAGAGACAGAGAGAGAGAGAGAGACAGAGAGAGAGGGAGGGAGAGAATGAGAAAGTAAATAAAAATATATATATTCCATTTGTACATATCGAAGAAATGTATTAAAAACTATAATTATAAAAATAGACAGCAAAATAAACAGCAATAAAATGCAGAGGCAACAGCAACAACAACAACAGCAACAGCAGCAACAACAACACCAACAATGCAACAAGCAATGCTAACTGGAAATGCATTTGATACGCCGACAAAATAACCCACAATTCCACAAGTAAACATACATACATATGTACATGTATGTGCACCTAGTTTCTAATCTTTTAATTCCTCAGAAACAAACCCAAAAATATGAATACCCTTAAATATTCAGAGTAACATATATGTATATGTATGTATCCATGCATATCATATCTAAAACGTATTTATCGTATATATAGTCACTATAGTCTCGATAAGTTTTGCCAAGCTTTTTGTACTTCCTGATTCTTATAGGTTATGAATATGGTCCTAGAATATCATCTGTATTCCTTCCCCTGAAATATGTATTGCTCAGCAGCGAACTTTCCAGATCTGCTCATCAAATCTATATATATATATATATATATGGATTATGTTAACTGTATTGTGAGACCATTTTAGGCTGTTCCATTAGAAACCAAATGATATTTCAAGTTGAAAGGTGTTTATATAATGATATAAATATAATGTTTGTATTTGGACAATCAGCTGATTCTCGAAATGCTCAAATATAACCATGTGGGAATTGATCTGCTCCAGCAGTGAGTCAATCACAAGTTAATTAATTGTTGGATTTGATGATACCATAATTATTCACTGGCTGTTAGGAGCTGTTGACTTGGCTGATCTTTGGCCAACATTTTAGCCAGCCATTAATTTGCCATTATAGCAGCTGCCCGAAAATGCATTGGCTATTAGGCAAGTATTCATCTTTTTTTTTTTTTGTTTTTAACAGTTTTTTTTTTTGGTTGCACTCATGCAATTTGTCTGTTGTTGCACCTTTTGAACTGGCGGCAAGGCGACGCGATCAATCAATGCCAATAAGGCAGCAGAGTGTTCGATAGAGATGCCAAACCAAATGCACCTCCTAAAACGAAAAGCGGCAACACTTCCGGCCCGACAGAGACGGAGACTGAGAGCGAGAGAGAGAGAGAGAAAGAGAGAGATTGGTGAAAGAGGTTGTGGAGGAGGCAAAGCAGCTGCTGATACGACTAGTTTCGCATATGCGAATGCTGAAAACATATGTTGTTATCTGTATCTGACAGATACGTAAGTAGGTCACACGCACACACACACACACACACACACAGAGACAGACAGAGAGAGGCACGCATAGACACATAGACGGGCCGCTAATTCGCACGCACTCACACGCAACGAGCGGGCTGCGTAAATTGCGTATACGCAATGTGTGTCAAGGACAGATATGTGCGAATTTCTGTTGTTGTTTCTCTTTATGATTTTCAATGCTTAATTTTGCCGGCTGACGGCGCTCGCAGCTAAATTTAAATGACGCCGCGCCAGCTGGCAACAACAACAGCAGCAACAACAAGCAGCAGCCACACAGGCACCCACTGAACTAATTTGCGCAGATTGCGCTGGTGTGCGTGTGTGTGTCTGTGTGTGTGTGTGCGTAGATAGCATTGAATTTCAACTGGCCGGCAAACCCGCTAGAAACATTTTTCGCAACTAATTTCTTTTCAACGTTCGCTTTTTTTTTGTTGTTGTTGCTTCTGCTTCTTTTTTTTCGCAAAACTCACGCCCACGGTCAAGCCAAAGGTCAGCGACAGACAGACACAACCGACTGCAAAATTTCTCTTTTCGGTTGGGCAACATGACAGGCCAAACGCTTCGGAGAGCCCACAAAATAAATGACTTCAAAACTTAAATGCTGACAAACATAACAGAAACAAAAACAAAAAACTATACTGAAAATGGTATCATTTCGATATACAGATTATATATACGATTACTATTGTTATTCACATTTTGAATATATATATATATATATATATATATTGTGTATTCCTAATTATCCACAAAGTTGGAGAGTTGAGATGCGCTTGGGCGTTGGAGGCAAGTACATCTGTCACTGGAAATTCTTTCATTCGAATCTGTCACTCGCTTGCTTGCTGCCTTTGTGTGTCTAATTTCCAATTGGGTCGCACGCAACGCAACTTTTGCCATTTGCGAATTTTTTTTACTGTTTATTTTTATTTTTATTTTTTTTTGCAAACGCGTCGACCACGGAAACGAAACAAAAACGCTGTTGTTGGTGCTGCTGCTCCTCTTAGCTTGTGTGTGTGCGTGCGTGTGTGTGTATGCGTGTGTAGAGTGTGTATGTGTGTGCGTTAAGCAATGAACGCATTGCGTAATCGGCGCTGCTTGCTGCTGCGCCTTCGCAGCTTGGCAACACAGAGCAGAGGGCGCTGGTTAAGTTTAGTTGGCCGCCTAGTTAGCGCCTACGTTTCGCTATGTATGCATGTGTGTGTGTGTGTGTGTGCCTATGCTGCCTGTTTATAAAAGCAGTTAGAAATCCAAAGCCACGCAAACGCAGCCAGCTTTCATATGTGTATGTGTGTGTGTGTGCGAGCTTTTGTCAGCTGCTTTTTGGCGTCATGCGTAAGTGGCTATAAATTTAGCAGGCACAAAGCAGAAGCAGCAGCAGCAGCTGAGCCAGTAGCAGCAGAAGCAGCAGCAGCAGGCAAAGTCAAAGCAAAAGAACAAGAGCCAAAGTGACGCGCTGTCGAAGTCGAAGTCGACGTCCACAACGCCGTCGCCGTCAGCGTCGACAGTGACTTTTTGCTTTTTGTGTACAGTTGTTCATTTCATGCCTGCTTTTCGGCCGCCGACGAACGCGGAATAGAATTCGCTTTTTTTCGCATTATTATTATTTTTTTTTTCCTTTATTTTTTCGCGAAATTAGCAGCAGCAGCAGAAGCAGCAGCAGCGACAGCGACAGCACCAACAACATCTAACAGCGAATTCTTTTTATTTGCCATTTGATTTTATTTCGCTGCCTTCGTTTTTTTGTCTTTTATGGCGACGCACAAAAGCGCGTTAAGTATAGCCTATTGAGAACTACAACTACAACTACAACAACAACAACAACAACAACCACTAGCAGGCAGTGTATTTAGGTCAAATGCTCAACTGGCAACTGCGTGCCGATTCGCAAAAAAAAATAAGAGAACGAAATGAAATTTTTTTTTTATTTGCAATTTGTTTTTTTTTTTGTTTTTTGCTGGGTTTTTGCTGATTTCATTTATCTTTTTTGTCTTTTCGTTGATGTTGTTGCTAGTTGTCTGTGGAGCAACAACAACAACAACAACAGCAGCAACGCAAATGTTTTATTGCCTATGGTGTGTGTTGCCTGAATAACGGTTCATCAACTGCTCGCGAACATCGTGGCACAGATACATAAGTAGAGCCATAGATACATAACTATCCATGTGTGTGTGTGTGTGTATTCAAATACATGCCTCGCATATATGTATGTAGTTTGTATATGTATGTTTTACTTATGTACACACATATACAGATGTTTCTATGGCCAAGAAGCTAATAAAAAATGCCTAAAAAGCATTTTGCGGTTTTCTAAGCGTTTTTTTTTTTGTTTTGTTTGCGGCTACCTGCTCCCGAAACGTTGCCAAATTTTTGTTTGTTTTGTATTTATATATATACACACAAAAAACCAAAAATCGACTTAATTTCACAAGTTATTCAAGTGGCTAACAAACTGATTGCCAATGACAAAGTTTTGATCGCCTGAACTGAACCCATTTTGAAGCAAGCAATTCCCATTTTGCTCACAGTCGAACATCCAGTTTCAAACGACATTTAAATATCTGGTCAAAATTACACGCTCAATAATCAAATGAAGAGTCTGCTGCCTCCGATTATGTATTGGCATTTCAATTGCGAATGCTCTCATAAACATTCAGTTTGACAATTATATATTATAGAGACATATAAAGAGATTCGAGCAATTAAGTAATCAAGTAATTAATTGCAAGGTGAGAGCAAAAGGCAGTCATAATTCACTCAAATTGACATTTTCTGGTTTCGCTTACCACTTGAATGTTTTCATCTGAACTCTGTTTTGGTGGCACCACTCAACGACATCTTCTTCTTCTTATTCTTCCTCTGCTAAGCAACGCCCTGCTTCTTCCTGTTCATCTGCTGCTGCTGGCGTCATCTGCTGCTGCTGCTGCCTGCTGCTGCTGCTGCTGCTGCCTGCTGCTGCTGCTTTTGTTCGACCACACAAGTGCTTCACTTGCGCCTTGTGCCGCCCACTTTTTGGTTGGGTTGGATGCCTGTTGGGCTCGCTGCTGATCCGGTCACAACTTGTTCGGCTGACCCCGTGACCACGACGCAGATTCGGCCAGGTTGTCAAAGCATGGCTGTTGCGCACGCAATCGTGTTTGCTTTTTGGTTGGCTTGATGGGCGGCGCATATGATTCCATCGAGTAAATGGTGGATGCACCGTTCGCCGTTGTCATTGAGCTGATCTTCCAGCGGCCGGCGCGTTCCATTTTTAAGGCCCGATAGATGAGGTGTCGCGGCACGGGAATGGGCAGAGCCGCGTGCATCTTCTGCAATGGGTTTCTCAGTAAGAGTTTCGGAAGAGTTTTGAGTTGAGAGACACTCACCGAATTGTAGAGTTCCCTCTGATCCTTGCCGAGTTTCGTCCACGTGTCGGGTGTCCTCTCCATGGCCTCATCGATGCTGCAGTCGTGCATTATGCAAAACTCACGCACGTAGTTGTAGAACTGAATGGGCGTGGCTGTTTTAGGCCTAAAGTGTCCCATGGCAGCGATGAGTTCAAGTCGCTTCTCACCCGGCGTCCGATGAGTGGACTGCGTCTCAGCCGGATGAGCTCGATCTACGTTCGTATGCATTTAGACAGAAGTATTTGCCACTATTGTTGCGCTTGTTGTTGTTGTTGTAGCTGTTCTTTTTACAATTAATTTGATTCACTGCGATATTTAATTCATTTATTTGACAATTTTTGCAAAATTTACAAAATGATTTTTACATTCGGAAATGCCCAAAAATATTCGGAATTAAGTTGGAAAATTGTTAAATGAAACTTGTGCTTCAGTCGAGCACTTTTGATAGAATGAAATATGGCTAAGCAAACAAACGCAGCTGAGACAAAGCCTACTTGATTTACTTCGTTCAAAATAATATTGAAAGAAGCCTGATAATGAAGTTCGAAAAATAGCTCCATTTTCTAAATAGTCAACTTTTTGCATATTGAATTCTTTTAGCATCTTTTTTTGTTGTTAATCAACAGTGTTGCAAGGAATCATTGCTTTATTTCACATTATTCATTCCGGGAGCATTATACAGTAACAGCTGCAGTCACTTACTTACGTACAAACATATATATATATGTATGTGCACATATATATATACATACATAGTCCCGCTACCCTATCGGGCTCTACCTACTCGACTGGTTGTCGGTTTGTCGCGTAAAATCCGATGTATAGCTGCGGCTGCAAAAATAACACCAAAATAACAATATGTATCTGCCAGAGGAGTTTCACAACATTTTCAACTCAAAAATGATCGAAAATACATTTTGAAAAGTGTTTCTAAAAGTGTTTTTACCATTTGTTTGCATTAGCAGCAGTTTATCGTTATCGTAGCATTAGCAGCAGTTTATCGTTATCGTAGCATTAGCAGCAGTTTATCGTTATCGTAGCATTAGCAGCAGTTTATCGTTATTGTAGCATTAGCAGCAGTTTATCGTTATCGTAGCATTAGCAGCAGTTTATCGTTATCGTAGCATTACCAGCATCTTTTTCTGCGAGACCAGATTCAGGACTGCTAAGCCAATGATTCGTGCAGGGATGGGTCTTAGCTCTGGCGGATGCTCACGGCAATCCCTGGTAGGCTTGGGTCGTTGTCCTGCTGACAGACACCACAATAAAGGCCTTGCCACATTTGCATAAGGCAACATCTCAATTTCGAATATTTTGTTGAAATCTAGTTAATATTATTACGAATTGACCGCTAAATGAAAAGCCTAAAGGATTTCGCAGCAACTTAATCTGCTTGTGCTCATGGGAACATCTGAGACAACCAAGCTAAGAATTCTATTCTTTTGACCGTCACTGTACATATGTATGCATGTGTATGTGTATATATATATATTTATATATATATATAACTATTAGAACCAACCATAGCCAAATGGCAACTGCCAACTGCACACACTTGAGTTGCGAGCGCTCGAGCGTTGTTAACCTTGAACATTTGCGGCAAACGATGAACGGACCGCTACCCGACTTTCTGAGATTCCCTCCCCCAGTGCGATAACTCAACAATCTACGCTTTAAGCATATACACACACACACACACACACGCACACACATGTACTTTTGTATATAGGAATAGAACACAAAACTTCTAACAAGTTTTGCGCGTGCGCAGCGCGAATGCAGCCGCGCAAAGGTAAAGCAGCAAGCAAAAATAAAGAAAAGCAAAGCAAAATCAGCAGAATGGTTAACAAATGAAATGTTGAGAGAAACGACAACAACAATCATAAAAAAAAGAACAGGGTTGCTTAATACAAGTAGAGAGAAAGAGAGAGAGAGAGAGAGAGAGAGAGAGGGTGTCGCAGAGCTAGTTGAGGAAGGCGGCGCAAGACTGAAGCTGAATTTAATTCGCGCGCGCAACATGCACACAATAAACACAGACATACACACACACACACACACATAAACATATATATATATATATATGTGTATATATACATAAATATATATCGTAGATACACACTATACTAATACAAATGCTTTTTCGAGTTCCGTCATCAATGCGAAACGAAACCAAAACCAAACCAAACGAAACAAGATTCAATGTCAGTGTCAGGCAATTTTTATTATTTATTTATTTATTTGATATTTTTGTTGGATTTGTTGTGTATTTAAGCCAAAAGCAAGGAAGGTTAGCCAGAGGGGCGGTGTGCTGCAGACAGGTGCCGAGGGCACTCCAAAATTAGTGTTAGCAACAGCAACAGCAACCACAAGCCAGCAATATGCATTGAAAGCCGCCGTTAAATAGTTAACTTTCAGCTATTAAACCCGGCATTACTCATGCCATACATAATATATGTGATCTCTACTATAAATATATATATATATATATGTATATGTATAGAGCTAACGTTTAAAATGATTCCTAGTTGCGGTTGTTGCTGTTCGTTCCTCTCAGTTTTACTTAATTACACAGTGAGAAGGTAATCACAGAGAGTTTGTCTTTGATTGGGTCTAGAGTCTAGACTCTAACAACGCTTAATAGCCGCTCCGATCGACTGCTCGTTTATCACAGTGTCTGCGAATACACATATTTAAAAGAGCCAGCAGCAACAGCAGTAGCAGCAGCAGTAGCAGTAGCAGCAGCAGCAGCAGTAGCAGCAGCAACAGCAGCAGGAACAGCAGCAGCAGCAACAGCAGCAGCTTCTTATAATCATGCGACTTTTTCCTACTCTAAGTTTAATAATTATAATATATATATATATATATAATATATATATATATAATATATATAATAATTAATAACATTTGTTTGCTATATGTTCAACTTAGTTTACGCCGCAGCAACAATGACAGACAGTCGTCATTCGCATTATATATATTAAGTATTGGTGGTGGTTTCTCGATATCGGCAAACATTAATATATGCACAAAGTCAAACAGACATATAAGTATGGCAAATTATGTTGCACTTACTTAAATCTATTAACTAATTGTTATTTTAAGTTGATTTTTTTCTGATCAGTGGCAAATGCAAATATTCATTTATTTGACCACATTACTTATGCCACATTATACAAACCTGCATAAAACTCCTGTACTACATAATATACTATAGTATTTACTAATATTTTTTACACACCTACACACACACACACACATACGTGCATATAAATTGTGCTGTTATTTGTTGGTTTTCATTTCTGTGAATATTTTTGATTTCGAAATAGTTGTTGCATTATTTATGGCTGTCTTATGGTGGCAAAACTAAAATGGCAGCCGAAACTATGCCTAGGCACAACAGAGTGGGAAACCATTCGAGTTGTGTGTGTGCGAGTGTGTGTGTGTGTGTGTGTGCTATTGTTGTTGTTGTTTTCTTTCCACTTTTCACTCTGTCGCACTTTTGTTTGTTCGTCTTGACTGGCAGCGCCTCGACCTAGGCTCGTTTAACCTATGCCATCTCGTTTGCACACACACACATATGTGTGTGTGTATGGGTGTATGTGTGTATGTGTGTATGAACAACCCTTACCGCCTAGGCATTGCGACCCTTCGTTTGCCCCGACTCCCCTGTCTTCCTGCCTCGCTCGCTCAACCGAGCATTTAATGCGTTCAGCCAAAGAGCCTCGCTTTCACTCTCTCTCTCTCTCTCTCACTCTCTCACTCTCTCACTCACTCTCTCCCTCTGTCTCCCTCTCGCTCGCTCGCATTGCCACTCTTTCTCTCCCTCACTCTCACTCACTTACTCTTGCATTTTGTGTGTGTCCAGTTGGCTTTGCCTGCTGCTTGACTTGAAATTGAGCTACCCTACACACACACCACACACACACCGCACACACACACACATACACGCACGCAGGCATAGCACACGCCTCTTCTGGGCTTCTCTAGGCTCTGGTGCTGCTGCTGCCTGCTGCTGTTGTTTGCCTTGCGTGTTGTTTTGCCTGCTCCTATCCACCCCCAACTCAGCACCCTTCCGCCTTAATACCTGCACTACAGGCTTACTACCTCAAATATTTCGAATATTTCTAGACTTAATACACACACACACACGCACACACACACACGCACATATATATATATAATTTTTTGTTTGGGGTTGGACAGTTGCTGTTGGGCGCTTTGCCAATTGTAGGCGTGTGGATGTTTCTTCTTCTTATTGTTGCTGTTGTTAGTTGCGTTGCGGCGATAATGCAACGGCCATTGAAGTTGCGCCACACACACACACACACACCGATACTCATAGCACATATATCGCATATATATGTATATATATATATATATATATATATGTATATATATATTTCAGTGCGAATCGCTGAAGCGTTGACTGCGACAGCTTCGTTTTATGTTTCGGGCTCTCGCATTCGTGAGCACAAATATATCCACATGCCTTCCTCTCCTCTGCACACACCAAGCCACACACACAACACACTCAACACACACACCTACACCCCCCTCTGTGTGTTAGCATTCACCTGCTTTACTTCACATTTCACATTTTACACTATTTGCATTTGCGCAAAAAGTGCAAAAGTTGACACACACGCAACATGCAACAACAACAGCAGCAACAAGAACAGCAACCACATGTATTCCACTGTTATTATTATAATATGCAAGTATGTGTGTGTGTGTGTGTGTGTTTGGGTGTGCTGCTTCATAATGGCCGCCATTTTGCTGGCCCTTGGCAGCATTTGCACTTAATGAAATTCTTTTTTAATAATATTTTGCCTTGCACACATTATATTTTCATTCATTCTCTGACTCGCTCACTCTTTCTCGTTGCAGGTGAGTGTTGTCAACGCTTCCACGACCTTTATTTATTAATGGATTTCTCACCCCGCCCGTCGCCCCCCCCCTGGCGCCCCTCAACTTCCGCTGTTTGACGTGAGTGCATTAAGAGCGTAAATCAATGTGCATGTTTTGGTTAACGAAAATGGAATTTCCAATTTTCCCAATGCATTTGGCTAATGATTCATAATCAATAATAATTAATAAATAATTGTTTATAAATATTAGAGCAGAAAGAAATACGTAATTGGAGACAGCTGCGACAATATTCTTACGTCAATTACGAATGACATTTTTGATATACAATTCCTTAAAGCAGACCAACAATGTTGAAGAAGTGTAAAAGTTGAGTTTAAAGAAGATATAACTTGAAATAAGTTCGATATTCTTCTCATACAAAAGTTGAGTTTAAAGCAGATATAACTTGAAATAAGTTCGATATTCTTCTCATACAAAAGTTGAGTTTAAAGCAGATATAACTTGAAATAAGTTCGATATTCTTCTCATATAAAAGTTGAGTTTAAAGCAGATATAACTTGAAATAAGTTCGATATTCGTCTCATATAAAAGTTGAGTTTAAAGAAGATATAACTTGAAATAAGTTCGATATTCTTCTCATACAAAAGTTGAGTTTAAAGCAGATATAACTTGAAATAAGTTCGATATTCTTCTCATACAAAAGTTGAGTTTAAAGCAGATATAACTTGAAATAAGTTCGATATTCTTCTCATACAAAAGTTGAGCTTAAAGAAGATATAACTTGAAATAAGTTCGATATTCTTCTCATACAAAAGTTGAGCTTAAAGAAGATATAACTTGAAATAAGTTCGATATTCTTCTCATACAAAAGTTGAGCTTAAAGAAGATATAACTTGAAATAAGTTCGATATTCTTCTCATATAAAAGTTGAGTTTAATGAAGATATAACTTGAAATAAGTTCGATATTCTTCTCATACAAAAGTTGAGTTTAAAGCAGATATAACTTGAAATAAGTTCGATATTCTTCTCATACAAAAGTTGAGTTTAAAGCAGATATAACTTGAAATAAGTTCGATATTCTTCTCATACAAAAGTTGAGCTTAAAGAAGATATAACTTGAAATAAGTTCGATATTCTTCTCATATAAAAGTTGAGTTTAATGAAGATATAACTTGAAATAAGTTCGATATTCTTCTCATACAAAAGTTGAGTTTAAAGCAGATATAACTTGAAATAAGTTCGATATTCTTCTCATACAAAAGTTGAGCTTAAAGAAGATATAACTTGAAATAAGTTCGATATTCTTCTCTTATAAAAGTTGAGTTTAATGAAGATATAACTTGAAATAAGTTCGATATTCTTCTCATACAAAAGTTGAGCTTAAAGAAGATATAACTTGAAATAAGTTCGATATTCTTCTCATACAAAAGTTGAGCTTAAAGAAGATATAACTTGAAATAAGTTCGATATTCTTCTCTTATAAAAGTTGAGTTTAATGAAGATATAACTTGAAATAAGTTCGATATTCTTCTCATAGTTGAGCTTAAAGAAGATATAACTTGAAATAAGTTCGATATTCTTCTCATATAAAAGTTGAGTTTAAAGCAGATATAACTTGAAATAAGTTCGATATTCTTCTCATACAAAAGTTGAGTTTAAAGCAGATATAACTTGAAATAAGTTCGATATTCTTCTCATACAAAAGTTGAGCTTAAAGAAGATATAACTTGAAATAAGTTCGATATTCTTCTCTTATAAAAGTTGAGTTTAATGAAGATATAACTTGAAATAAGTTCGATATTCTTCTCATATAAAAGTTGAGTTTAAAGAAGAAATAACTTGAAATAAGTTCGATATTCTTCTCATATAAAAGTTGAGTTTAAAGAAGATATAACTTGAAATAAGTTCGATATTCTTCTCATGTAAAAGTTGAGTTTAAAGAAGAAATAACTTGAAATAAGCTCGATATTCTTCTCATATAAAAGTTGAGCTTAAAGAAGAAATAACTTGAAATAAGTTCGATATTCTTCTCATATAAAAGTTGAGTTTAAAGAAGAAATAACTTGAAATAAGTTCGATATTCTTCTCATACAAAAGTTGAGCTTAAAGAAGATATAACTTGAAATAAGTTCGATATTCTTTTCACAGAAAGGGTAAACTTTGACTGGCCGATCAGCTAGTATGCCACAAGGATATTTTGAGTTCTTAGATCTTAAATTTTCTTCTTAGATGAGTTCTGTCTGGAATGCATTCATCTCTTCTCCTTTTGTTATATACATACATATGTAAACTGATTGTAGATCCTTTTCCTTGATTATGGGGTTACAATAATCAAATTTTAGATGCTTAATGCTGTTAGTGGTTAAGTGCGTGCTTGCGGTGAACAGTGCGATGGAGAGGCCCAAATGAAAACTGCGCCCAGTCACGAAACAACATTTTAACCGGCAAAGAACAGCCGAGTGATTTTGTGGGGCGACAGCTGCGTGTGCCGACTTGTAATTAGATTGTTGACCTGACAGGCCCTTACTCAGACTTGGGGGAACTCCTCCAGATATCCTCCTTCCTCCTCCTCCTCCTCCTCCTCCTCCTGCTCCACTTGGCTAACGAATGTGGCTTGCAAGTTGCAACTCTTGAGTCTGCGAAAATTGCTGCCTCATGAGTTGCTGCTGCCGCTGCTGCCGCTGCTGCTGCTGTTGTGGTTGTTGCTTTTGTTGTTTTCCGCGTGGGGGCCAAAAAGTTGCGTACGGCGTCTGTCAAAAATCAACAAACAAAAACAGTAAAAAAAACAAAAGCGAATATTTGCTTTGACAACTCGACAAACTATCTCTCTTTCTCTCTCTCTCTCTCTCTCTCTCTCTCTCTGTCTCTCTGTCGCACACAGAATGAAGTCAAAGTTGCAGCCTGGCAAGCAAACAGCCCGCAACAAAGTTGCAGTGCCGCAAATATTGACAGCAATTATTTTTGTTTTTGGATGGCATGCCACACAAAAAAAAAACTTGCTGCGTTGCTTTTCTTAATTTTTTTTTATTATTTTGTATTTCTAAATTAAATTCGATTCACGCAAAATGCCAGCTAATAGCTGAATAGGAAGCAGCCCAAAGACGTGACTACAAAGCGAAGGATGCAACAACAGCAGCATCGTCAGCAGCAGCAGCAGCATCATCAGCAGCAGCATCATCAGCAGCAGCAGCAGCAGCCGCTTTAAGCGTGGCAAGTGTTGTGCTTTCGGCATTTTGTGGCATGACGGAATAGCGTCCCACAATCGCAACGGCAACATGTTGCAGCAAACAGCAACAGCAACAGAGCCACCCAGCGGCTTGCGCAGGCGCGCACCTACACTTTTGCCCTGAATGCTACTTGGCAGCCTCCTACTGACTGCGACTCTAACTGCAACATCGACTGGAGTCGACTTCAACTGCCAACTGTTGACTGCCGACTCCGACTCCAACTCCGACTGCTGACTGCTGACTGTGGCAGAGCCGCCAGAGCTGAGATTAACATCACTATGTCATAAAGTTTGCCAGTCAGCTCTGATCCCATAAAGTTTTGTGCGTTTCACTGAACTCCCTCCAAGCCACGAATCCTTTCAGCTATCGCATTGCATATGCCACATCAGCAACAGCAACTGCAACAGCAACAGCAATCAGCAGTTCAAGTTCAAGTTGAGCTATTTCGTCATTGAGAAACCAATTTTATCTGTTCATTGAAAATTATTTACCTTAGATTAGTAAATATTTGCTGCAGTATGAGCACAATTTGTTCACTTGCCACAAAATGCTGAATACAACACAAATATTGAAGAGAACATTTTCGTGTGTATTATAATAACCCAACTATAGATGAGAGTATGTTGAAAACGACTTGCATTTTGTACATAATTGCTTCGTTCCTGTTGCTGCTGCTGCTGTTGTTGTTGTTGCTATCGTTGCACTTTAGGCTGCTGCACGCAGAGCACGCATTTTCAGCGTGAAATGCAATTTCTGCGCCAAAGGAATTTCAATTGTGTTGGTGTGTGCCAAGTACCCAACTGCAACTCCAAACTGCAAACTGCAAACTGCAAGCTGACTATAACTGCTGACTGCAGATTCAGCTGCAACTGCAACTGCATCTATGTGTGTGTGTGTGTGTGTATTGTAATTTGGTTTAGTGCAGCTGGAAAAACTCCCGCAACATAGAGCAGAAGACGGCAGTTTACCAGTTGCGAGTCTCTTCAGTTCGTCAGTTTGTCAGTTTGTCCGTTTGTCAGTCAGTCAACGCACGACGCTCACGCAAATCACGCAACTCGAATTGTCTTGGCAATGCCTGTTCTAGCCAAGTTTCTTTACTGGCCTCTTCTCTTGCCAATTTCATTTGCCGCCGCATTCCTTTGGGTAGCTGCTGTTGCTGCTGCTGCTGTTGCCACTGCCACATCTTTCGAGCCGCGTCTTCAGCTGCATCTTTTGGCTGTGGCTTTGGTTGCAACTTCGTCTCTGGCTACGGCTTCCACTTCTACTTCTACTTTTCATTTTTAATGTTAGTTGAACTTGGAGGCCACTGCAAATTGCACTCTGCACAATTTCCAGACGTCAAAAATCTATTGTTGCTCTTCTTCTTCTACTTCTTCTGCTTGTTGTTCCCGTTCTTCTTCTTTCTTTTTTTGTTTTTTTTTGTTCTTGCAACGCAAGAAATGAAAAAAGCTTACGGCTTTGAAGTTGGATAATTTTTATGTTGAATCTATTTACAATCGCACAGAGCCGACAGATAAGCATCAAAGTGGAGCATGCGAAGTTGCCAGATAGTTTTCAATTTTCAACTGCCATTTATTTCACACAGCTGTTAAATATTCAGAAATTGGAATAGAATAAATAATACGAGTTATATATCGTAAATATTTATATGAGTATTTATAGTTGTATATGATTGAGGGGCTGCGGGGCAATGCAACCCAGTTTGATATGTTGTGCCTCATTCTGAGCTTATAGCTTCCTTCTCTTCTTGCTTCTAGATACTGCCTCTACTTCTGGCAGATATCGGCAGATTCTGCTTTATGTGTTATTTGCCACATCAATGTTTGCAGCACGCTAAAACATGAGGAAGATTGCCAAGTTATATTGCTACGGGTATCCCAAAGCGAGTCCCTTATGCCTCCTTTTGTGTATTTATTATTGTCATATGGTTCAGTTCCTCGTCACTTTGGGGATCACTAGACACCTTGACTGACCTCACTATGCTTATATAGCATTTGCCAATTGTAATAAGTAAAATAAACCTTCGATTTATTGGCCAACTTCGACTTGATAAAGTTCAACTGGCAATGTGCAACAGCAGCTGGAACGTGCCACGCGGGCACGCTTAAAAACTTTTTATTTTTTTTAGTTGATCTCCAAAATTTTTGTTGTTGTTTTGCAGTTTTGCAGTTTTGAGCTGAGTTGTGAGCTCTTCTCTGGTTGGTCTTTGATACGCGCCAAATTAACATGTTGTGTTGCTTGTTGCTTGTTGCTGGTTGCTGGTTGCTTGGCTGCGTGGCTGCTTATCTTTATCGACATTCGTTTTCTCTCTCGTGCCTGGCTTTTAACTGGCCACAACCACAGAACTGTGTCGGGCAGGCCAAACAACTTGCCAAAAAACAACAACAACAACAACAACAAAAAAGTGAACAAAAAAGTGCCAACTGCTGTTTTTTCCGTCTGTTCTTGCTGCTGGTTGTTCTTGGCTACTCTTTTTGCTGGTGGTCCTGCCACTCGCCCTTTTGTTCTCGACAACTCCTTTTTGACCACAATCAATGCGAAGCTCTTGTTTTTTAGTTGCTGTTGTTGTTGTTGTTGTTTTTTTTGAGTTGTTTTTTGCTTGCCAGCTGCCTATTGTCTGCAATATTGCTGCTGCGTCGCATGTTGCTGGTTGCAGCAACTGCCTGGCTGGCTGCCTGTGTGTTGTGTGTGGTCAGTTTTGCGGCTCTGCGAGTTGATTACTTAATTCTATTGATGACGTTTTGACTGATTGCCTTATGAGCTTTCACTTTTTTGTGCACAATGCCAGTTAATAACTGGACCAGCTTTCATGTTGCTGTTGCTGTTGCTGTTGCTGTTGCTGTTGCTGCCGCTGTCTTTTATTGTTATGAATTATTCATGCAACAAGCACAAGGCGCAATCACACACACACTTCTTTTTTTTTCCTATGTTTGTTTGCTTGTGGCCAGCACGGGGACTTCATCAGACTTCGACTTCAACTTCAACTGCAACTCAAACTTCAATTTCATCGTGGCCGGTAAACGTTTCAATTCCCTCCACTGTTTTAGGCAAACACTCTGCTACAAAATTTGCCATTAATAATGGAGGTGCAGTTGCAACATGCTTGTGGCAGACAGAAACTCATATTTTGGATAACAAATGATTTCCAATACTTCAATTGGAAATCTGGGCTTCAAATTTAGATATTGCATAGATTTTCCCTCACTCTACTTTTGACTCTAGAGATATCTGTGTGTTTGAGCCAAAATATTGTTGCACAGTGTGGCTTGGCTGTAAAATGTTAACCGCTAGATGACTTTATTAAGACAACAATCGCCGCCGACAGTGTTGTCCAATCAAAATGGACCGCACAACATGATTTAGTGGCGAATTCCTTCACACCTGCCATGTCCGTCATGTCAATAATGCCACCAATTCTGCGCACCAGGCCAACACACGCACACACACACACGCAGACACACACACACACACACTTTGGCCAACTGATAATGATGTGACAAAACAGCAGTTGGCTTTGGATGCCTGCCTGGTTGCCTTCCTTTATTTGTCGTTGTTGTCTCTGTTGTTGTTGTTGTTGTTGTTGCAGTATCTTTTTCTCTCTTCGCTGCTCGACTCTTTGCCTGCAGCGATTGTTGGCCGCCGCCGCCTGCGGATTGGCAACAACTGGCAATCACGTGGCTAAAACTGAGAGCCAAGCTTCGAATTGCTGGGGCCCCAGTCCTCAAGGCACGTCGTCGCTGTCATTAACGTGATTTTGTGTTGCTGTTGTTGTTGCGGCTGTTTTGTTGTTGTTGTTGTTGTTGTTGCTGCTGCTGCTGTTGGCACATTATGCGTTATTACGCGTGCGCAGCCGCCGCTTTCCCACTTGGCCAACTGCTGCTGCTGCTGCTGCGGCTTGAAGACGACTAAAATTGTCTGTGATATCTTTTGGCGTTACACCAACGTTAAGCTAAAGTGACACTTTGACAGCGATGCGTGATAAACGACAAAAGCAACAACAGCAACAACAAAAATCACAATGCCAATGTTGCTGTTGTTGTTGTTGTGGTTGTTGTTGTTGTCATTGTCGTTGTCATTGGACGAAGATACACACATGCTTCACATGGGAAACGCATTCGTCTAACGGTTGCTGCAATTTGTAATTCCTTTACTGTTTTGTTGTTTGTTGTTTGTTGTTGGTCTTCTTCCTCTTTTTTTTATTTGCCAGCCAACTGATATGCTAATTTACCATGCCACAGATTGGCTGAAAAGCCGCAAAAGATCATTGGGCCAAGAACTGCTGCCACTCGTGTTCCTTTCCAGCTGAGATATGCCTTTTCGTTTGATTACCTGGATTTATGATGTGCTTAATCCATTTTTTACCTAATCAATGAGAAAGTTGTACATAAATAATAAAAAACCAATGATCGAAATATGGGCCAAATTGTCGAATTGTGCACTTAAAGAACCAAAGTCTGGAAAACGAGATAAGAGATCAGCAAATGCCACACAATGTTGCAACGAGTGGAACAAATGCAAGCAATTGCTTGACATTCTCTACTTAGATCAACTAAAGATCTATCCATAGGTCTATCCACAGATCCATCCATAGATCTATCCACAGATCGATCGCGTTTAGAACATGCATTTGGATTGCTCAAAGCTTAGCGATTCAATCACCAGCTGTGCTCAGAGTTTGTTCCAAATTCAGATCTCTTCTCTCTGCTTCTCTCCCCGTCCCTCTCTCTCTCCCTCTCTCTCTCTCTCTCTAATCTGGACAGTCTGATCTTGACATTCGGTTCTCGCAACAAGCGACTTATCGCTCGTTGGAAATTTCCTCATCCATTGCACGCTGATTGATGGATCTTGTTAAATTTCTTTCTTTTTGTTTTTATTTTGTGTTGCGCTAATTTTTGCAGGATGCAAAGTGCTGCAAATGATTTGAGGCCCAGTTGTGGAGTCCAATTTCAAAACAACATTTGAGCAAAGCTGAGTAAACAACAGCAACACCAACAACAACAACAGCAACAGCAACATCAACAACAGCGACAGCAACAACGACAACGCTTTCCGCTCACGATAAGCCAATGGGCCAAATAACAGCAACAATGAGCAACAATTGTTGCTCTGCCACATATATATATATATATATGTGTGTGTGTGTGTGTGTGTGTGTGTGTGTGCGATACGCGTGTGTGGGCGCAATTTTCCATTGAATTATAATTTTTCATATTACAAGAATATTTTTTTCTTACTATTTTGTTGTTGTTGGCTTTTCATAATTTTCATTACATGTTTGTTTGTGGTTGTTGTTGTTGTTGTTGCTGTTGTTGCTGGTGCAGTTTCTAAGCATGTTGTTGTTGTTGTTGTTGTTAGCAAAGCCCGAGTCAAAGACTTGATAAAGATCTATTTGTTGCAGCTCGGCTCGAGTGCGGGCTGCAACAACAACAACAACAACAACAACAACATGAACATAGAGCAACAGAAAAATATTGCAACAATCTGATAAGAATGTTGTGTATTGGCAAAAGCAGCACAGACAAAAGACAACAGACAAACGACTGCGACTGCGACTGCGACTGCGATTTGGATTTGGATTGCGGTTCGTGTCTTGACTAGACCCGACGCTCGATGAAAAACGCCAGAAATAAACATGTAAACCAAAAAAAAAAAAAATGGGAGAAAAAAGGCAGCAAAAAATAAGATAAATGCAAGGAAAATAGAAGCCACAGTTGAAGCCGAAGTGCGTTGCCTGTCAAAACAAACAAAACGAACAACAACAATAGCGACAACTTGTGGCAACTCTCGGCGCATAACTCTGTTGTGGAGACCGCCCGACAGACTGCTGGGGCAGGCAGACAGAACGACCGCCCACCCACGCAGGCCGGCCCGCAAATTGACGAATTGTGGCAGTCGACGCAGTGGCGCAAATCGGGAACGCCAATGACATTATAATATGTCAATTTTTATGCCGCTTGGCAGGCGCGTGTTACAAAATGTCAAAAAACGCAGCGGCACAACTCAAACAACAACAGCAGCAATAAAACCAACAACTGCAACAACAACAACAACAACAACGACAACTCTATTGTGCGCCCACGCTTGCTTGTTGTTGTTGTTGTTGTTGTTCTTCTTGTCATTCAAAACGCGAACATTGGTTGTTGTTGTTGTTGCTGTTGCTTGTCGTCCTCCAAATGCAAACAACATGCAACATTTAACATTTTTATGCGATTTTGCTAACGTTTTGTCATGTCTTGTCCAAGTGCGTGAGTGTGTGTGTGTGCGACAGAGAGAGAAAGAGAGAGAGAGAGAGAGAGGATATGAGAAAGACAGACAGTTAGCCATTTGTTGGTTTATTCAGTTAGTTAGTCCATGGCTAAGATGGTTATGGTTTTTGACAGTATACGGAATATCTGCTGCAAATAAAACCGTTAATGTTAAATGTTATGCAAATTAAAACGCTTAAGGATGCCGCACAAAGAGGAATCGAAAAATCAATCGTCTTCCGAAATGATATTTTAATGAAAAATGCTCAATTTTTTGCTCTCTTTGTGATTTGGCGCAATGAATCAGAGCAGAGGATCATTATCGATGGTTGGTGCCACATTTAATTGCCACAACATCTAATAACAGGCAGAAATAGTTTTAGTTTTGTTACTTATCACAAGATCACAATTTTAAGCACGACATGAAACTGAGAAATAAATGTATTTGATTATCTAGGACATGATCGGTAGTTGGTCGATTGAGTTGCGACCGTTGGCGATTGGTTAATCGGTTGTTGTTGTTGTTGTTGTTGTAGTTGTTGTTATTGTTATTGTTGTCTTCCTGCTTGGCGAGGCTGATATACATATTTATGTGTGGCATAATTACCATGATCTCTAACCGATTTTTAATTGAATTAAAATGCGAACTAGCAAACGCTGCATAATAATAAATTGCCGTCGATTGACGATCGTTAGCAACAGCCAAAAGCGAAAGTTGCGTTCGCCAAATTGGCCAAGTCTTAGATCGTTTGCGATCGCCGATCTCTGAGTGTTGCTGTTGTTGTTGTTGTTGCCGGTAGTCGTCCTGTTTTGTTGTTGTTTGTGCTGCTGCTGCTGCTGCTGCTGCTGCTGTTGTTGCTGTTGCTGCGATTGTTGCTGTAAATTAAGATCGTGCGATTAGCGCTGACAGCGCAATCCCAGCTGAGAGAGCCGCTAACTCTCTGAGCTTTCTACATTTTTAATGAGCATTTCAGCTGCCGCATCGATCGTGCCCCGGCGGCATACAAGGCGCCATCAATCGTCCGTCCATCCATCCATTAATACATCCATCCACAGATCGGGGTGTGGGTGGGCTCTCCTCTACCAGCTTATCACAAATTATGGGAACACAACATTCCATATAAGTTGTCTACGCTTTGCGCTTCAGGTTCCCCCACTCGATCGATCGATCGATTGCTTATGCAAATGCCCTTTCTATCATATCTATTGATATTGATCACAGCTTTCGGCGCTATTCTTTCTCCTTCTTCTGCTTCTTCTTCTTCTTCTTCTTCTTCTTCTTCTACTTATATTTCTATTTCGACTTTTGAGAAGAAATAGCTTAGTTTGGCCTTTCCTCCATTCCATTTATCATTCTCAGATACTCTCTTCGCTGTATCTTCTGCCAACTCTGGTATTTTTGATTAATTTCTGCATAATTGCCAACTTGTTGCTATATATATTTTGTCGTTTGTGTTCCTTTCGCTATGTTTGTTAAGTTGACAACTTGAATTAATCTTCTCAAATTATAAGCTGAACTTCAGTTTCGAATTTGTAAAGGGTATTTCGTCTTTCACAAGCAGCTTTTAGTGCGGCTGCTGCTGCTGCTGCTTGTGCGGGTGCGGATGTGGATGTGGATGCCTGGTCAGGTCGCCTTCGTCGTCGTCGTCACAGTCTCCTGCTCCACGACCCGACCTGTCTGCAACTCCCCTTCTTGCAGTCCCTCTTCCACAATTGACTACAACTACTACTACAACTACAACTACTACTGCAACTACTACTACTACTACCACTACTTCTACTCCTACAACGCCTTTGTCTTCCGTTGAACGAGAGTTGCAACCCTTCGCCCCTTTGCCCCCTCACCCATCCCTTGTCTGATGCTGTGTATTGCCGTTGTTAATTTGCGTTTTGTTGCGTTTGCCAGTTCAGTAACATGGATTTGTTGTTCTCATTGTTGTTGTTGTTGTTGTCGCTATGTTGGTTGTTGTTGCTGTGTTGGTTGTTGCTGTTGTTGTTGTTGGCTGGCAAATTGTTACACGCGTTGCTGCTTTGATGTCTTTATGGGTTTTGAATTTGTGGGCTCCATTCGCAGGCACAATCGTGACTGCAATTCGCAGGGCTCCAAGCCGCTCACCCGCCCCCTCCATCGCTGAGTCTGAGCCGGAGTAGAAGTCGAAGTTGAAAGCCAGACAGTGTTAGAGATAAAGAGAGAGAGAGAGGGAGATGCAGAGAGATAGGGATAGGGATAGGGAGAGAGAGAGAGAGAGAGAGAGAGAGCGAACGTCTTGGCCAAAAGACATAATCAAATGTGGACAAAATTATTGAGCAATTTAGTTTTACTTTATGGAGCAATTGCAATGCTCGGGAAGTCTCTTTGTCCCTTGTGCCCCTTAGCATCTTTGGGTCGAGAGTGTTGATGCCTCATGGAGTCTCATGGAGCCGGGAATTTGTGGAGCGTTTTCTTTATGTTTATGCGGTAAATGGCATTAATGGATTTATAGATGTACGCTCATAGCATCCAGCTCCGACTACAGCCCTGGGAGCCTCCATCTATGTGGCGTTGTTGCTGTTGTTGCTGCTGTTGTTGTTATTTTAGTCTTCTTCTTCTTATTGTTGTTGTCGTTGTAGCTTGTTTGCGCATAGTTTTGATTAGGATTTATGTGGTGCGGAGGCCATGTGAACCGTGTGGAACTGTGTGGCAGGAATGGAACGGTGGGTGAAGGGTGGGTGTTGCTAACAAAAGGAAACTGAGAGCGCTTCTTTAAGTGAATCGCATCAATCATGATGTAAGTGTTGTATAAGTGGCAAACATAAAAGAAGCGATATCAGTCCTGTACAATAAATTGCATCAATCAAGCCGCAAGTCAATCAAATGTCTGTTATCAATCATGATGTAGGGCATGATGCTTGAATATTTGAGCATAGAGTAACGACAAAATGCTGCAGAGGTCTCATCAAAGATGCATCAATCAATCAATTGTTTTCAAATATATCAAATTAATCATGATGTAAGTTCACTATGCATAGAGAATACACCAAAATTATATCAAATGAATTGATTTAAATTGGGGACAGCTTCAAGTATTTAAATGGATAAGTAACGCCAACAAAATAAACAAAATTTATCTAGATTCAATCAAGAGTCAAGCATTAGTAATTGAAGGTTCAACAACTTTAATGGGTGTGAAAACTGTGTGAATAAGTTATTGTGTGCTTCAGCAGATCAAACGCATATATAATAAATCAATCATTTAATACAGCTCATACCTTAATAGAGCTCATTAGCATTTTTGCATGCATGCATTGTAAATCTGCAGAAAACGAATTGAACTGAACCAAAATCGAGCGGACTTACCACTTAAGAGCTTCAATCAAGTCACTTCGATTGAGGCGTCAATCAAAACATCGCCTCGTAGAATGGCGAATTCGATTTGAACTTTACAGCGACCTCACACAACACCCACACATACACACACACACACATATACATATATATGTATGTATATATAAATAAATACACATTTACATTGTGGCAAACAAGTAAATTTGATTGATGGTTGCATTGAGTTGGCAATCCCCGAATGCAGCCCGAGGATTCGCCACTCTCCAGCCTGGAACTGAAAGGCATGACAAACGTTTTCTTTTTCCCTTTTTTTGTTGTTGTTGTTATTTTGTTGCTATTCTCTACCGAGCCGTGCCCAGTTTTATGCTCATTTTTTATTTAGCTTCGTTTTATTCTTATATATACATATATATACATATGTATATATAGTGTATGTATATACATTTTTTTTATTTTTTTTTATTTTATTTTGTTTGCGGGTTCTTTTAGCCGCTTTTGCCCTTTGGCCAAAAACTGTCGCAACTCATCAATTTTCATTCAGGCCACAGCTCTTCGGCTCTCGCCTATTATTCACGCCTAGCCAAGGAGCAGAGCAAACGTGCGTCCAGTCAGTCGCCAGTTTCCCACTTCTCCAGTTGTCCATTTTTTTTTTTTAGCTCAGCTCTGTGCCTCAGTGGGCGTTTGGCTCTGACGTTAAGCCAGAGCAATGAATGCTTTTAGCTGAAAACTGAGTAATTGAGTGACAATTAAGTTATTTCTAGACGAACAAGCCGCGATCAGCACTCAGCCAGCTAGTTTCCCAGTTCCCCAGTTCCCCAGTTGGCCAGGCTCTCTAGTTTGGTCAGGCTTTTATGAAATATTACCAAGTTCATATCTCAATTATGAATGCTGCTGCCACAGTGGCCAATACGCGATGTGCGCACCAGCAAATTCCATTGAGTAATTAACTTGAGCAGATGCAAGTCGTAAATTCTGTAAATTCCAAAAAATTGATTAAGTTAATTAACTACAACAAGCACAATTAAATAAATCATAACAAAATTCCTCCAATAAATTCGTCTGGTTTTTAATTACATATTTCATTGGCATATTTGTGGATAGCAAATATATATATTAAAGCCACATTCATAATTTCCACACGAGCACAATTTTCCATTTTGCTTATTTAAATAAGCATTCCAAATGTGAAAAAACATTTATTTTATTACTTTTCTAGTTGCATTTGGTTGATTTTGTTATATTTTCATCGTCCCAAATCACACTGCGCATTTTCATCGCAGTCCCATTGAGCTGCTGGCCACTGTGCTGCGGCTGCGCTCGCTCTCTCTCTCTCTCTCTCCGCATTCGCTCGCTCTCTCTCTCTCTCTCTCCGCATTCGCTCGCTCTCTCTCTCTCTCTCTCCGCATTCGCTCGCTCTCCGTGAGTGAGATTAATCGCAGCTTTGACAGGCACTGCATTCGACGACGATGCTGCTGCACTTTATTTTTTTCTTATTTTTTTTGTTGTTGTTGTTGTATTTTTTGTTGCTTTCTTGAACATGATTAAGCGACCGTGAGCTGGGAGCCGCCGAAGACCTGCTCGGGCGTTCGAGTGTTCGGGTGTTCGGGTTTCCGCGACTGCCTTTGACATTATCGCCGCCGTCGCATCGTCGTCAAGTCGAGCAGTGGCGAGTTTGGTTGAGTCGAGTCAATCATTGCCAGGCATCGTCAGCTGATGATTTTGGCGTTGCCTTTGATGTTGTTTTGCGGTTGAACTTTACCATCGCTTATGTCAAATTATGTCTGCATTTTCGAGGGTGTTGCGGGTGCGGTGGGCGACTAGAAGTGGGATATGCAGGGCGTGGCGTCCATGAGTCTCGGCTAGTTCGGTTTGCTCGCTCCACATTTGATTTATGGCTGTTTTTGTTTACCGCCCGCTGCAATTTGTGAATTATTACGCATTCTGTGTGGGTGAGGGGGGAGGGGGGATGTAGATGTAATGGAGGGAGGAGAGAGGTAAGGGTTGGTTGGCTGCGGTCTGACAAATTGCACAAGAGCCGCGAACTTGAGAAAAACAATTGCGGCGATAGAAAAACATGCGAAATGGCACAAAAACACACACATAAACAACGACAACAAGCAAAGCGAAGAACGATATGAAATGCGCAGCGACAAACTGCAGGAAATGCTGCGTGCCGTGGCAGAGCAGAAAATGGAGGGGGGGGAGAGAGAGAAAGAGAGCAGAAGCAGCAGCAGCAGCGACGTCATGCGTGTGCATTTGGATGCTTGCTGCCCGCGCTCAACCCCCTCCCTTCGCTCACGCCGACCGCTCACGCCCACGCCCAGCGGTGGTCAACATGCGCTGCGCTGCGCTTACATAAGCTGCACGTCGTTTCCGTCAATGTCGAATGCGCTCGCGCCCACACGCGCCAGCGAGCACGCTCTCCTCTCTCTCCCTTTCGCGCTCTCTTTCTGCGACTGCGACTGCTGCAGCGATCGCATTGCGTTGCGCATCAAAACGAGCGACGACGCGACGCTTCTCGACCTTGACAGTGAAATTCATTTGCTGTTGGCTGCGGCAGCGACAGCGACTGCGGCGCTTTTGCAATTTACGAGCGCAAATTGTATTTGTTCTTGTTATTGTTGTTTTGTATACTTGTTTGCAATTTGAAGAACACTCAAACATTTTGCGTATGCGGGCGGAACTGTATTGTTGTTGTTATATATTGCTGTTGGTGTTGTTATTGCTGTTGTTCTTGTTGTTGATGGGTTAGGTGCATTCGCCGCACGACCTTGAATAGTTTGCAATTGGCGCGACTTTGGCAGAGTGCGCACATAAAACTATGTACTGTATATGTGTGTGTGTGTGTGTGTGTGTGTGTGTGTAGAGATGTTGAATACTTTGGCATTGCACTTTTGAATTGCTTTCGCGATCGTTGCATAGAAATTTCATATTTCACCCTACAATTCAAAACATTAGGTAATTTAATTCAATTTTTTTATAAATAATAAAAATATGTGGCAGGCAAATCAAGTAATAAATAAAATAATATGATAAACTTGAGTAATAGCTTAAGTTTATGAGAATATTATTACAAATTATTATAAATTATTTAATAGTGTAAGCGTATTGTAAATGAAACTCAATTCCCTTTTGCGCACTTCCCGCAAAGTCACAGCCCATATATTACATATGTACAAACATATGAGAATATATGTATGCATGTGTGTGTGTGTGTGTGTGTGTACAGTGTACAACCATCTGCAAGTGGAGAGATTGCAGTCTACCCTCTTGCACTCTGCCCTCTCACTCTATCTCTGTCTCTCTTTCTCTCCCACATAGATCTTTCGTCTGTTTTGATGCAGTCGCGCGTCTCTTGATGCTGCCTGGCATTATTTTGGGTTTTTCGTTTGA
Organism: Drosophila conformis; assembly: GCA_035041375.1. Classification (NCBI taxonomy): domain Eukaryota; kingdom Metazoa; phylum Arthropoda; class Insecta; order Diptera; family Drosophilidae; genus Drosophila; species Drosophila conformis. The sequence goes on from JAWNLE010001151.1 coordinate 3,217,904, forward strand.
TTCTTTTGCATTTGTTTTATTTTGCGCAACTAAGCAAAAAATAGCAAGGCAAAAAAAACCAAAAAAAAAGAACAAAGAAAGAAACAAAAGTAAGACGTGAAAACAAACAAAATAAATACCGTACCACATTTGTATAAAAATTGTGTTTGGCAATGAAAACTGTTGGACATTGGCTTTCACTCACACACACACACACACACACACATACACACACACTAGTCATGGCAACAAATAGATTTGATTTGTGCGCCGCGCATTATTCGTGGCGTTCTGCTGTTTTCCCAAAAAATTGTGTTGTGCTTTTTGCGCACATGCACGCGAAACTTGTGTTTTATTTTTAAGAATTTCAACAATTTGTGCACTTTCTTTTGTTTGCGAGCAAACATTAAAGGGAGCGGGTAGATTGCGGGGGGAGGCAGTGCTTGCAGCATGGCAACTACAGCTGCAGCTGCAGCGTTTGGGTCAAATTTTCAAGGGCACGCGCGTGCTATGTGCGCCGATGACTGAACGCAGGCTAAGTGAGTCGATGTGTGACAAGTGTGGGTGCAGGGGGAGGGGGATAACGGTTGACAGTTGACAGTTGAGAGTTAGGCAGGCAGGCAGGCAGCTGCAGTCTATGTGCGATTATGCATACGACGTGAGTTGCTCTCGCCGCACGGTTAACGCGATCAGTTACACTTGTTACACACTCACATTTACACACACACTCACACATACACACACACTCACACATACACACACCTACATATAAACACGCACACTGTGCGCTGGCTCTTTCGCACGCCTTTGGCCTTGCACGCGGCTGCGTCTCCCGCTGCATTTCCGCACTCACACACAAAATAAAAAAAGATTTCGTCGTACAGTGAACACTCGCAAAGAGACACGTACGCTTCGGTTCTATGCGACAAGCTCAAATTTTGTTTTTGACAAATAAAATTAATTTAGGACTTGAAAAAAATGAAATAAATAATATTTAGTTGTACAATGATCGCTCGCAAAGAGATCGGTACGCTTGAAAGTAATTCAGGACAACGCATTAATGTTCAATATAGTTGCTTTTAGCGAGCGACCCCTGTGCAGCCCTATCTCTCTCTCTCTCTCTCCCTTGTACACAAAACACAATATGCTCTCACGGGCAGCAGGCGCTCTACATCTAATGCGAGTGCAATTGTCGCCGTGACGTCGTCGCCACCGCCATAGTCGCCGTCGTCGCCGTCGTCAAAAAGTGAAAAGCTTGCAAAATAGAATGCGAAAAAAGCAGCAGCAGCAGCTGTGAAAAAAAGACGCCGTCGTCGTCGGCTGCGTTAGAATCGTTTCATACGCCATCGCTGTGAGCGCAGCCAGCGCCAATTGCAGTTGCGTCGCAGTCGTCGCCGCCGTCGCCGTTGTCGTTGTCGTTGTCGTTACTCGTTTTCAATGCGCCTGCGGTTTCAGTTGTCATTTTACTACAGTCGCTGTTAGTTATTTGTGTGTGCGGCGTCGTCGTCGTCGTCGCCGTCGTTGACGTTGCATTCTAAGTGGGTTCTCGACTCGGAACAAAACATCAACAGCAACTGCAACAATAACAATAACACAATTGACGCACTTTTTTTTGCCGTTGTCAATTTCCGCTTTTGTGTGTGCGTTGAAAAACGCGTGCTGCCTGCAGTGATCTCAAGGCTGCACGCTTATCCATTGTTGTTGTTGTTGTTCTTCGTGTTGTTGCTGTTTGCAGGAGGAGTGGTTAGCGGCTCGTGTAACGTGTCGCTTGCGTCGCCGTGACGTGTGCGTCGCGCCTGCGTCACAGTGTCAGCGGTTGAAGCATTGCGTCTACGTGTTCATAAGCGCGAATTCCTTTGGACGCAGTCCGTGCCGTTTTTGCGTTTTTGCGTCTGCCGTTAACAGTTAAACGTTTACCGTTGCCCTGCTGCTCTATTGTTGTTGTGCTGTAATTGCAAAGCCGTTTCAATTTTTTTGTTTTTTTCATATACTTTTTTTGTTCTTTTTTTTTTAAATAAATTTGATTTAATGTACAAATATATTAATATATATATTTATGCATATATTTCTCAAGCAGTGGACAAGAAATGAACGCCACGTTTTTCATATAATAGAAAGAGAAAGGAAGTAGTGTGTGTGTGTGAAAGAGGAGTGAGCGTGAGTTCGACAGAGAGAGAGAGAGAGAGTCAACGAATTCTTCAACATTTGTGCAAATAATTTTTGTTGTTTTTATTTGTAAATTTTTTTTACAACAACTTTATCGTGTGTGTCGCTGCCTGCTGCATAAGCAAACAGGGTGAGTCAAGTAAAAACTATAATTACAAATATGACGTATACGTAATATGATAAGCATACGCACTGTGGGAGTTACGAAAAAGCAATTTCATGAATTAACTTACGATCGACAAATATGCTGTACATATTTCGGGTGGAAAATAAACACAATATTTAATATCAATTTTTCAACCTTAATTACTTATCACTCGATAATTTTGTATCGGAAGAAAACACTTTCACAATGGATATTAGTCCTGCAGCTGTTTCTAATGGTTTTTATTTGCTTATGTATGTTAATTGTTTAACAGAATGTTGCATAATTGATTGCAGCTGTAAGCCTGATCCTTATTTACATAAACATTTCCATTAGTAATTATGTTATTTAACAGACTGGCTGTCGGTTGTCAGCGCCATGAATTTCAAATGCAATGATAATTGGTAATTTATTGTTGCTGTTGTTGGTCATTTGTTGTTGCTGTTTGTTCGAAGAAGTCAGCGCCTTTCCTCATCAAACTCAACTTAACGCAAACGACGAAAAAACTTAACGCAAACGACGAAAAATTACTTAGAAATGCATTTATATGTATGCATTATCGAGAGTAGCACAGAAATCTCTTCCAACCTTGGTTTCTCAAAACTCAAACTTCAAAATTAATACCAATATTAAAATTTAAATGTGAAATATTTAATATTATTAATAATTTTGGGATCTGGCAACTCTACGGTTTGCCAGTGTAAAAACCATAAACCTAGAAACTGAACGTTTCTTTTTGGAGACCGATCTCAAAAACTCTACAAACTCAAAATGGAAAATTGAAATAGAAATGCATATGCATATATAAATGGCAGCAGCAGGCCGACTTCGACCTCGTCGTCGTCCGATAAGCCATGTTTTGGAAGGCGTCGGGGTGCAGGGGGTGAAGGTGAGGTTGGGGTAGGTGGAATAGCGCATTGTATGCGTGTACTTTACAGATAAGAACAAATGCCAAACGAGCAGGCATCAATGGGAAGGAGTGAAAGAGAGGGGAACACAGAGAGAGAGACAGAGAGAGATAGAGACAGAGAGAGATAGAAAGAGGGAGAGAGAGAGTGAACGCTCTTTTAAGGCAAACCAGGTACGACAAAAATTGCTTTCGCCTAACAAATTTCGACGTTGATTGGAATTGTTGTTGTTGTTGTTGTTGTTATTGTTGTTGCACTGCTTTGCTTAATGCAGCGCAACGAATTGCGGCGAAACTTTTTCATCAGCCCACACAAAATGGCAAAGCCCAAAAACAGCAACACACAACTACAACATACACACACACACACACACCTAACCGCAAACGTGGCAAATAACACGAAAAAAGGGGAGGGGTGGGGTGGGGGGAATGGGATGTGTGTGTGAGAGCAAAAGAGGAGCAGAGGAGCGCTGAGCTGATTTTCCCACGAGTACCGCAACGCTTTTCATCAACGTCAGCGCTGACAGACAGCCAACGACAACAGATGCGAATGCGAATGCGAATGAGACAAAACAGACAAAAATACATAAAAACACAAAAAAAAAGAAGAAAAACAACAAACAACAATTCGAGGCAGAGACACTGTTCAGGTGTGAATCGCATTTGCTTGTCGCCCAGTTCCCTCGGCCCCGCCCATCTCAACACAAAAAAAGAAAGAAAGAAAGAAGAAGAGAACAACACTCATCAATTTGATTCAATTACAATTGCCTACAGGAGGCAAGACAAAGAGAAAGGCATGAAAAGTCATGTTAGGCGGCAAGGGCAAAGTTAGTAGATTTCAAAAGCTGCATGCGACACTTTGATGCCATCACAAATGTGGCATTATTCGATCTATGCTTTTTTTCATTTCTAAACTAAACACTTTTATTTCGCAATTATTTGTTTATTGTACACGTACACTAGCAAAAATTGCTCTAAATTGAATATCGGTCTTTATAGAAATCGTTTTTTCCAATATATTATTTCGAACAATATAACAAATGTTTCCAAGAAGTAGAATTTCAAACCGTTGTTTTTAGCATCTAACATTTCTTTCATGCCCTTTCGCGGCTGCCATATTATAGTTGAGTTGTGGTCTGCCTCAAATTGGTGTGGAATCAGATTACTATATATATAATTTTTGGATATTTTAAATCTTAAAATGCAAATTTGTTGCAATAGTATAAGTAACAAAAAAAAAAAGAGCTGAAGAATAACACTAAAAACCCTTTAAGACATATGCTTTCTGAGTTATCCTTGGCGATATTCGAAAATTTGGGTCGATTTTTTGCTGAGTGCATTACTAAAGCGCATCTGTGGCTTTGGCTTGCATTAATTATTATTGTAAATGTAAGCTGTTGTTGTAACCTCTCTCTTTTAAATGTTGTATTTGTTGTTGCTGCTGCTGATGTTGTTGTTGCTGTTGTTGCATCGTCGTGCCGGCGTCGTTATTGCAAATATGGGTGTGGGAAAAGTGGGCGGAGTAAAAAGTACGCTTTCGTCGTTGGCGGTGGCGTCAACTCCTCGTGTCTGTGTGTTTAGTTGTAATTGCATTTGTACAACAACAACAGCAACAGCAACAACAGCAACAACAACTGCTACAACTAGTACAACAATTTGCTATTTGCTGTTTTTGTCGTTTGCATGCGACACGCGCTTAAATTGAATTGGATCATATCTGTTTTTTTTTCGTTTGTCTTTTTTCGTTTCTCTCTTTTTCCCCAAGTGCATTGGCAGACAAGCATACGCATTGTTGTTGTTGTTGTTGTTGTTGGTAACTGCATAAAGTAAATTGTGGCCACGCCCTGGTCGCTGCCTTTCTCTCTCTGGCAACAACGTCCAAAAAATTGCCAACTGGCCATTTGAAAGTTGTCGTTTTTAATGGAATTTGGCGTTATTTGTTTTTTGTTTTTTGTTTTTGTTTTGTTTTTATGAAATTACTTAACACTATTTTATATATTTGTTATACCCTATTGAATCAAAAACTGACAAATCAAGTTAAAATTAATTTTTGAATTTGACGATTCCAATTGCAATTTAATGCTGATTTCGAGAAATTTGACATTTCGATCTAACCTGCATCAAGAAGGTGAAAGAAAATAAAACCAATCACAATTATAATTACAGGGTATATCTGCGTTGGGCGATCTTTGTTGATTTGGCTGCGGCCCTGAAATGTCTATTATTTCATTAAGGCAACAATTGATTTGCTTGGCAAGGTAATTGGCAGTCGTTGCAAAGTTGCCAGTTGTGCGAGTTGCAGGCTGTAAGTTGCAAGTTGGCTGCAGCTGCCTCTCATTTGAACTTGCCACACATTTGATTTGATGAATGAGTTTAATCAATTTTCACAGCAGCAGCAGTAGCAGCAACGTTGGCAGCCTGGCGCTGGCATTGTTGTAAGCCTGATTGCTGCCGTTGCAGTTGCACGTCTTGTGGCAGTTGCACTCGCAGTCGCACTTGACTCTGAGCCCGCTCTGAATTGCGCTTAATTGCAGTTCGCACTTATATAATATCGGTGCCCAACCAATTCAATGCAATTCATTCTCTCAGCTCCTTCAATCTATTCTCAGCATTCGCACAATGAACGGCGGCATTCGCTTTGTTCTTTTCTGATCGATTGCCTGTGCGTATGTGTGTGTGTGTGTGTGTGCGTGTGAGTGTGTGTACGCTCTCTATTCAGCACCTTTATCTATATCTTAATCTTTATCTTTATCTTTATCTAATTGCCACTCTTTCGTTTCATTCCATTTGCAGGTAAGTGCAGCCAAAAGACGCCCCAATCCTCCACCCCCCACGCCTTCTTCAACCATCCTGGATATGATATTAGGTGAGCTAATGAACCTAATAGCTGACCAGTGACTAACAGATATATAGCACTATATTCGCCTCTCTATGGACCTCAAAGACTGCAGCAGTATGCAATATTCATATGTGCTTGAATTGATTGTGGTCGCTTAAGTTCAAACTCCTTTTAAAACTTTCAACTAATTTCATTTGATATCTTTGTTATCGATACAAATCGATTTTCGATAGCAATAGAAGTCAAAATTCTTTAGATATATCTGTTAAGTGTATACATGGGAGAAAATTGTATTTTCCGATTTACTAAACTACTTGGAGTTATGAATTGGCATAGACTTGGATTTAGCTTATCTGCAAGTCGAGCACTCTCGACTAGAGCATTCTTACTTGTTTATGATATTACAAATTTCTTTGAAACTTCAGCTGAAGTTAAATTCTAGTATTTTGCAATGCTGGTTAACAGTTGACTTCAACTTGAAGCAGTCAGCCAATTCTTGATAGCTGACTGACTGGCTGACTAACTGACTGCAGGAGGAAGGAGTGTGGAGGGGAGTCGCACCCCAACTGCGATATCTGTCTGATGTTTGCTGTCTGTTGTCTGCTATTTTTTTTTATTTTTTTTATATTTTTTTTTATTTTAATTTTTGTTTCTTGTGTGTGTGACCCGAATTCGCGATGCGCAGGGGAAGATTTCTATCAGCTAAATGAGAGTGTTGGCTGGCAACCCTTTTACATACATATGCACACGTATTTGTTGTTTCATCCGTTAAGTGCCGGTGAAAGTTGTGGCACGTGCGGCAACAGCAGCAGCAGCTGGTGATGTGGCAGGAACAGTTCCTGTCGCCGTCTTCTTTGCTAATTGTCATTGCGAAATGTGCTAGAATGTGCCGTTAGGTGCTTCCGGTATATATATATATATATATATATATGTATGTAGGTATGTAGACCTGTACATATGCATACGTATTTTGGACTGTAGGGGTAAAACTTTCACTTGCTGGATGTTGTTGCGGCATGCAGCTGCCCAGTTGGCTGCCTGTCGCATTCCGTTAGCCATAAAAGCTGGCATCAATCATAGCTGCTAGTTGAGTGGAACGTGGCAAGTCGGGCAGCCTGGCAGCCTGGCTTATATGTAGCTGCCACAAAATGGGGCGTTATCGCTCTTAATGACACGTCATTTGTTGGCAGCGTTCTGTGCCGCACTCTGTGGCAACTTATTAGATTTGCCACATGCCGAACGATTCATCTTTTAATTACCGCGCTGAAAGCTCGCATTTTTCAATACCGCATCGATTCCAGCAGCGCCGCTTGCAACTCCATAGCTACCCTCTCTCTCTCTCTCTCTCCTACTCTGTCCCTCATCATCTCGCCATCTCTCTTCTGGAGTATCTGCGTCTCGTTCGCACTGACTGCCCACGCATGCCAGAGCAATTTCGCTGTGCGCTTTGCACTAAAATAAATCTGCAGCGATTTGTTTGTTTGCACAAGTCGCCGCCAGTCGCCCAATTGCCGAGTCGCCTCTGTGCCTCAGTGGCTAACACCGTCCCCCCCGCCCCGCACCGTCCCTCTTCTCCCCCATTGTTGCGTCCATGCGTGGTACCCGTTAAGCGCTCGGGGGCCCGCACTTAATATTACAGGCTGCTTAGTTGCTTATGCGTAGTACATTTGTAGTACCCTGCAACCAGGTTGCAAACACACCTCAACCAGGAAAGGGTAACATAAAGTCGGAAAGACGAGCACATCTGCAAAATACATCGATTTATATTTAAAATTCTGATTAGCATAATCAGTCAAGTCCAAGTGGTTTCTATATTTTTTACAAGAGTTTAAGTCAAAAGTTTTAAGAATTGCTTTCAAGCGAAATTTTGACTGGTGAGCAACAGAAATTTGGACTTATCGTTTTTGGTATATTTTCGGGTGTGCATGTATTAAATAAAAGATTGTTTATATCTAGGTTAAGAATATATATGCACATGTCTGTTGGCCGATCTCTGTCTATAGGGTATTTTGCTAGACGAACAGTTTCCACTTAGAAGCACTTCTGCTTGTTTTTGGTGCATGTTCCCCGTCTCCTTCTCGCTCTCTCTCTCTCTCTCTCTCTCTCTCTCTGTCTTTCAATCGGTGTCTCGTGCGTTCTCTGTCTCTATATCTCTACCTCTCTCCCTCTCTCTGTCTCTTTCTCTCTCCCTCTCTCTCTCTTGGGTGTTATTTATCATAAAAAATTGCTCAGATTTGTTTTGCGACGGCAAAGACATGACGCTCATTTGTTAGCAAACGAACTGGCAACGGGGCAAAAACTGCATAACAAATCCACAGTGGGGTGAAGAGTGGAGAGGTGCGGCGAGGGGGAGGCTAACTGCAGCTCTGGCACTGGCTCCACCATCTGCTGTATACCTTCTAACACCGCAGCCTGCGCGCCGCCAACTTTCACTCTATCCGCTGCAGTTGCTCCTCGCATACCCTGCAAAAATATTCAATTTAAATTTAACGCTGCCAGCTGAGAATTTTGATAGGTTTCTTCTAATGTCTACATGCATATGTATGTGTATAAATAAATATATATATGTATGTATATATATATATATATATGTATAAGTGGAATAAGGCACTGCATCAATAACTGCGAAACAATTGATTATTGCAGATAATTGTAATCAATCTTAAGCCTGTTTGTATGTTGGGTTGTTAGGGTATCATTTAGTCGTGACCATTGGGGGACTGTCAGTGGCAGCCACTATTATTTGTTTGATGTACAATATTTTTGTGTGCAAAAGTTGCTCTACACTTGCGTCGTGTTCTTATTTTTATTTATGCAGCCGCCGACTGTTGCCAAAGTTCAACGCAAATATAATCTGTCAAATAATTTATCAGTGTTTGCTGACGATGAGCTAAGAGCAGCAGCAGCAACAACAACCACAACAACAACAGCAACAGCACAGACAACAGCATCAACATTGAGACCTCGCTGTCTGTGCCTGTTGCCTTGTGCAAAGTTCACTTTGAGTGCTTGACAACAACAATTCGCATCGATAAAGAAATGCTTTCTTTCAGTTGCTGCTGCTGCTGCTGCTGCTGCTTCTGCTTCTGCTTTTGTTTTTGCTTTTGCAGCTTCTTCTTCTTCTTCTTATTTATTTTTTGATTGTTTTTTGGAAACGAAACCTAATGATGCACCTTAAGGAGCAGACTACGCGAACACCTGAGCATTGTTTCAAGTATTTTTTATTTTATTTTCATTGAACTTGTTCCTGCGACTTCACTTTCAGTTTACAGATGCTTCAGTTAAGACTTTTATTGTCGCTACTATGTAAACACCATTCATTTCCTCAGACAGTCAACAGCGTATTTTTGAGTGCGCTTTCATTATTAATTCCGTTGTGTTCCCCAAAGAAATGCCAAGATTGGTTAGACGGAAAGCACAGTTGAAACTTGGCCTCATTTTCATTAGTTGAGTTTTGGTTAATTAAATTGAGTTAAAAGTGAATTGAGATCGATGGGGATTTGGTTTTACATGCTTAGTTTCTTAGGTGAAGGATTGTTGGCAACGCTGATTCCGGTTCTGGTTCCGATTCAGATTCCAGCTGCAATTCCGTTACTAGTTCAATTGTCGCTTTTCTCATCGTTCAATTGTTTGCTGACAATTCGCTTATGGCTCGGCCGATCGACAGACCCAAGCAGCTTTTGCTACGTGTGTGTCCGATTGCAATTATATATATAATATATATATTTATATATATATGTATATTTGTGTGTGTGTGTGTGTGTGTGTGTGTGTGTATGTATGTGTTTGCTCTCAAACAGAAACGATTAAATTATCTCAAGGTTGCACGCGCGCTATTTTATCTGCCTCTTCCTCGGTTTGCTGCCACTGTGCGCTATTTTCTATACTTGCCTGTTGCTTTTCCACCACAACCCCTACGCCCCAACACCCACGCCTGACGACCCACACCATCATCACTGCCGCTTTTCCTGTACCCTTGTGCATCCATCAAGACTTGACGAAAGTCGGGCTTGACTTTTTTCAAAGCAACTATCGTTCTCTGACTTAAAACTTAAAACTTCTTAATGAAGACGCATGTGTGTGTGTATGCGTGTGTGTTGTGTGTGTGAATTTCTGTTCATAAATAATATGACAAAGGCAGTTGTAATCCAAGGTGCAATTAAGTGAAACAGGCACAAAACGTGGCATGTTGCCTGATATGAGCCCTGGTTGAGGCACTCAATGGCCAACTTGATATTCCCTTCCTTCCTTCCCCTCTTTCGTTTCATCGTTTGCATCTCTGTTTGGTTTGCCCCTCTGCTTGCTGTGGTTGCCCCCAAAGATGAGGGGCAATATGCGGATGGCCTCTGTCGTTTATCTGTTTGGCATTGTTACCCACAGACCCAAAGAAGAGTGCTTGTTGCTGTTGTTGTTGTTGTTTGCTGGTGTCAAAAGCTGGGCGAAGGCCAAATGCGAATGCGGAAGCTGCAGCAGCAACAACCACAAAAGGCAACTGTTGTTGTTGTTGCTGCTGTTGCTGCTGCATTTTTATTTGCTTGTGCTTCTTCTACTTCTGCTTCTGCTTGGGCACCGGCTACTACTGCTGTTGTGGCTCTTGTTATTGGACACCTGTTGTCCCTGCTCGATTTATCGCTCGTGTTGTGCTGTGTTGTTGCCTGCCTGCTGCCTGCTGTTGTGGCCGTCGAGGCGTCTGCCTCGAAATCGTGCCGTTTATGATGATGGCCACTTGCCGGTGCTCGCCTTTTATTGCTTTTCGATTGCAGCGTGTGAATTATGATCTTACAAGAGGCGGCAACAACAACAACAACAACGTCGTCGTCGTCGACGGTGGCTGTTGCTTGCCCGCCGGCAACTTGTTGTTGCTGCAGCGGTCACGTGCGCAACAAGTTGGAGTGCTTTGATTTTAAGCGCCAACAGGTGTCGAATAGCGGCAACAACAACACCAACTATTGTTTGCTGCTGTTGCCTCTGGCATGTCAACAGCAACAGCTACAATAATATCATTAAGCACATCAGCAATATTCTTGGCTACAATTAATAACAACAACACTCTCGCAATAACTCAAAAATCATTAACAATGAAAGCAGCAGCAGCATGCATTCAAACATATGTATGTCGAGTGTTGCTGACCAATGCAGTAGCAACACTTGCAATGAAATCAGCAACAACAACAGCAACACAGAGCACATATTGCTGGTGGTAACAACAGTAACATCAACAATGACACAACCAACAACTAGAAACCTAAGCCGGGCAATAGCCGAGTGTTGATGTTGTTGTTTAGCTGACACCTACGCAACTAGCAACAGCAATCGCACCTGGTCGCTTTCTCACCTGGTTTGCTGCTAACGATGCGCGCGTGTCAACAACATGTTGATGCTGCTGCGTATTTCGTATCATTAGTCAAAGGAACGCGACAAAAATAAAATGTAAAGAAAAGAGAAGCAAAGCAAAGCAAACTGGCAATCAGCAGCAGCAAAAGCTGCCCAAATCAATTGCTGCCATCCGTTTGCTCTTGCTGCTGCTGTTGATTGTGTCAACGCAACAAAAGCAGCAGCAGCAGCAGCAGCAGCAGCAGCAACAACAGTTGCAGTTGCAGTGGCTATAGCGACAATAGTTAGAGTCTTGGCATGATTTATGGCCAAGCATTTCTCGCATCTCACCCACACACAGATGGGCGCACACCACAGCAACACACGCTAATTGTGTGTGAAAGCAGCAGCAGCAGCAGCAACAACAACTTGCTGCATTGCTCATACGCCCACGTGTACAACAACAACAACAGCAACAACGGCGATCGCATTACCATTCGCTGGCATATTTAGCATTCGCATGGACGCAATCATAACCATAAAAAGTTTTTTTTTGCCGTTTTTTAGCCTTTTTTGTGGCGGCTCTTGTTTTGAATAAGCGAAAAGCAAAAAAGAAAAGAGCAAAATAGGCGAGCGACGCTTTTGGTCAGCTGCTGCTGGCTGCTGCTTGCTGCATGCCCCCGCCGTCCCATAAAAGGCGCTTGTAAGTGCTACTGTTTATCCAATGCGCCTAACGGTACAAAATGCGCCGCATAATTTACGCAAAAAAAAAAAAAAAAAATTGGCAAACAGCTGCCGAAAATAAGCGGTAAAAAGCGCTTGAGAGTTTTTTCACACAAACAAACACACACACGCACACGCACACTCACATATAAGCAGGCAGAAAAAGTTTGCGGCGCGCTTTTCACTTTTCACAAATGGCCATGCAAATTACAAGACACATTAGCCGAGTCAACAATCCTACGCCTAACCCAAAAATGGGAGCAACTACAACAGCAGCAGCAGCAGTAGCAATAGCAACATGCCGCATGCCACATACCACATGCTGCATGCCGCATGCATTTTGCCTAGTCAGGCGAGAGAGCAGTTTACAGTTTACAAAACGGAAATACGCCAAAAATATGTTTACAGCAGCTGCTAAGCGGCCATTGGAATTGCTTGCCGCTAGGGGGCGCTGCAGGCAATTGCCAGCAATTGTTGCTGCTGCCGAACAGAGTTGCCAACACTCAGCGGCAACAGTTCAAGTTCTCTGCAAATAAATGAAATTGTTAATATTCTCTTTTTGTATAGTTCAATTTTGAATAAGTTTCTACAACTGATCTTTTTTTTATAGTTCAATTTTGAATAAGTTTCAAAATCTGATAAATTTTCGAATATTCTGAAGCAGTAGTGAAAATTAACATATATTAACGTTAATTACCCAAAAGTTGGGTTCAATAAATCAGAATTGAAAATAATGTTTCAAATCCAATTAGTTCGGCTCAAAATCTGGACACTTTTTTGTGTCTATTTTAGAATAATTAAAATATAATTGAACTGGTTATGGATCCATCATTTTCCAATCCACTAATGAGCTTAAATATATGTCTCACAAAATCGTTCAAATTCTCAATTCTGCGACTTTTTTTCCCCCTCAAGTAAGTATTCACATGGATTTGTGGGAAATGGAAAAAAGCAAATAGTAATTTGTTTTAAGAAAGTTGCTTTGACAACACATAAATAACTCAATTTGTAACAATTGTTTGACTCGCTGCTAATTTGGCATAAGTTGCAACAAATAATGGAGTTGTGCAACATTGTGCCAAATAATGAGCCCAAACAAAAACACTTGACTAACTGCCCGGTCAACAACATTCTGTTAATTGACTTGAATTTCAATTACAAATAATTTCACTATCGATGTTCTGGAGATAGATTTTTGTTGCGTTGGCAACTCTGGCTTTTTAGGTTTTTTGGTGAGCCTGGTAAGTCTGGTAAGCTAGTTGGTGGACTTTGTCGTGGCCCGTTTGGAATGTTTAGTTAACCGTAAATACCAAAAAGTCGCACTGCGCCCGCGCCATTTTGGCATTGATTGCTGAGACCAACACAAACACACACACACACACACACACACACATACATGGACATGTGAATACACTCACTGGAGCGTGAATAACATTTGGTAATCATGGCACAAACACGAAAATGCATTAACCAAAATTGTGATCATAAATTTTCAATCGACACGCGGTGGGTGCTGTTGTTGTTGTTGTTGTGGTTGTTTTTGTTGCAGCAGCTTTAACTAACTGAGCCTCTCTCAGTGTGTGTATGTGTGTGAGTGACTTGGCCAAGCGCATGAATGACTGGACTAAAACTGAACTGGACTACGCTGCATTTGGCCAGCAGCGTGTTGCACATGTGTGTTGCTGTTGCAGCTGCGCGCATTCTTGGTCAGAGAAAGTTTTTGTTGTTGTTGCGGTTGTTGCTGTTGCACAAGTGGCAGCCAGCTATGCAGCTTCCACACAGCAGTTGGGTCAGTTAAATGCCAAAGGCTGCCAGTGGCCCGTTGTTGCTGCTGCTCGCTTGCCATTTCATAGGCCTTGCAAATGCGACTTGCTACACAATGCTTGCTGCGTGGGTGCAACAACGGCAGCAGCGATGCCTTTTGGTCTGAGCTTGCGCGACACTTGACCGCAGTCCCCCACCATCCACAACCTCGCTCTTGCCGTGCTAATCATGCACTTGCTTATAAGCCCCAAATCAAACCGAGCACATGATCAATATGCATGCATCTCGATATTGTTGCAACAAAATATACAACTCAATAAATATTTTTGTGGCAAGTCTAAGAAACCTCTAAAACTGCATTTGAATATTTCGTATTTCATTGAACTGGCCAATTGACTTTAATTCTTCAATTCTGTTGTGGCGATCAGAGAAATACACATTATTATTTGTTAATTTGGGGGCATTAGGCAACGACGAGTCCTTTGCTGAGAGAGTTCGCATTGTAGTTGCCCATGAGGTGGCATGTTGAACTCCTTTTGGCCAATGTCCTTTGCTGCTCGCTTGTCTCCCACACGCAAGCACAGCTTAATCGAATCAATTGACAAGCGACTGTTGCAGTTGCCACAATTTTGGACCAACAATAAAAGCTGGACTCTTTGTCGTTGTTATTGCCGCTGGCACATGACTCATGCTTTGTCTTGTTGGCTTCCCTTTTATTCAATTCTCTCTTTTTTACGGACTTTGTGGTACGATTTTTGTTCTCTTTTTTTATTTTTTGGTTGCGACTTAAAGCGCGCGCTTGTGGCACAATGTGAGAAGCACCCGGTCGAAGGTTTACCACTTTGGCCCAATGTTGCTGTTGTGTAGTTGTTGTGTTGTGTTGTGTTGTTGTTGTGCTGTGTTGTTGTTATGTATGTATGTGTTTGTACAACGCCTTTGCTGTGGCTTCTGTTGCTGCCTGTTGCTTCTGATGCTGCTCTTGTTGCCATAGTTGTTTCAATATCATCGCATTCCTTTTAGTCTGGCCAATTGACTTGCCCACACACACACACTCACACTCACACACACATACACACACACACATATATGCGATACGAATTTATTGAGCTGAGGCTTTTTGGCCTGCGCCTCTGTCTGGACCCTGGACCTGGACCCGGACCCGAACTCGGATCTGTTTGCCAGCGAGATATCTTTGTGGCCTTTTGCGTTTCGGGTGCTGCTTGTTTCTGATGCTGCTGCTGTTGCAGTTGCTGTTGCTGTCTGTTGTTTATTTTTATTGTTGGCGAGGTGTTGTTGCTGCTGCCGCTGCTGTTGCTGCTTCTCAAAATCAATTGAGTTTAACTGCTTTTAATTTACTTGGAATTTGTACAGCTTTAATGGATTTATGTCGGCTTATGTTGCTGCTGTTGCTGACTGCTATTGCTATTTGCTGACAACAGGTTGCTTCTGTTACTGCTGCTGCTGCTACTGCTGCTGCTGCTGCTGCTGCTGCTGCTGTTACTGCTTTTTCTGTCGCTGGTGACAAGCTGCCATATATTAAAATTTATCATGTGCTAAAAACTTATCAATTAAAAAAATGCATAAAATTTCTTACGCTTGGGCTGCCGGTTCAATAGATTTACGCAGCGCCCCCAGCAACATCAATCAAAATGTAGCAGCGGCAGCAGCAGCAGCAACAACAGCAGCAGCATCAAAATGTAGCCGCTTGCAATTTGATGTCGCGACTGCAATTTAGACATGCCATGCCATGTTATTAACTAATTACAGGCGACTAATCTAAAACGCCGCGCCAAAACAGGTGCCCATGCATCATGCCCAGCAACAACAACAACAGAAGCAACAACAGCAGCTGCCTAATGAAAAGTGACATCTTGGCCACGGCCAGGCCTAAACTGTCAACGTCTGAGCCGTGCCCAGGACCAAACTCGTTTGCATGTCTTGTCATTCGTCATTCGTTGTTGCTGCTGCTGCTGCTGTTTATTGCTGTTGTTGTTGTTGTTGCTGCTGCTGCTCAGGTGCAACGCCAGCAGCTAGAAGATGTCGCGTTTGTTGGCCACCCGCTAGCCAACACATGTCACATGTCATGTTTGCTGCACGCACTTGTTGCTCTACTTGTTGTTGTTGCTGTTGTTGCTGTTGCTGTGGTTACTATTGCCGGAAGCTAGCTGTGTGTTAATTACAAAGTACGCTTTGCTTTTGCTGTTGCTGCTGTTGATGATGATTATGATGTTGCTGTTGTGTTGCGTTGACATGCGTTGCTAAACGTGCCGCCGGTTGTAATCTTGCTGCTGCTGTTAATTCTGCTGCTGCTGCTGCACGCATTCAAATGAGGCAAGCCGCTGACCAACTTGATTTCCTGCAACATGTTGCTGCTGCTGGCATATCGAATGCGGTCCAACATGCTTTTGAGATTATGAAAATTAGATATACAAATCGCCAAACGGATGCTGCCAGCAGCAACAGCAGCAGAAACTGCAGCAGAAACAGCAGCAGAAACAGCAGCAGAAACAGCAGCAGCAACATTAGCTTTTGATGCTCGCAAAAAGAAAACAAAAAATACGTTTCTTGACTCATGCTGTTGCTGATGCTGCCGCTTCTGGCTGGCGGGACACACAACATGCAACATGTTGCTGCGGGTCAGGGTCGTGGTTGTTGCCGCTGTAGTGGCCATCGCCTGCGTAAACTACTTACCAATCAAATGGCACTCGATGCCAGCCAGAGTCTAGAGAGCTTCGCGGAAATTGCTTGAAACGGAAATGTGGTCGTCGTGTTTGCTGTTGCAGTGGCAGTGGCAGTTGCAGTTGCAGTTGATGCCGCTGCTGTTGCTGTTGCCAATTTGATGTCATTTGTTGACAACGCGTTGCGGATATTGTTTTAGTGTTTTGCATAAAAGTTTAGAAAATACGCGAATTGGGTTAGAAGGAAGTTGTCACTTTGCGGTCGCCTCAACCGTCTCCTAACCATACCACTTCATCTTCCGCCCCTCCCCTTACTTTCGCACCGAGAAACTCTCTTTTTGGCTCTCTGCCCGTTGCACGTTGCCTGTTGCCCGTTGCCCGTTTTGTGGCACCATTCAAAAAGTGCCCTCGGCATGGCTTAATTATAGTGCTTTGGCCAGCATTGGCAGGCGCCGCCACAGCAACAGCAACAACAACAACAACAACAGCAACAAGAACCACTGCCAACAGACCACGCCCCCCAAATACAATAACACACAAACACACACACACACATACATAGTTACGTATGTTTGCTTTGGGCCACTGCTGCCGCTTTGTTGATTTTTTTGTTTTGTTTTGGGCGGGCGAATTGTTGCGACTTTGCCTGTCTGCCACAAAAGGCGTGGTTACAAGCAAGCCAAGCTATCTAAGAAATAAATTTATTACCAGTTCAACTGACTTGATCAATGACCAACTAAATGTTGCAAACTTCTTTCAATTGTTGCAAATTTAATTATTAAAAATAACTCAACTGTTAAGCTAAACCTTGTTTCGTTTGGATTATAGATCTTAGTTTGTGAAATAGGTATAGAAATGTATATATATATAATGTATATATATAGATCTATATTTTTTTCTCTTTAAATTGAAATTCCATCTACATTTACAAAACGTCATCAGTAATTAAAGTTGACTAATACAGAGATGAGCAAAGCGCTTTGCGTGATTAATGGCAAGGCTGTACTTAACTAAGTTAATGTTTACTATATCATCGAAAGGCAAGATCACGCGGATGAAGTCTATATGTTTTCTGATTCATTCACAATTCGAAATCCAATCGGTATAATATGTATGTCAACATCTACACAGAGTTTCGATTTTGCTTCTATGACTCCCGAGACGCATGTTCTGTATTTTGCCGTATGTGCAGCTGCTTGTGGCAGCCGCTTTTGCTGGATGCTGCTGTTGGGGCAACAGCACTTTGGCTAAACGTATAATAATAACGAAAGCAATCGCAATGCATCGGATTCCACTTTGATTGCAGGTTTGCTTATTTCTTTTTCTTTCTTCGATTTTGGGCCCCTGAGCGTTTTCTTTGCATGTGCAACATTTGTCAATCGCTTCGCAATATGTCATTAAACAGTTGCTGCTATTTGTGTTGGTGTTGCTGCTCTTGTTGCTGTTTGCCGCACTTGCAATCATCATAATTTATGGCAACTCATTTGCTATTTTTTACACCCGCTAACGGTCTGCGAGAGTAAGAGAGAGAGAGGAAGCCGGGGTAGAGGTAGAAACTAGAGACTTGCAGCCATTTGTGATGCTTAATTATAGGCGGCATTCAGCAGCAGCAGCACCAGCAGCAGCAGCAGCATCTGCAAAAGCAGCAAGAACAACTTGCACCGAGTAAGATGAGGTTGACGATGGGTGCGTTTTAATAGGCACTTGGCTGCCAGATCATTAAAGTAAAAATTGATTTTCTAACCTGCAACGATTTTTGCATTAACAATTAGCTGCTGGCTGCAACCATTGTTGTTGCTCATGTTGCCTGCAGTCTCTCAATATTTAGTTGCAGCTCATTCGCGCCGCTTTATTAATTAACAATGCCACACCAGGCAGCCGCATTTAAGGCATTAATTGCCTGAACCGGTTAACGCTGCACCACCGAGCACCACCCGGCATAGGCTGGACGGCTAATCAATCTAGCAAATTGTCGCCCAGTCGCTATCGCATCGCAATATTCAAACACCAAACTGATCTACATTCACTGCACCCCTCCTTCCCTCTCTGTCTCTCGCACACTCTCTCTCACTCTCTATCCATCTGTTGGTTGCTGTCTCTGTCTGTCTCTGTCTTTTCTCTAATTATGACAACTAGGCAGCCGCTGTGCGTGCTCACGTGTTTTTCTAATTAGCCGGCCCCAAGATGACAATAAGCGATAAAGCCGTCGCCAGCATTCGACGACCAAATTGACAATCATCGCATCGCAGAGAGAGACAGAGAGAGAGAGAGAGAGAGACATGGAGAGAGGGAGAGAACGTACAGGCAGGCACAATCGAAACGATCGCACAGTGTTGCCAACTTGCTGCAAATGTATCTATGGTGCAAGTGTTAAAGAGCAAACATAGTTCAACATTTCTTAAGTGTCCCTCTGCAAAATTATGTTTTCGGCATTAAATTTAGTAATTTTAACTAAATTTTGCCAAAGTTTTGTTTCATTGAATATTAACTGTGTAGTTTTGTCCGTCAGCTTTGTACGTTTAATTAAATGCAAAATCAAGTTCAGAACGTTTTCGCTGGCCAAGTTGGCAGCACAGTCAACCGTCAGGCATCAACGTCAACGGCAGCCCCGACAACGTCTTCAGTTCGCCTCAATGGCACACCCACTGCCCGTTTGCCAGGTTGGCAGCCTCCGCTGCTGCCTGCCTGCTTGCTGCCTGCTTGCTGCCTGCCTGCTGCCAGCTTGCTGCTTGCAACGCCCACTGAGCGTTTGGCTGAGCTTTAATGCGTTTTCATTTAACACAGGCCCAGTTGGCCAGGCTTGTTAGCTGCTCGCCATGTGTGTGTGTGCTTGTGTGTGCGCGAACACCTCCCACTTGGCAATCTAATATAGAGCCCCCCTCACCTGCCCACTCCACCCCTCTCCCACCCCCTGCCGCTATCAAGTGCTTCGCCAGCGCGTGTTGGCGTCTTTTTTTCTTCTTTTTGCTTGCTGCATTTTTTTAGCTCTGTTTTTTTTTTACCCATTTTTCGCACATTTTGCTGACGTTTTGGCGCTTTTCACTTCCGCATGCCTGAGACAAGTCTATATATATATATATATATATGTTTTTCTTGTTCTTTAGCTTGTGGAGTTTTCTATCAAAATTTGCTGGTTGGGCTGTGCAACGCTCCACATTAATAACGCATCCACCCTCTAATTGCATTGTGGCTGGCCACCTTAATCGAATTCCGATTGCTGCCACATGCCGCATACCGTTGCCCCAACGATGCACAATTTCGATTACGCGCTGCTATTTTCGGGGCGACCTGATAAGGCAATATCCCCCTCCCCAAACACCCCCCCCCCCCCACCCTCTCTGTCTTTACCCCATAAGCTGCGCTTGCAGGCCTTTAGCTGTTGGGTGCTTTTCTTTAGTTTTTAGAAAGTGGCAACGTTTCTTAAGCTGCTTCCGCATTTGCCGTCCGAGGCCGTTGTTAAGTTATGTGCTCAGATTAGCGGGTGTGTGTTAACTGTGTGTGTGTGTGATTGTGTGTTTGCTGGTCAACTCTATCGCCGGGCAGGCCTAATGATAACCATAACTTTAACTTGGCATTTTGGGCCGGGCTCTCGAATAGTGGCAAAAAGAGGCGACGCCTTTTATTTTGTGCATTTTTTATATTTCTTATTTTCGGGGTCAATGCAGTGCGTTGTGGCTGCTGCATGGTTGCATTCGATGCCCCATGATGATAATGTTCTTGATTATGATTGAGTTCGCTCCACACAAGAAAAACCAATTTCAAATGTCCTTGTCTATGGGCTCTAAACTAAAACTGATTCCAGATTATATTAAATATGCCAAATGTGACTCTTGATATGGATCACAAAATATATATATTTGCTGTATGTAAAATCCCCATTAAATTTGCATAAATCAATTATTAATTGTTTTTTCTTTTTCTCTTTTTTTTCATCCTCTACTCTTCAGGTGAGTTTTAAAAGTATTTTTTTTTTTTGGAGGGAAACTGGATTTTATTCGACTACTTATATGCAACCAAATTGCAAAGCGGACTAAAAAGGCCTTAAATAGTAATTCAGGCTGACCAAAACAGCTGACAACAACAACAACATTAGCATAAATATGAACAACGGCAACAGCAACAGCAGCAATGGAATAACCAAAGCCAAATTAAAACAATTTGTAAAAAGTTCACACAGTTAAAAAGATACAGATACATAGATAAATGCTAGCAGATAAATAGCATATGCATATGTATTTATACATATGTTATATATGTATGTGTCTGCAGTTGCCTGATTTTGGTTAAAGCCTGTCACATTTTGTGGTTGTTGTTGTTGCTGCTGCTGCTGCTGTTGCTGCTGCTGCTGCTGCTGCTGACGACTGACCATAGAGAAATGACCACAAAATGTGCGCATAAATCAACACAATGGCCAAATGCAGCAGCAATAGCAAAAGCGGCAGAAATAGCCGCCAAAGGTGTGGAGCCAGCAACAACAGCAACAACAAGAACAACAACATCAGCATCACATGAAAAATGCAAATTTCACATGGAAAACGAGCCGCGGGGGATGACAATTTGATATTGTTGTTGTTGCTGCTGCTGCTGCTAACTCAAAACAGTTGTTGCAGTGGAAGTATACTGTTGCTGCTGCTACTGCGAAATGAATTAATAAACTTGCAACGGCGGCTGCTTTTGTAAAAATGCCGCCAATGATTGTTGCTGCTGCTGCTGCTGCTGCCGTTGCTGTTGCCTTACAGCAACAATACGCAATGAAAACCAAACAAACGAAATTGAAATCTGACACCAAAAGAATTGACACACACGACTTCGGAGCGGAGACTCTCGAAAAATGCAAATTCAACGATCGTTCGCCCAAATCAATGAAAATTGACCAACTACTCCCTCCCCGCCTCCCCTCCCATACTCCCCCTTTTAGCCGCACACACAACTACCGAAGCTGCGCGGAAACCCTCACGCTAACCTGACTCAAATTGCTTTTAAATTGTTCAAAAACAAAAAGCGAGAAACAAATATAGGGAGTGTTAGACTATTAAATACCGTGTAGTGAGAATTTGGTATATAAAATCGATATTTATCGATCGACTTGATTTGATGTGAGAGAACCTTCCTCCCATCGCTTCATGTGCTAATCTCTGAGATCACACAGACAAACAGTTGGCCATCGACTAAGCTGTTGCTGCTCCTGAGGAACATGGATTTTCACAGGGTATTAACAAATTGTGAAACAAGCTATGCAAAATGATATTAGCGCAAGTTTTTGTCCCTGCAGCAGCAGCAGCAGCAGTAGCAGCAGCAGCAGTAATTGCAACTGTAGCTACAGCTGCTGCCCCATTGGCCGCCAATTGAATTGTCCAGCGTCCGTTTGGTCCACCGCTGGTGGTGCTGTGTTGCTGGTGGTGCGCTGTTATTTTATTGATTTGCTTGCTTGAAAATTGATCTTAATTTTCATGGAGCTGCGATTCGACAACTTCAGCTATGATGTTGGCTATGACTTCAGCTTGCAGTTCATTTGCATATCTCGACTTTGAGTTGCATTCGAAATGATTATGAATAACTGTTAATTGTGTTTAGGCTATTACGTTGCATAAAACGATTTTCGGCCGCAAGCAATCCGCCCCTTTAAAAAGACCCCAAAGACCTTTACAGCAATTTGCCAGCGATTTCAATTGCTCCAAAAGCTGCGGAGCAGAAAATGGCATCCGGAAAGGGGCGCGGGGGTCTTGACTATAATCCAAGCTTATTCACTATTCAATCTCTGATGGCATTTATTTAAATGAGTTAACTATTGATCCTCAAAATACTCAATACTTAATTGGGCTTATTCGCTCTTTGCTGCAACGTGTCGATCCTTAAAGCCTTCGTCTGAATATGCCAATGTTTCATCCAAGATTATATCAAATGGAATAATGTAATTAGTTGGAAGATTAGTTCCTGTTTTTTGAGTAAAATACATATTATATAAGTATAATAACCACAAATTAGTCATTTGCGTTGGTTGAATCGTTCAAGACACGTTAAGGCGCTCTTTCTCTTTTGCGGGCTTTTCATATTTATAGCCATCAGTTTGGCGGGTTAAGCACACAGTTCACCGCTGGCTTTAACTTGTCCCGCAAATCGGCACCCTTTCCCACCCACCCTCGCCATCCTTAACGGCTGCTGCTTTCCGTCTTGCTGAATGCTGTATTATCGGCTTTTGAGTGAAGTCTGTCCTAATGACAACGGTAGCAGCTACTGCCAGGCAATTACTTAATTTACACTTGGCTCTTTTTTGTAACCTGTTGCAATCGTTGCTGTTGTTGCTATTGTTGTTTTTATTGTTGCTGTTCGCTAACATAATAAATGGTGTTGCCTACACTTGGCAAAGCTATTGAACAGCAGCAGCAGCAGCAGCAGTAGCAGCAGCAGCAGCAGCAAAAGGAACAAAAACAGAAAAGAAAAGAAAAACTCAGCTCAGCGGACAATAGCAGAGTGTGGCCACAATTCAAAAGTGTGCAACGGGCAACGCCTCCTTCGCTTCCTTCCCCCTCCACCTTCACCCTCTTTAGCAGCCCCCCCTGAACTGCTGCTATTTTGCGCGTAAATCAAGCGACGCTGCCGCTGACGCTGACGCTGAACAGTGGCGGGCTTAGCTACTGAAGCAGAAAATTACTTTCATCATAATTTAAAGTTACTTATGACCACAGCAACAGCAGCAGCAGCAGCACCAACAGTCCCCAAGAGCCGAATCCCAAAGTCGAGAGTCCGCGAGTCTAGGGAGTCTACAGAGTGCGAGGCGTCTGACAGTTGTTGGTGTTTGCTGCGGTTGCTGTTGCTGCTGCTGCTGCTGCTGCTACTAGAGCTGATTGTCTTAGGCTGTGTTGTGCACAAATTGAAAAATCATCTGGGCAGGATGTGCTGCTCCTGCAACTGTTGCAAGCCAAACATTTGCACGTCAAACAAAGTGGCAGTGAAATAACAAAATTATGTTGGCAGATTTGTGGCGACGTTGAAATTATTGCAACACAGCAGCAACTGCGACTATTGCACTTGAGCTGTATATGTGTGTGTGTGTGTGTGTGAGTATATGTGCCCATAATTGCTATGTTGCTGTGACGTTTGTGGCATGAATGATGTGGCGTGGGCTTCCTTAGCAGCTACTGGGCACACACTGCTGATCCACATTTTGCATAAATTACATTTCATTTGATTTGGGCAGCCGCGTCTCCAATGACAATGCCACAGCAGCAGCAGCAACTTGGAACTTGGAACTTGCAACTAGCAACTAGCAACTGCAGCAGCAACTGCGATCTGTTGGCCATGGCCACAATCAAGTCAAGTGTTTATTTGTTTATGGTCCGTGCCGAGCAAAGCTCTGCTTCTTTCATACTTCTTTTCTTTTCGTCTCTATTTTTTGTTGTTGTAAGTGAGTGGATGGCATGTTGCTCGTTGCATGTTGGTGGTCCACATTGCGTTCCTTTCGTGCGTTCGTTTGCCGCAATTAGCGTGTGGGCAGCAACAACAGCAGCAGCACCAGCAGCAGCAGCAGCAGCAGTAGCGGGTGAGTGAAAGTTGGAGTTGAGGCTGCCGCTGTTGCCTGCATTTTGATAAGCTCCCCCACAGTCAAAGCAGCCAACCTTCCCAGCCTCCATCCGAGCACCTCTCACATGCACATCTAACCCCCAATGCACACCTGTTGCCAGTTCGGTGTTGCTTGCTGCTGCTGCTGCTGCTGCTGACTGCTGACTGCCTGTTACTGACTGCAACCGGTTCGTGTTTGGGCTTTGAGCTCGTTAGTTAATTCAGAGAGCTGTAAATATTATAACAGAGCGCGTTTCATTATTGTATTAACAACAGTTTTGCGAATCGAGCGCATTTTGTTGAAGTTTTTGTTCAGCTGAGGGGTTTTTTGTGGAGCCTGACCAAACGACATTTTTTATTTCTTTAGCCGGCTCCTTCGTTGCTTGTTGGTCTATTTTTAGCCAATTGACATTAAATTATTTTGAAAAGTGTTTGTTTATTTGTTACCCACTATTTAGCCGATTTTTTCGGTTAGCCGAGCTGACTTTAAGCCTTTGCTTTAATCGTTTTTGAAAGGTTTTCGTTTACTTGAATGATTTATATTAAAAATGATTTACATTCGGTTTGATTACCTCAAGTTGAATGCCACAAAAATCAGTTTTAATAACTGTTTTATTATCCATAAATGGATAAACTTTGATTTACCAATATTCGATTTCCACGATTTCAAAATACCACAAATACGTAGCACAAATATAGTAAATGTGCAAAGCAGGTTTCTTAACTGACTGAGAATTCCCGTTGCCGACTGAATATGCTGATGCAAGTATGCAGATAATAAGCCATTTATGAAGTTAGTTGCAAGCGAAGACAATGCTTAAATACATTGAAAGTGTATGTTTGTTAATACAACTTACCACTTACCATGACTAATTGGCATTAGCATCTACCTGCTTTATCTGTTATATAAATTGATCTGAATTGCATTCATTCCCAATCTAAGTCATCGTCATGCGCGCTGCTGACAATTTTGGCCATTGTTTTATGATTTTCTTCGTGCAAAGAGAAGTTTTTTCGTAGCCTTCTTATTTTTTTGTACTTATTTAGTTATTTATTTTCGAGTGTTGCGGAGCTGCGGCCACATTACTCATGCGCCGTGTTGCACATGCGGGTATAAAATAACAGATTTATGCCTACGTTGCAGGCAATGACACGCCAATTAGCCGCCCAGCAATAACAGAAAAAAAAAGGCTTGCAAATAAAGCTTTGACATTTTTATGATGCTAAGCGGGGGAACAGCAACAACAGCAGCAGCAGCAGCAGCAGCAACAACAACAACACGTTCTGTCTGGCTTAATACTGGAACAATCTTTTTGGGGGAGCCAAGACAGGCCCCAAGCAGGCAGCTGGGTGACCTTTGCATGTGTTATTGTTGCAGTTGTTGCATTTGTGTACTGTTGCCGTTGCTCTGTGGAGGCGAATTGAGTTTGACAGCTGGGGCGACACGATCCGATTGCGATTTCGATCGCTCTTTGACCTTAATACGCGCCAGCTGCGTCAACGTCAACGTTGCCCGGGGGCAACATGTCTTCCACATTGCCTGCCTCTCCCCTCTCCCCATCTCCATGTCTGACTGCCTCTTTCGAAGACTAGCTTTGTCATTTGACACCTCATTTGGGGGCTGTGGCGGGCACGCACAGCTAATAAGCGCTCAATAAATGTGCAACACCCGCTGGCAACAGCAACATGTTGCTGCCGTGCCAAGTTGCTTTGCTTCTGTCGCCGCCACCGCTGCTGCTGCTGCTGTGCGTGCGACAACAACAATGCATGTTTTGGATTTTTTTTTCCTCTTTTTTTTTGCAATCAACTGGGCAATCTCATTAATAAATTGCGCTGCATGCAACGCAGGCAACATGTTGCTGTTGCGTCTAATGCTGCAAAACGGCAGCAACATTAATTGGCTGCTTACAGCTGACAAGGCAGCGACTCTTGTTCCCCGCTACTGTTGTTGTTGTTGTTGTTAGTGTTGTTGTGGTGGTTGGTATCAATTTAACTGCCGATAGGTGGCGCTGTTGCATGCCATCATCGGCAACGGGCAGCAACATTTATTGTTTATGCATATGTGAAGGCACAATTTCAACAGTTTTTTCTCTTCAATGTTTTGTTGGTGGTTGGGGGACAACTAATTGATTTTATATGCGCAGCCATGGCCACAACGTGGCAACAACAAGAACGAAAACTACATTGAATGCCGCATAGGCGGCACATATTTTAAGCACAAATTACAAAGCAATAATCATAAATCTTTTTTGCGGCTCAGCAGCGCTGCAACAGCAACAGCAACATGTTACTGCCATTTATCAAAATATTAATGTGTGTGTGCGTGTGTGTGGCAGTTGCCAGACAAATGGGCATTGCGTGTGCCATATCAACGCAATTTCGCTGCTGCTGCTATTATTGTTGTTGTTGTTGTTGTTGCTGTCGCTGTTCCTGTTGTCATCGTCGCTCAAATGTTGATAACTTGGCTGCCAGCAACAATTGCAAATGGAGCACGTGGCCAACATAGCAACAACAAGAACAACAAGCGAGTCAGCAATTATTGTTGATGCCCCGCTGCTGCTGCTGCTGCAACTGCCTCAACTGATTGCTCTTGATTAAATGCTAGTCACTCACTTGAATACTTGAATCTGCAGCAGCGATGCGAGATGCAGCCCCGGAAATTGTTTGTGCCACGAACTGCAGTTATGCACCTCGCAGCAAGCGTCTGCTGCCAACATTTAAACAGCTTCCTGGCGGTTGCTGCTCTGATCTAGACAAACGCTTGTCCAGTTGTCCAAGTGGAACAGCCAGCTGCTGCTGCTGCTGCTGCTGCTGCTGCTGCTGTCTAATTTTGATGGATCTTTTGGTTGCAGCTCAAGCAAGTTGCACGTTATACAAAATATTTTCTTCTTTCACATAAATGAAACTCAAATCAGCATTGAAACTTTAGATTATTGTGCGAGTCCATAAAAATGAATCACTAAAAATAACAATGATTAAAAAGACCAAATCGAATATATTTTTATTTCAATAATTTTACTTTATTTTGTTTATTTACTGTACAGTAAACAAAAGCTATTGCTCCGATTAATTAATTCGCTGCAAAGTAGCCTAGATTTTGAGACAAATTTGTGTTAATCCTGTGCATTGGCCAAGTCAAGTTTAATACGCCAACAACGACTGTTGCTCAGTTGACAAACCAACCAGCAACAGCAACAGCAACTTTTTTAACAGCAGCATTTACAGATTGCAGCTGCGTGTTGCTGCGGTGTTAAAATCGCTAGCAACAACACCAATACCAGTGAATGACAACAAGAACCGCAACGATCCCTAGCTTATTAAAGTTTAATGACTATTGGGGTGGTCTTGGCACGTAGCTGTCACTGTTGCTGTTGTTGCTGTTGTTGCTGCTGCTGCTGTTGTTACTGTAGTTGTTGCTGTCGCTGACGATTTGCGCAATGCGCGCAATGGCAGCAAATAATTGCAACGGCAACGTGCAACGATTTGCGGCGGCAACGAGGTGAAGGCAACAACAACAGCAACAAAATGTTTATATGAAAATTGAAAATGATCATTGCGCAATGCGCGCTCGGCGACAACAACAGCAACAGCAACAGCAATATTAGCAACAACAACAGACAACAAAAATAGTCAACGTTTTCTTTTGATGCTTTGCATTCGGAACGCAAAAAAGAACAACAACAACAACAACAACAACTTTATGCCGTTTCATCATGGCGCAACAACAATTGGCTAATAATATAAATTTGGTGCCCGAAAAACAACACAACAGCAGCACCAACAGCAGTAGCAGTCGTCTTTGGCCCAAGGCTGATCGTTGTGTGTCATTGTTATTATTGTTATTATTGTTGTTGTTGTTGTTGTTATTGCTCCAGTTTTGCATTATTATAGTAGGTATAATTTAATTGCATTTCGATAGCTGACCCCGTCATGGCAGCTATATGTCAATACAATTGCTTCAACTCACCAACCAAATGCACTTGCTGCTGCTGCTGCTGTTGTTACAGCCGCTGCTGTTGCTATTGCTGTTGCTGTTGCTGTTGCTTATCGTCCGACCACAAATAACTGCAAATTGTGTGTATAAAAATGCAAACTGCATTGTTTGTCTCTGGCTTATCTGCAGCAACTGGCCAGTAAATCAGCGTAACAGGCGCAGCAACAGCAACGGCAGCAGCAATGGCAATGGCAACAAACTGCCAGGCAACACGCATGCGCCACCAAAAGTCATGTTCGTGCCACAAAGGCGACACCAAAGCCATACATATTGTAGGTGGCAGCAGCAACAACAACACTGAGCTGCAGTTGCAGCTAAATGTGGCAATTGTAGCTTAAAACAGCTAAGCAGCAACACACACACACACACACACACACACACACACACATACACACCCTAGCTAATCATTTTGGGTAATAATTTTCTGTGTCTGTGTGCAACATGTTGCAAGCGCGCGCCCTTTTTTTTCGTTTGATTTTTTTCTGTTGTGTTTTGTTTTGTTTTTTGGGTCGTATATAACTGTCCAGCGTGTGGGCGTGTGCAGCTGCCCAGTCGCACAAAGAAAAGCGGCAACGTTTGCCACTTTGAACCCGCCACGCAGCAACAGCAAGTAACAGCAGCAACCGTTGCGATTGCGCGTTGCAACAATAGAAAGCCACGCAGGAAGCAGCAGTTTAAATGATTTGAAATTTATGAGCAGCACCCAGAGCGAAATCCTTTCACCAGCTTAGACAACGCATTAATAAATCAATAACGCGTTTATAATCATAGTCGTTGCTGGTGCTCGGTCGGTCAGCAGCAACTTCCGTGCGCGGCAGGCAGCAGTGACAAGCGGCAATTTGGAGCGACGGCGACAGCGGCAACACCTTTGCAACAATGTTGCTGGGGTGACCGAGAGCAATTAACATGCCAAGAGAGAGTCTTGATCACAATAATATGCAGCGCGCCAGCAACATGTTGCACAACTTATCAAAATAATCATCATTCACATCGACAACGGCACAACAGCAACCACAGCAACAACAACATCAACGCAGGCAGCATTATGATAATCGCAATGCGGCGGCAATGTTGAAACAAAACAACAACAACAAAATTGCAACTGTTTCTTATGCAGCATAGTGTTGCCGGCCAACGCCACCCCCATTGCCCCCTCTCGCTGCAAAATACAACTGCTGCATGTTGCAATTAATAATCGACGTGGCTAAGCAATTCGTAAGGCGCGGCAGTAACAGCAACAACAGCAGCATCGGCAGCCGCAGCAACAACAACAACTGCGTCGTGCGCCCTTCTTTTTGATTTAAAATGTGCCGCCACCGTTTTGGCCCGCACGTAGGCGTACTCACACGCAGCATACACGATATATATATAAATAGTTATATATATATATATATGTATATATTCTATATATAGTGTAGTATATACCATCCAGCTGCGTCAACAGGTCGCCCTTTGGGCGCAATAACAAGTGTTATTGTTGCTGTTGCGGTTGCGGCAACCACTTGGCATCATCAGTCAAGTGACTTTGGTGGTGCTCTGTCTGCCGGCAATGTCACTGTCTTGTGGTTGCCATGGTTGCTTTGGCATTAGCCTTGTGCACTTTTGTGTGGGTCTGCAGATTGCCATCAGGCGATTGGCCGGCACTGGACACCAATTGTTGCTGCTGTTCTTCCTGTTTGCTGATAATCAACTAGGCCAGACTTATACAAATTTTTGCTGAGTTTGATTTGAAAATTTTCAAATTTATTATGCTGATTAATACTGATAAAAAAAAATAAAGATTTATGAGATTAACGAACTCGCTAATGGCATATGGCAAATGCAATAATTTTATGCTACTTAACAATTATTGATTTGGTAATCATATGATAAGTCAGCCAAGACACAGGCCGTAAATCAAACTTAATCATGACAGCGCTAATCCAGCAAACCAGCAATTTAAATGAAGTACTTATCCTCATCCCAAGTTCATGGCATAATTAGCGCAAAAAAAGGCGATACTTGAGCGAGCGTATGAAGGTTGCATGTCTGCTAGGATTGCATAACTTAAAGCTCGGCTTTCAACTTAATGGTTATGATAATATCGGTCATATCTATGGAATGTAGAATGTAGAATGTGAATGTGAATGTGATAAATCAAAGCTGTGAGCAGCTCTGCAAAGTGGCTTCACTTTGTCAACAGTTGCATTTTCGAAAATCTAACCACAATAAAGATGATGAAGAAGAAGAAGAATATTCAATGTTTGATTTCCGCAAGGAAAATGGTTAACTTGTAATTTGTCGAGTGCCCTGAACTGAACTCACCTCAAGTCAGATATGTGCGTTTTGAACACAATGCCACGCCCATGACATGGGCAAATTTATGTGGCCCACTAATAAGCAAGTTTGCTGGCAATTACGCTTATAAATAAATAAATCAGCGCCGCTAACGTCGACGGCGGCGGCGCCTTTGTAGAAGCCACTTTAAGGAGAGCCGCTGGGTGCCGCGTGCTGTGGGTGTGACAAGTGCAGCAGCAGCAGCAGCAGCAGCAGTGAGTGGTGCAGTAGTGCTGTGGTGCAGCGGTCCAGCGGCGCCATTCAAATTCAAATTCACATGTGATCGCCCAAGCATGAGTCAGCTACTCTGCACGGAGGTGGCCTGTGGATTGCATAACTATGCCAAGAGAAGCGCAGAAGCGAGAAGAGAAGAGAAGAGAAGAGCGGAGGTTGTAGCGGAGCAGAGAGGGGAGAAGCAAGTTGAGAAGCTTCTAAGCTGCGCTGCTCGTCAGCGGTGCTTAATTAGAAAATTGCTAATAACTCATGCACACGAACAAATTTCAATATTAATGAGGTTCTAAGGCAGCAACCACAAACCAACAACAGCAACAACAGCAGCAGCAACTTTGGCACTGTGGCCACTGCAACGGCAGCGGCAACAACGTCGACTTAATTGAAAACTTTTTGAATCGTGCCGTCAAATGAAGGGGAAGCAGCAGCAACATCAGCAACAACAGCAACAACAGCAACATCAGCAACAACAGCAGCAGCAGCGGTAGCAGCCCTGGCCCAAACTGTGCGCAATGGGAGGCACAGCGGCAATTGTTGCTGCTGCCTGTCTTACGCTGGCAGCCTGTTGCTCCTGCTGCTCATTAAGTTGCATGAAAACTCAATAGGCTGTGGTTCTTGTTGTTATTGCTTCATTTTTTGCTGTTCTTTTGCGCAATTAACGGTTGCCGTCTTTGACTGATTTAGTTGTCAGCTGAGCGGCAGCAACATGTTGCTAGCATTCATAATTAGCATGCAAACGGCATAAATCGCAGCAGCAACAGCAGGCAACAGCTGCAGTGGCAGCAACAACAATTAACAGACCCAAATTGCATGCAACACACACACACACACACACACAAACACACAAACACACAAACACACAAGAGGCACAAATGCAAACTGCCGCTTTCTCTGTCTATCGCACAGTTCGCTGCTGCTGCTGATGTTGTTGCTGCTGTTTCAGTTGTTGCTACTTAGCATGCAGTACAGCGTTTGATGTC
This sequence comes from Drosophila conformis, assembly GCA_035041375.1. Classification (NCBI taxonomy): domain Eukaryota; kingdom Metazoa; phylum Arthropoda; class Insecta; order Diptera; family Drosophilidae; genus Drosophila; species Drosophila conformis. The sequence goes on from JAWNLE010001151.1 coordinate 3,249,499, forward strand.
TGCAACAGAACACGTAGGCAACAGCAACAACAGCGACTGTCAATTATATTAGTTGCTGTTACACAGCGCGCTAATTCAAAAATCATGCGTGGGCAGCAGACAGCAACCTGGCACGCCAGCAACATTGCCCTCTGTGCCAGCAGCAACATAGTCGCTAGCAACTTTTCTTAATTAAGTGACGACCTGTTGTTGCTGCTGCTCAGCTGTTGCAGCATGCAAATTTAATTTGCGACTTGCTGCGACCTTTGGCCATTGCGTGTTGCAGCTGTTGATGCTGCTGCTGCTGCTGCTCCTGCTGCTGATGCTGCCGCTGCCGCTGTTGTTGTTGTTGTTGTTGTTCGAGCCGGGGCCATAACTTCTCGGCAGCAACATATCGCATTGTTGTTCGGCCACAAATTGATATTTAACTGGTTGCTAGCCGGCCTGGTAAAAGTTCGCACGACTTTTCGCAGCCAAATGCACGCGTATTTAACATTTACAATCCGTACGATCTTCTCTCTTCCGATCTTCTCTCTTCCGATCTACTCGCTCTCGATCCGATCTACAACGCAATCTCCTCGATATTCTCGATCGTTGCTCGTTGCTGTCGTTATCTGTGGCAATATCTCTATCTGGGGCCAATTCACTTATGTTGCCTGCTGCCATTTCTATCTATCGTGTGTGCGCCGTTAATGTTTTTACTTATCCATGCACACACTCACACACACGCACACACACACACACACACACACATAAATACACACAAATAGACACTCACACTAACACGATTCGTTGCATGCTGTGTGCGTAGTGCAATAAATCAAAGTTTTATTTGTTGAAATAAATTCACAGTTTATTGCTTCGTTATTATTTGCGCGACTGCTGCTGCTGTTGCTGCTGTGAGTGTTGCTGTTGTTGTTGTTGTTGTTGTTGCTGTTACTGTTGTTGTTGCTGTGAGTGCAATAGCAACTACAACAACCACAACTGCGACAGACAGCCATCAAACACTCGCAACAAATGCAACAACGCATGCCGGAAATGTTTATTGTTCTTGTTGTTATTACTGTTTGTTGTTGTTGTTGTCGTTGTTGTTGTTATTGTTATTGTTATTGTTGCTGATCTCCTTCAAAGTTTTGTTTTTGCTTTAGCATGCCACGTTGATTGCCATTGCTTGAATATCATGCGTTTCGCTTACGGTCATCAAATTAATTAAAATCGAATTTATAACGTCATTTATTGCTGCATGGATTGTGAAACGCCTTCAAAACAATCCACAAGCTGTTGCACGCCTCAGATTACACCCATAAGGAAGTACTTTGGCTCGCTATCTACAACTTTATGCCTTATGCTCAGCTTCAAATTACATTTGCCATACTTTGTGGCACTGTGAAACACCTATTTATATTTATGCAACAATAATCAGCGCTAAATATCGTAATACAATTTGTTCAACAATATTTTCATTAAAGTTAATTTCATTTGCTTAAATATGTTGTTCCATGCACTTAATGAGCATACCAATTAAATAATAACTTAAAATCTCTTAACCCAAAATACAGAAATATTGTTGCACGTATTGTGGCAAAGTTGTGTTAAGCATTTCAAATTTTTGCTTTGCAGCTTACCGAAAACTGCAAGTCAAGTCGGTTTGCGGCAATACAACGCCCCTAGCACACCAACCCACCAACCAACCAACGGGCTGTCCGTCCACCTGCCTGCCTGCTGGACTGTCTGTCTAACTGTCCGTCTGTCTAGCTGTCCGTCTGTCTGTCATGAGGTTTACGGTGACATTTTTGAACCCTGACCGTTTTTTAATTTACAGGCTGCGGCAACAAGCTGTGGCAAATGCAACCGCACGCTTTGCCATTAATTAGTGATACGAGATACAAAATGCAACTATAAGATAGATATATATATATGTGTGTGTGTGTGTGTGTGTGTGTGTGTGCGAATATTACGCAATGTCTTCAATTAGCAAACTTGGGACGCTAAATTGAGAAATTATTCACATGCCCCGCCTAATTCAGGCGGATTCAGATGAATGTTAAGATCGATAGTTATGTAGATAACGGCTAATTGAATGTCGCAGCGCATTGTTGCAGTGTGCAGCAGCAATTTTAAGCCAAAAAAAAAGAAAAGAAAATCAAAAAAAAAGCTTAAAGCCCGAAAAAATGTCAAGTTTTCAGGCTCAACTCATACTGAACACAAACTAAATCGAATCGGGAAAGTAAAACTTTCAAATAGAATTAAGTCAATTGATGCTTAAATTAATATTTGCTTTGATTATTTAAATAACTTGTATTTAATTGGTTATTGTCTTTGATCTATTTGCAGCAGCGTAAGCTGTCACCGACATGGGCAGTGAGCAATACTGCTTGAGGTGGAACAATCATCAATCCAACCTGTTAGGGGTGTTTAGTCAATTATTACAGGACGAGAGCCTGGTGGACGTTACATTAGCTTGTTCAGGGGGCCCATCCATCAGAGCCCATAAGGTGAGTTCACATACATACATACATCTACACAAATGATATATTATATTATATTCTTATCTTGTTACTATTACTCAACTAAATCCGTTTCTAACTTTAACTTCGATTTGAAGATAAGACTAGTTCCTTATTCATCGTATAACGTTGTTAGATTTGTATATAGTCCCATCGGTGGCAACCTTATAAATTATTAACTTATGCAATTCGCTTTTTTTTATATGAATTGCATTTAAATCGCAGCTGGTTGGCGGCGCTGTTAACGAGCAACTGCAACTGCAACTGTAAAATGCGGAAGCTGTCGCCAGTGTTGCGATCAAGGTCGCCGTTGCTGTTGCCGTTGGCGTCGCTGTTGCTGTGGCTGTGGCTGTTGCTGTTGCTGCTGTTGAAGTTGCTGTTGGCGTTGTAGGCCTCTCAAAATGCCAGCCGCATAAATTAACGAAGCAACAACAAACAAACAAACAACAACAACAACATCAACAAACGACAAACCACAACACGATCAAATGCAATTTACACATTTGTCAGTAAATTGTCAACTTAGCGCGGCAAGCAGAGCAGAAGAAGGGTGAGGGGAGCGAGGGGGAACGACAGCAACATCGCTGTTGGCGTCGCTGCATGTTGCTGGCGTCTCTTGTTTGTTGCTGGCAACATTGTTGACAAGGTCAGCGTCTAATAGAAATTGACTGCGCCCCGCCACGTGGCTGTCGCTCTGCGTGTGTACGCGCCTGTATGTGTGTGTGTGTGTGTGTGTGTGAGAGTACATAAATCATGCGTTGCCAGGCAACAACAACATCAGCAGCAACAGCAGCAGCAGTAACAATAACAACAACAACAGCAGCAGCAACGTTTTGCGCACGTCTGTCAATTGAAATTCCTGTTAAATTAAGCGGAAAATATTTAACTGCAACAAGCAACAAGCAACAACAACAACAACAACAACAAGAACAAGACAACAAACTGTAGCCAAGTTGTTGCTGCTACCTTTTGATGTTTGTGCTGATAAAGTTATTTTGAATGTAATTTCTTGCCGCCGCATAGCAAAACTGGTAAATTGTTCAATTATAATGCGTTTACTATGCGCTTGCTTGCCACAACAACAACAACAACAACCTGCATCAACAACAATAAATGACACTGATATGGCCAGTGATTGCTGTTGGCTTGAAGTGGCTCAAATTCTCGTTACAAAGTTTACGGAGCATTTAGGCCGGACACAAAACGCATTTTATGCATATTCTCAACACTTTCGAGAAGCACTTTTAATGCAGCCATGAATTGGTATTAAATGTGTGTGTGTGTGTGTGTGTGTGTGTGTGCGTGTGTGTTGAATTTCAATGAGTTAGATGAGTCAAACACAATTTGCTGCAAACTTTAACTGCAACTCATTAAAAATTAAAGACTTTGAACGTTCTTCGAACTGTATTTAATCTGCCTAATCAAATAGTCTCTTCTCTGTCCACTGGCTGCATAATTGATTTACCCAGCATATGTAAGTCCTGCCTTTCTCTCTCACTCTCTCTCCCTCTCTCTCTCTCTCTTTCTATCTTAATTCTTCTACACACAATCTCAAGTTGGTTGGATGTCCACTCGTTTTCAATATTTTTCTGCATTTTTTTTTGCGAAGTCAACTTCATTAGCCGCACAGACAACAAGAGGGCTGAGGACAAACTGATGAATTCATTTCCTTTTTAGACAGACTTTTAGGCAACAAATATTGCCGAAGGCAGAGAAAAAATTACAAGTGAACAAAAACGCAAAAAACGAGCAAGAAAAACAAAGCTTAGCAAATGAAGAATCGGAAGGAAAACACAAAAAAAAAAAACAAGAAGCGAAAACGAAAACAAACAAATATTTGAAACAGAAACTAAGAGGCGATGGACTCTGATTACGATTCAAATCCGGAGACGACTCCTTCGCATACATGTGTTGCTTTTGCTGTTGTCGCTTTGGCAAACTAATTAGCAAATGTACACACACTCGCACACACAAGCACAAGCACAAGCACAAGCACTTGCAGGAATGTCAACGTTTATAAAAGTTAATAAAGCAAAGAATTGGAATGTTGAAGCAACTCGAAGATGAAGTTGCTGAGTTGAATCCAATGCAAAGCCAAAGCCAAAGCCAAAGCCAGCTGTCAATTACTTTTGCATATCCTTGCCAACGATGCTGGTTGCGTTGTTGCCTTTGTTGCCATTGTTGCACTTGTTGTTTTTGTTGATAACGAGTTCAGTTTTGACGCTGCAGGCGCCTTCACAGCCGGCCAAAGAGCGACAAAAAATTGTTAAATTGATTAAAAAGCAAAGTGTCGATGAACGAGCCAATGATGACAGCAACCAGCAACCAGCAGCCAGCAGCCAGCAGCCAGCCGGCCAAACTAGTCAGGACATTTAGCCAGCAGGGAGCCAGGACATGCCAAAGTCAATGTGCAACACACAAAAAACAAAAAAAAACTGCGGGACGAGAAAAAATGCTAGTGCAAGTGAGCGAAGTGGATAACATCAACATCAACAAGAGTTGACTGCCGTCTGCTGACGTCAGCATGCGCCGCATGTCCTCGCCAATCCTCCACCGCCAACTCCTCCCCCTCGGCCTCTGCAGTACAACTGCAAAACTAAATGAGTGCGTGGGTTGACTTTAAAGTCGGACTTGCGGTGTTTGCATGTTATTTAATGCTCTTGCAATAGTCAGTTTATGTTAATATATTCGCAATCTGATTCCATTGCAAATCAAGTCGTATTTATCCCGTTAATTCCCATACTTGAACTATATACATTATATATTTCTCTTGAAAGCAGTTTAAAGATTCAAATTATTTAATGTGGCAATTGGGAATGACATGTTGTGAAAAACAAGAGTTTAACATTTCAATTTTAGCTTATCATTTTTATTTACAGTTGAATTAACAATTTTTGTTGCTTTTACGTTCAGTTTTTTAATAAATATTTGTAAAAAATGTTTGCTTTACAAACATTTTTTTAAACTGCAACAGTTTGAGTCTAGCTTTGACTCGTCCACAAATGCTGATCAAGATTGTGTATACTATATTGGAAATTATACATTTCAAAATATATATATTTCAAATGTGCTCTTCAAGGCTAAAAAAAAATGTGGAATCTTAGTTCCGTTTCCGGTTTGACACCCTGCTGCAAACTTGATAAGCTGCCCGTTTTTTCTATCTATTGCGTCTCATAGTTCAATGCACGTGTGTGTTTATTCAAATGTGTGTGTCACTGTGTGTATCAGTGTGTGTGTGTGTGTTCGTGTGTGTGTGTGTGTGGTTGCGTGTGTGCGCGTTAGATAGTTTTTGCTGCTGCCTCTGGCTTTTGTAATCCACTCGTTTTTATACGTACGTTTCTCCAATGTTGGTTTTCCTTCCTTTTTTTTTGAGTGCCGTGGCCATTTGGTATCAATGCCAAACGGCAGCGGCACTTTAACTCAATTTGAGGCATTTAACGTATGCCTGGTTGATATTTGATGCGATTTGAGAGTCGCCCAACTGCACCCACCTTTATGGTCACTTGTTGTTGTGCACAGTCATGGATGTGTGCGGATCTGTTGCCCAAAGGCTAACAAAGTGTAACAAATGCCTTGGTCGAGATACAGTGGTGCGGTCGGTGTGGGTGTGGGGCACCATTAAAACCAGGGAGCCAGCGCCCACCACTGCTGGGAAGTCCTGTTGACTGCTCTGCATTGTCGTTGCCGGCAAATGACTTTCGATAACTTCGGACAAAACTCGACAAAATGCGAGAACAAAAAATGAGAGGAACTCATGCAAATATTTGCAAGGATTTTTTTTGGTACTCAGTGCGGATTGATTTCGAACGGCGGTATGGAGAGATGGAGGGCCGTAGGACTTGTGTTATCTTAAGCTGATTTGTTGGCTCTGTAACTAAAGAGCTGATTGAGTTGAGCTTATCCTTTCGACTTTCGCTCCTGGCGCCTAAGTCAATTTGCAAACAGAAATTGATCGAGTGGGCGTTTATAGTTGGCTGTGGCTGTGGCTGTGGCTGGGGCTGGGGCTGGGGCTATTGCGGGTAGGCGTGGCACGCGTACGTATGAACATGCATGTTCAACAACATGCCACACATGATTGTTCGCTGGCATTGTTGTTGCTGTTGTCAAAATGCATATGCAAACACTTAACAGCAGCAACAACAACAACAACAGCAACACAAGCAGCAGCTCGTAAGTCTTGCCAACACTTTTTTGACAAGCCGCCAGCAACAACAACAACAACAACAACAACAGCAACATGGCGTGGCTGCCTCTATTGGCAGCTGCAACAACTTGCAACATATGTCAGACAACAGCAGCAACAATTGCAGCTACAACAAAACAAATTGCCTGCCTAGCAAAAATCAAGTAGAATGTCAAAAAATGCCACAATTTTCATATCGAATGAAAGAAACAACCAAATAATAATAATAATAATAATAATAATAATAATAATAGCAACAATAGTAGAAATAACGCATTTTTCACGTTGTTGCTGCCATTGTTGCTGTTGGCAGCGCTAATTGCTGCTTGTCATTGATAAGCAGCTGAAAGCTTTATGCAGTCAGCAAGAGCAAGGGGCGGGCAATGGCGAACGGTGAGGGGAGGGAAAGCCGGCCAGCATAGTTAAGCAATTGCTGTTATTAAGTGCATGCAAAGACTCGCATTATTGCGGAGCAAAAGGACAAGAAGCAAACGGGCTAACAGGTTAACAGGTATTCTCGAAGCCAAGAGCTAAATGAAAATTGAAAATTTTCGAATTGAAACTTCAACTTGAACAAATTCTATATAATTGTATTCGTTGGGGTTTCCAATTGAACTCGACTGTCCAAAAGCTGAACTTGTTGCTAATTTGTTGCTCGCAATTCAGGCATAATTTCGACATTCTTGAATTGTCTTCAACTGAGAGGTTTGGCATCACAATATTGTCAGTTGCACCAATTTCTGCAATGCGGCAAATAATATATTAAATATTACAAATATAATGACAACAATTTGCAACTGAGTTGTGTAAAGTTCTTCAGACAAGTTTTGCACATGACATTTTGCTGAAAATTGTTCTCAATTTGTAGCCTTTTTTCTGAGTGTACTTTTGCTGTATGCACTTTTAATGCCGCTTGCGGCAGCCACACCTTGTGTTTAGTTCCAAATTTGCATAATTGCACACAATTAATAATTATATCTTGTTCACAATTATTTAAAGAAACAACAAAAATAATGAACTTAAAAATGCAGCTTAATTGCAGTTTGATGTTAACATGTGGCAACCAGAGCAACACAGCTGCTCATTATTGTTGTTATTATCTTGCAACGGCAACAACAGCAACAGCAACAGCAACATTGCGTGGGTGGCAATTATTAGGCAGTTGCCGATTGTCGATTGCTTATTTGCTCGTTATAAATTGAAAATTGGAGCCAACGTTGCGTATGCGTAATGCAAGAATTGCTCATGCGCCGCATTCAACATTCAACATTCGCCAATCGCCATTCGCCCGTTCTCGCATTGAGCATGTTCCGCGTCGCTAATGCGCCGTGACAGGCCCCAAAATGCAATATACAAATAATTTGATGATTAGTCTCACACATACAAATGCAAGAGTGTGCGTGTGTGTGTGTGTGTGTGTGTGTTTGTACCTATAACATTCACCACCACTGAAATGTGACTCAGACAATAAAGTTGGGGAAGGAGTGGAAGTGAAACACCAACTCGTTCAAAGGGACACTCGAATAGCAAATGTTCAATTGTTGTATGCATATGGGAACGACAGGAAATGGAACAAGATGGCGATTAGCACAATTTACAAATGCATAAAATAACAAATTACAATTGACATAATGGAAAGAGAGCAGAGTTTTCCAAAACGTTGCATTTGTATTTGTGTTGCTGCTGTTGTAGTTGGTAGTGCGACCAATGACACTGTGCCACTTCCACGCCGTTCCGCACATTCGCCTTTTGGCAAACATGCCAATTTGCTAGACCGAGAGTGAGGCAGAGAGAGATAGAGAGAGAGAGAGAGAGAGATAGAGATAGAGCACATTAATCGCAATTACAATTTTGCGTTCCATTTGCAAATCATTTTGCCAGCTCAAATTTCGATTACACGATTTGATTAGCTTGGGCATTACTCAACTCGCTGCTATAATTATCAATTAGCAATCAATTGATTATATTTCCACATTATGGCATGCACCGCAAAACAAGCAACAAGCTTCAATACTTTTTTTTTTATTTGTATTTTTTTTTTTTTCTGTTTTCCTACAAATTCTTGCGACTACAATAAAACAATGGCAAAGAGGCAGAAACAACCGGATAAAACGACAACAACACAAAAAAAACTGCATATCAATACATTCCACAACAACAACAGCAACAGCAATAGCAACAACAACAATAACGCATATTGCTGCCGGCACTTTTTTTTGGCCTGGGAAAAAAATCGACAACAGCAGCAGCAAAAACAACAACAACAACAACAACAATAACACTGTTAATTTAAATTGGAAAATTATACAAAAATATTCAAAACGTTCGCTGTGTGCAATTTTTGCTGCTGTTGTTGTTTCTGCTGTTGTTGTTGTTGTTGTTATTGTTGTTGTTGTAGCTGTTACGAGCTTTTTTTTTTCTCTTTACATTCAAATCTCTGTTAATCTGAGCAGCTCTCAAACGTCACGTTTTCACGCGGCCAACTATGCAACCTACGGCAACAACTACGAACAACGACAGCAACAGCAACAGCAACAACTATGAACAACAAGAGCAACAACAACAACAACAGCAACAGCAACAACTATGAACAACGAGAACTGGAATCTAACGATGATGGCTGGCTGCAATCAACAAAAGCAATTCACGCATTCAATTAAATGCCTTCAAATGCGACTTGCCGACATTTGTTGTTTGTTGTTGTTGTTGTTTGTGTTGCTGTTGTCGAAGCAGTTGTTGTAGTTGTTGCAGTTGTTGCTGCTGTCGCTGGAGTATGCTTTAAAGTGGTATAAAATTGTCATGTTAATAACCAATAATTGTTAATTTACAACACACTCGCATTCGCAACATTTCTCACTTTTTGTTTTTGTTTTTGTTTTTGTTTTTGTTTTTTTCTTGTTGCGTTCGATATTCAGTTTGAGTTATTTGCGTTTTGACTCGTTTTGGCATTTGTCAATTAACATTTTTATTTATTGCATTTTTTGGATTCCATTAGATGCCAAAAATATTGTTATTGCTCCTATTTTTTGTGCGAAAAATGCGCGCGATATTCGCAGGAAGTAACGTGACTATCTATATGCATATATATGTATATGTATTCTTATGCATTGTCATATGTAAGAATATTTCAAAGTCTACGATTATTCAACTAGAGAAGTTGGATATAACTTCCCTCGTACGATCCATACGAAATTCGTAGAAGCTCATAATTAAACATGAGAAACTTAACTTGGACCGCCGACAGTTCATCGGAAATAAAAAAAAATACGAAAATGATAGAAAAATGCAATGAAATATATATATACATATATATCTATGCATATATATCTTCTTTTTTTTTTTATTTTGTTGTTGCCTGCATGCAAACAAATTTTAAATAGAAAAAAATTGCACAAAAAAAAAAAAAAAAATAGCAACAAAAAAAAAAGTTATAATTAAAATTAACAACATTTCTTGTCACGACTGCAAATGCTGGTGACGCCGTCGATCTGAGGCTGAAGCTGAGGCTGAGGCTGCAACTAAAGCCCCAGGTCTGCGGCCAGGTGTTGTTGCTGTTTCAGTTGTTGTTATTGTTATTGTTATTGTTGTTGTTGTTGTGGCTATAATTATGCGCATTTTCAACAGATTTATATCTTTTCTTTATATTTAAGCACAATAAAAAACTAAAAATAAACAAACAAAAACAAAAAACTTATAAAAACTGCAAACACATACACACACACAAACACGCAGACGCATCTATCGATGCTTACGGGGGAGGGGGCAAGAGAGGGGTGAACTGAGATACAGACGCGTATAGAAAGATAGCGTATCTCATTAAAGCAGCAACAGTTGTCGGCTGGCTGGCTGGCTGGCTGACTGGCTTAGCTGCCATTAGTATATAATAGCAGTAAATCCATATGTATGTGTGCGTATGTGTGTACCTGTGTGTGTGTGTGTGTGTGTGTGTGCTTATAGTATATAATTAGTAATTGTTGCACAAGCGATGCAAAGTTGGTGAGTGGCTGCGGCTGCGGCTGCGGCTGCGGCGACGGGTAGACAAAAGCCCGGGTCTCCATTCCAAGCTGGGCATAATTCTAACAGCGCTCATAAGCTTCTAGCAACAACAACAACTACAACAAGAATAACAACCACAACGATAGCAACGACAACAGCAGCAGCAGCAGCAGCACCAGCAACTAGCAACAATAATTATAATAAAGGCAAAACGCAGCCGGGCAGACAGCAAAATTAAAACCCAGTTTGAAGGTCAGCTCCGACACGAACTGCGTGGCCCAGTAACAACAACAACAACAACAGCAGCACAACTATGCACAAATGTGTCTCTGAAATGTGACGTCAGCAACAGGAACTGAAAATAAAAACGCGCATGCGTTGGCGCGTTTTTAAACGCTAGCTTTTCAACTTTTGCTTTTTTTGTTTGGTGTTTTGTTCATTTTTGGTTTGTATCTTGAAATTCGTTGAAATACTTGAGTGTGTAATTATGGTGGGTGGGTGTGCGTGTCTGTGTCTGTGTGTGTGTATGTGTGTGTGCGTTTTGGGCAGATTAACAAATACTCAGCTTGGGTACAAATCACACTTTTGAGTGCTCTATTGAAAACTGAGTGCAGTGCACAGTGGAGCAGAATGGCAGATTGAGTCTAAATCATTTTTAATTTATCATTTTATTTATTTTTTAAATAAAAAATAAAAAATGCGTATTCAAATTTTGTAAGCTTGTCTTAAAGCTTAAATAATGCTGAGCCCAAAATATATACATATGTATGCGTATATGTATGTACATATGTATGTGCATACATACAAAAAGTGTTTTTGTTCATCAACGAAATTAAGCAAGCAATTTCGAAGTTTTCACTCAACACTTTTTTTTTGGTCCAATTTGCCCAGCTTGCACAAGCACCACGCCCCTCTTCCCGCTCCCCGCTCCCCGCTCCAAGCTCCCGTCATGCGTCCGTCGTTGCAGTCATTTGTCGTCGCTGCCCGCACAACACCCACAATGCTCAATTTCCACTCCTTCGAAACATGCAAACGGCTTAACGGTAAACGTTCTCTTTCCGGTTTCGCTTGCAAATCGTTGCCCAAAATGCTTGTAACGAGTTCAAGATCTGATCGCATATTGCTGTTGTTGTTGTTGCTGCTGCCGTGCCCATAACGGCGTCAATTAAATTATGTTGCTGGCAACATTTTACAATTTGCAACAAATTGTTAACAGCAGCAGCAACAACAACACAAATCAATATCAGCACGATTTCGCTTTAGCTATGTTTCTTGTATTGCTATCTCTCTCACTCGCTCACTCACTCCATTTTTGAGTTGTTGCTTTCATTTCGTTTCATTTGTGCTTCATTTTTTCAATTATTTGTTGGACAGCGGGGGCAAGAGGAAGAGTTGCGTTTCTGTTCCTTTCTTTTGCTTAGCGTGGGATAATTGTCGCTGTAGCTGTCGCTGACCTTGAAGAATGTCTCCCTCTCTCTCTCTCTCCCCCTCTCTAAGCTCCTCTTGTGTGTGGTATTTCGGCGGGTCAAGTGCTACCGATTGTTTGCTCTCTGCTCTGCTCTGTTTTTGTCCTGCTGCTGCGACGCATCGTCGCTGGTCGTCTTGCGAGCTTCCGGCTACCAAATGGATGACCACAAAAGCTTTTTGCTGCTGTTGCTGACCACAGAGACACGACACGCAATTGTTGTTAGACACAGACAGACAATGACAATGGCAGCAGACAGTTCGGACGGACGGACAGACAGAGAGATAGGCAGACAGGCGGACAGACAGAGAGCGATCAGAGCGACTTTCCGGCGCGTCTTTTGTGCGTGCAGCACTCGCTCGCTGCAGCAATTTAGCATTGGCAAATTCCCTTCGTTTGTTTTCTGTTTTCTGTTTTTTTTTTGTATTTGTATTTTTTATTTTGTTGTGTGCTGACCATTGGGCGGATATTATTTAGACGCTATTGTGTGGCGCCGTGTTCTGTTCGCTGTTTACGGCTGCGACTACCTGCAATTAGCTTTCACAGCTGCCGCTGCTGCCGCAGCCATAAATTAATTACGAATTGTAAACAATGCAGCCCAGGCGTCGCTCGCATAAATAAATCTCTCTCGCATGTGCGCATAAATTTGCATTGCCGACCTTGATGTGGAGACTAGTCGTGCTCCGCACTCTTTCGACACACACATGCATACATAAATATATATATATACATACATACATACGCGCACGCTTTTTATCATCAGATAACGGCACAAGTTGATAAGCAGCAACAGCAGCAATGCCAAGTTAAAAGCTGCGAATGGTGCGTAAAGCAAAGCAACGCAACGCAACGTTCAAGTTCAAGTTCAATGTCAATGCTGTACAAGCAGACATACATACACAGACACGCACACATGCATACATGCATACATGCATGCATGCATACTTGTGTGTGTATAAATATAAAACTCGTTCAATCACAGTCACACGCACACAAGCACGCATACATGCAAAACATATACATTTGCGTTATGCGTTTTGTGCGTCATTTCGGCGGCAACAAGTGGGCAGACAGCGACTGCGACAGCGACGTCAACGTTGACTGTTGCTGTGCGCTGCGTTTTGCGTTTTGCTCTCCACTCGAACTTGTTTGCTGTGACGTCACCATCAGACATTGCGTCGCTGTCTCTACGCATGTTTCGTAGGCATGTATATGTATATGTATATTTTTTTATTTCATTTGTTTTGTTTTCATGTATTTTTGGGGGCGCGTCTGTGTCTGGAGCGCAAAATGTGCGTGAGACGACAAAAAAAAAATGCGTGTGACGTGAAAAAACAGCTGATTGGACTTGTGCGCGTCGTGTGAATGAATTCAAGCTGAAAGCAAATTTGGAGCAGATTTATTGATAGAATGCAAGCATCGAGTGTATGTTTGCATGAACACACACACATGCATACGTACGTATGTATGCATGTCATAAATCATACACACACACACACACACACAGCATTAGTTTTTGTTTTTGGAGACTTCGCTCATCAGCATAGACTTTGTTGGTTGGTTGGTTGGCTTTTTTTCACTTAGCTGCGTTTTGGTTTCAGTTTCGTTGCTTATACATATAACATTTTTTTCGCTTTATTTTATTTTTTTTCGCCATACTAATTTTGTTTGGACTCTAATTCCAAGGTCACCGTCGCATTAGAGCGACTCGTCCGACGTCCGGCGTCGTGCAATCAGTCGACGCAATAAAAAAAAAAAAATACATAAATAAAATAAAGGCGTTTCAAGATGTTTGATGGCTCTCAAATGGCATTCATTTATTTATGAGAATTGTGGTCGGCTTGCGGATTATTTATTGTCTGTTGCATTTGGTTTATTGACTAAATCATAATAGCCATAATCAAGTCTTAAGTTACATTGAAATTAACGCACCCAGAAATCCCAAATACAAGATAGAAAAAAATAATTAAATATATATATATATATATATAATATTTACATAAAGTATTTATATATTTTATATATAAATGTGTGTACTTAAAGTGAACGCTGCCATATTTGATGAGATAATTTTTAATTTTATTTATTTATTTTTTCCTGCGTTTTTGCAATTCACATTTTGTGTGCTCGACCCAGCGCCACGCCCTGCCTTGTCCCGCCGCCCATCCGTTAGTACGCTCGTTCATACACATGCATATATGCAAATACTCATATACAGATATAGTGGCAGAGCGAGCGAGAGAGAGGGAGACAGACAAAACACCCGCGCACTCGCAAATTTTACAAACGCGCTGCGCCCTTGCCTTCTTCTTCTTCTTCCTCTTCGTCTTCTTCTCCTCCTCCTCCTCCTTTTTTTTCCCCGTACTCCACCGCCGCCTTGACTGGTGCTGCTGCTGTCGTTTCGCACGCTACACTAACGACAAACGGCGTTAAAGCTCTCAGCTGCTGCGTTGCGTGCGCTGACGCTGACGCTGCTTTTGCTTAATGCTTTGCACGCCGCTTCGCACACACAGAGATACACGCACACACACACACACACAGACGCTTGCACACAAAGTTGGTTCCGCTGCGAATGCGAATATCAAGGTCAACATGTGATGTGTGCTTGCTGCCCGCTCTCTCTGTCGACGTTGACGTTGACGTCGTCGTCGTCGTCGTCGTTGCTGAAATGAGCTCTAAGAAAATAATTAAATAGCAGCAGTCGGCAAACAAAAAAACGCAATTTTTTTTTGAAGCGCAGTTGTTAAATTAGAAATGCCATATTCTTTTTTTCTTGTTTTGTTTTCTTCTTCTTTTCATTATATTGTCGCTGCCAAACTGAACCATTAGGCCATTAATCAGCATCAAAAGCCAGCCAGACAAAGATACAAGATACATGCATATGCATATAAGTTTCATTTGTGGTTTCATATCTGGGGATCTGTCTCGGGATTATCTATCGATGGCAAATCTGATGAAAATGTGTTTCGAATATGGTTTATATGTATGTATGTACTTACCTGTATCAAAATCATTGTGGTTCTCAGAGCGATATTTAAGGGCACAAAGCTTTAAAAAAAAAATGAGGAAAAAAAAAGATGACTAAGCACATTGGCTCATTTTGCAAGTCGTGAGTACTTAAGTGTATATAGATACATAAATATATATAGGAATGTATAGCTAGAAAAATCTTTGAAAAACAAACAGTTTTGTGAGTCACCCAGTTCGACAGGCGGCGCGACGTGATTGCTTTACGACGCTCAAGCTGCAGTAGAGCAACGTGCAACAGGGCGTATGCGTGAGTGAGAAGGGGCTATACGAACACACACATACATAGGTGTGACGACGCTGCCAACTTAAGTTAAAATGCAACAAAAAAATAGAGAAAAAGAGTCGCTGGTTGCAAAAGGTTAACATTTCTATTATGGCCACTCCCTTAAAATATTCTGGTTGTTGTTGCTGTTGCGGCTGCTGCTGCTTTTGACCACCATCAGAGCCAAGTTGGGTCGCCAAAACACTGCGGCGAAATATGCAAATTATTATGTTTGCATATCGCCTTCACTGCATACACACACACACACACACACACATATACATAGACACACACACACACATGTACACACATATACATAGACACACACACACAGAGAAAGACGCATAGATTTTGCTGCCTTTGCTGCAATTTCTGTTTGTTGCCGCAAGCGGCTCCTTTCATTGTCGTTGTTGTTGTTGTTGTTGTCGATGCTATTTCTGTGGTGCCCAGAAGAGCGTTTCGACTTGGACTTGCAACTGCCAAGTGCAACTCCACGCTCTAAAGTCTCTTGTAGCCGCTGCCTCGGCCCCATGACTCTGCCCCTGTGCCTGCCTCTATCTGTGGCTCTGCACTAGTCGCACATTTATGTCTTAATATAATTTAAGCTGCAGCTGCAGTTTGCTGTCTTTTGAAGCTGCGCTATTGCCACACACACACACACATACACACACACACACACGCACCCACCTCAACCCACCTGTGCAGCTCAGACTAACTCCTTCTCCTGGCCTCTCCTCCGCCTCCTCGGGGCTGATCCGCACAATTTGCGACTGCAGCATACATTGTTATTATCTTCTTTTTTTTTTCGTTGTTGTTAGTTGGTATCTTCTTTTTTTACATATCTTGTTTTTTGTTTTAATATTTTAATCCATTTTGAAGGCTGCTCTTCCGCACTTGTAATGTGCGCAAATTTCTATAATCTGCATTATGCCGAAATTATAGCATAATTCACTTTTATTGATTTCTGTTGTGCCCCAAACGAGCAGTTCATTGGCGTAGCTACGTGCCTCAGAAATAATAATACCAACTATCTATATTTAGCATGATAATGATATTTTATTAGAGTCCCTATCCCTCTCCCTCCCCCTCTCTCCCTCTCTCTCTCTCTCTCTCTCTCTCTCCTCCCTCTCTCTCTCTATCTCTCTTTGCTTAACTTAATCAAATTTATTGATTTTATTTAATTTCTTTGGCAAGCATTTCACATGATTATTTGAGCACAATTAAACTCCGGCAATTGGCAGAGAAGATGGTTTAGAGATTGCTTGGGCGGCGCCTGGTCAGTTAAAGGATGTGGCAAATGTTGCTCCAGTTGACCGCGCAACACTTCAGTTGCATTGCCAATTGCAGGTAGCAGTTCCAATTACAGTTGATCAGTTACCCCAACTATAGTTGTCGCACCCCTTACACATACCTGATGATTATACCCCATACCAGTTCCATTTACAGTTGCAAGTACAGTTCCAGCTCCAGTTCCAGTTCCAGTTCATTTGATTATTGGTCTTACGTGCAACTCTGAGGCGTTGTCTGCCTTTTGTAATTTCATTTAAATCTGTTGACGATTTATACATTTATACGTAGCATGTATGCTATGCAACGAAATGGGAAAGTTGCAACGCCCACACACTCGACACGCAATCTATATAAATATATATATATATATATATATATATAGAAATGCAACACCCACCCCCCGAATCCAACCGAGCCCATCCTCGAGCGTGGCCATAATCTATTGCAATTTATGTTGTTGACTATTTGGCTGCAAATTACATGCAACATTTTCGAACTGCGCCTGGCGTTAGAAATCAAAGCCTTTGGCGTTCATTAGCTTTGGGGGCGTTATGCCCCGGCAAATGTTAATAATAACAGCAAGCAGCCAGCAGCAAGCAGCAAGCAGCTGGCAGCGACGGCGGCAGCGGCGTTCAATTAAAAGTGTTGCCAATTTGCGCCGCTTGGACAGCGCCTCCTACTAGCTGCCTCCTAGCAACCTCCCAGCTGCCCCCCTAGCTGCCCCCTAGCTGCCCCTAGCTGCCCCCTAACTTCCTACTAGCTGCCTAGCCACATAGTTGCCAGTTGTAATCAGGAAATTCGATTTTCTTAATGCCAGAGACGCGCCGAGACTGGGACCCCCTCTCGCCCACAGTTCCAAAACACGATGCGCCGCCGCACTAATATGCGCGTGAATTTATTAGCGCTCATTTTAGTCCCGGCTTTTTGCATTCTGCTTTCTGCTTTTTGCCTTTTGCTTTTCGCGTTTTGCGTTTGGGGGCGTGTGCGCGCCGATTGCATTTTTTTTAAATAAATTCTGGCGCAAACGGCGCGTGACAGGCAAAAGGAGCAGCAGCAGCAGCATCAGCAGCAGCAACAGCCAGCAACTGGATCTCTTTCACATCTGCCCCAAACGTGGCCAAAAGCTCATTAGGCTGCAGTTGCTGCTGGAGCTGAAGCTGGAGCTGAAGCTGGAGCTGGAGCTGGAGCTGGAGACTGTCGAGCGGCTGAATCTATATGCGAAATGCGAGGCCGACGCCTTTTCAATTTGCCAAGCCATGAAAATTTACAACATGCCCCCGACTCAACCCACCAGTCTGTTGCTGCCGCCACCGAGTGTTGCATACAACTCCCCTTGTCGGCGCAGGCTGCGTTGCATACCCCAAGGCGTGCAAGCGCACATAAAAATCGACAGATATGCGACCAGATTGTTGTTGTTGTTGTTGCAGTTATTGCAAGTGTTGCAGCGGCAACAGCAACTGTTGCTGGTTGCTCTCATTCCAGTTGCTGGCAGCGCATTGTCATTCGTGGCGTGTTCACGCCTTGACGCCTGCAGCCAGTTGACCAGTTGCCCAAGCTGTTGGCCAATCTGAGGCTGCGACTGCAAATGCTGCACTGCATCTTCAAAGCGGGGCCGTTGCTGCCCATCGCTGATCGTAAATCTAATAAATGTTTTTAGCCCCTCTCCCCGCTCATTCACTGTGCCACTCTGCACTCCTCTTCAGTTGCACGAGTTGCACAACTGGGCCGAGCCTTGGGTTGCACTTTGCGTTGCTTTCTAATGGCCAATCGATATATATTTTTATCGATTAGCTGCAACTTGTGCCTGACAGTTAATTTGAGCTCAAGTGGATGATCGCTTGAGCAAAATCGTATTTCTCATCCAAATGCTTCACATAAATAACAATAATAACAATAATAATAATATATATATACATATATATATATACTATATATATGTATGAATCTGGGCAGGACATACCAAGTTGAACTGGCGAGAGGCTGAACTATCAACTTGCACTCAAGGATTTCCAAGATTCGAAAAAATCGAATGGGCCACAAAACAAGACTCGACAAATTTGGCCATTTCAAGGACTAATCGGTTATTTTGTGGGCAACTAATAGTCCTTTCTCTTAGAAAATGTGAAAGGATATGGACGAGTTGGAGTTATTTTTCTGAGTTTGGAGCAGCCTAAAAGCATGCTTTAATCCTTTTTAGTTTCTGAGATTTTTATGTCTATTTTTTAGAAAATTTATATAAAAAAACAAATATCAAAATTTCTCCCTATAGATATACGTATATATATGTATATTCAAATATAAGTAAGTCTCAATATTCGAACAAATGTATTTAGAAGAGTATCCTGTAATTGAAATAATTAAGATGTATCAACTGGGATTATATATAAATATATATATACGACTGACATTATATAATTGTATTAATTTGGCGATTTGTGTTTATCTTGTGTTTGTTGCAGGTGGTCCTCTCGGCCTGCTCCTCATATTTCCAGAGCCTGTTTCTGCAGCACTCCGATCCACATCCAATTGTGATATTAAAGGACGTCCGTTTTGCCGAGCTGCAAACTTTAGTTGAATTCATGTACAAGGGCGAGGTGAACGTGCAATATTGTCAGTTGCCAGCGCTGCTCAAGACAGCCGAATCACTCAAGGTGAGTAGCCAACTCTCTCTCTCCCTCTCTCTCTCTCTCTCTCTCGGTCTCTCTTTTATTGACCTGGCTTGTTATTGTTGTGTAGGTTAAAGGCCTAGCCGAGATGACAAATCAAAATACGACGCTGCGGGAACCGGAACGGGAACCGGATCGACTGCGTCCCCATTCGCAGGCCAGCGGTGCCAGCAAAACGGCAGATAGTCCAACAGCAGCAGCGCTCGATGCAACGGCAGCAACAGCAGCAGCAGCGACAGCAACCAGCTCATCAACAGCAACTGCAGCAACAACAGCGACACTAGCAGCATCCACAACAACAGCAGCAGCGACAGCAACGGGTGGTGGCAGCAGCTCTTTGACGAGCAGTACGACAAGCAGTACAACAACAACAGCAACAGCAGCAGCAGTAACAAGCACAGCAACAGCAGCAACAACAGCAGCAACAACACAAGCAGCAACACCAACACAGGCAGCAGCAGCAGCTGAGAGTGCTTCTGTGGCATTGGCGGCGAAGCGTGAGGCAAGCGAACGTTGCAGTCCGACGCCGCCAAAGCGACCAGCGAGCAGCAGCACCGCTGCCATTGAGCTGCTGGAGGATGATGAGGATGAGGATGATGAGGACGATGACCTTGAGGAGGGCGAGGAGCAGCTGCAGCTGGGCGAGGAGGAGGAGCTGGATGAGGATACATCAATGCCGCTAGATCTCTATCAAAGACCCGCCGCTGTTGTGCCGCCCGCAAGCGCCACCAGCAGCCACACTAAAAACAGGAGCAGTAACAACCCAAGCACCAGCAGCAGCAATAACAACAACAATAACAACAACAGCAGCAGCAGCAGCAGTAACAACAACAACAGCAGCCACAACAACAATAGCAGCAGTAGTAATAACAACAACATGAGCAGCAACAACATCAACAAGAACAGCAGCAGCACCAACAGCAGCAACAACAACAACAACCAAATGAAGGCCACCTGCTCCTCCTCCTCAGCGCAAGTATCGCCCAGCGGCAGCAACGGCGACTGCGCAGCCAACGCAGCAGCCGAGCCGAGCAGCCATATTGTTGTTGCCGTAGATGATGATGATGATGATGATGACGACGATGATCGTGCAGACGACAATGAGCTGGACGACATGGATGACCATGTGATTGTTGTGGACCGATCGAGAGCAGCAGCCACAGCAGCGGCGGCACGCGACATCGCACAGCGCATTGCGCATCAGAGTGCGCGGGCGAGAGGGGTGCATGGCGACGACGAGGATGAGGACGACGATGAGGATGAGGAGGATGCGCTGCTGCCGACGGCAGCGCATGAATCGTCGATCCATTCGCCGGGCATCGGCATTGGCGGGCTGCAGCCAAAATCTGAGTTGCTGGATGATGACTATGACGATGAGATGGATCTGGATGATGATGATGAGGCGGACAACAGCAGCAACGATATGGGCCTCAACATGAAGATGAGCAGCGGCGGTGTCGATCTCTCAACGGGCTCAACCGTAATACCATCGCCGTTGATCACGCTGCCCTCATCATCAGCGGCAGCAGCTGCCGCTCATGCAGCCGCCGCAGCAGCGGCTCATGCAGCGGCCGCCATGGAATCAGCCCGCTCAACGCCAGGCGGTGGCGGTGGCGCCTCCGATCTAAGTCTGTCAGCGCGTCCAGCGTCACGATCATCGCGCGACGGCAGCAATGCCGCCGATGGACGCTCCACTAGCCTATTGAATCCCGGCTCCGTAGCCGGACTCTTGCCAGTGCAATCGGTGCCATTGGTGAGTGTTGCAAGTTCACCTTTTCCCCATGTTACTATATACCGATAACTTAATTCCTACTTTGTACAAGTGCTCTTTGTCCCGATTTGTTTATAATAATGTTTTGTTATATAATTTATCGATTTGCAGAGCCTCAAGAAAGAAATCGATTGCAGTGAGGATGATAACAGCAGTCACGGTAGACACATGCAACCGCGTTCGGCATCAGCTGGCGGCGGACTGGGCGGCGACCTTGACTACCGCGCCTCGCACGAATCGGTAAGTGTTGCATAATCGAGCTCCCAGCAAACCCCGCAATCCGGCAACCCCCACCCCCCCCCCAAACCTTTCAGCCCCAAAAACCTTCACACACTGATCAGACCAAAACAAACAACCCCCCCCAACCAAACTCTTTTCCCCCAAAAATCCATTCAGTGAATGCTTTTGCTGCTTCGATATGTCTATACAAATGTTAACTCGAAAACAAATTCGAATTAAAAAACATCAGAAATTTGAAAAACAAAAAAAAACATTTTCTCAGAGAAATCTGAGTTGGAAATTGACCCACAAGATCAGACAGAAAATTATCTGTTTTAAATACGTAAATGTTACTTATTTATTACACCCCCTAAATGGCTACACGCTCTATCTCTGTGTCTCTCTATCTCTCTCTCTCTCTTTCTCTCTCTCTCTCTCTCTAAATATACACACAAATATGTCTCTCCCAATTAAATATTCAATATTGAAATTCTCTGTTCAACTTTAAATTTCAAACACAATATTAAGTATTCAACTTGTTTTCTTTCTCTTTTTGTCTGCTCTCTCTCTCTCTCTCTCTCTCTGTCTGTCGTTATATATATATACCTGCCATTTATATACATTGCATATTTATATATATACATATATATCAAAACTATATATTCTATATCCAGAATTACAAAAAACAAAAAAAAAGAAAAAGAAAACCAAATCAAGCAAAGAAAACAAATCAAAACTCAACATATGTTTTTGCTCTTCGTCGTGTTCTTTGTCTATGAATTTTATATACATACTTATATAATACACATACAAATATATATATATATATATAATCGTATATACATATATGAATATTTATATATATTTAACCTATATAATATCCAAAATATATATTTATATACTTTCTTTTACAAGTATTTATTCAACTTTCTGTTTAACAAGCAAAGCTTTAACAAAAATACCAAAACCAAATAAGATATATATCTCTAATGTTAGTTGTTCAAGTTGAAGTTCTCTTTGTATATATCTACCTATATATATATATATATATATATATTTATATATATATATAGATGTTTTCCTATTTTGTTGTTGTTGTTTTTCAATGTGTAGTGCTCTTTCTATCTAAAATCACTCTTGCTCGTATATAATATCTGTAATCTGTAATCTTTATCTTTATCACGCACACACACTTTGTACTTTATATAGTAATACAGTATATACAATATTATATATTCACTTATGTATATAATACACACACATTCTACTCTAAACACTCTCCACAATAACTTTTTCCACAGCTATTTGTCATTTTTTTTTTATATATATTTTTTTGCATTTCGTTTTAGTTTGGCTCCTAATGTAGTTGTATATGTGTGTGTGTGTGTGTGTGTGTGTGTTGCAAGCGGATTTCGTTGCCCCACACACATACACACACTCGCACACTCTCGTTGCTAGCAATTTCCGCTTGCAATTCGCTCTCCCCTTTCCCCACTCCTCCACTTTGTTTTGGCCATGTTTTCTTTTTCTGTGTGTTAGCCAGGTCATTTTTTATTTATTTGCTGACCATGTTTTGTTTATTTTCTATTTTAATTTTGTTTTTCCTTTCCACAACCCGGTCGTTTCGGGTTGATGTTGTTGTTGTTGTTGCAGTTGCATGTTGACGACACTATAATTTTCAATATGGCCCGGTGGCCATCTCGGCCCCCCCATCCATCCAGCTTTACTTGACCCAATACTATTCAATTAAGCAAATACCCTACTCTGCTCCAGTTACCCGGTGTATTGTACTTTAAGAAGAACGCGCATATCGCAGCTACTCGTTATTCGTTACTCGCTACTCGGTACTCTCTACTCTTTACTCGATGTATTTGTGCTCATACTATTCATATTTAATTTGATTTTATTTAGTCATAGATTAGATTTGGAATTCAAAGTTGATCCATTCAGTTTCCATTCGAGATTGTAGAGTAACCTAACCTCACTTTGCATTATGAGAAGCGCATAGAAAGGCGCACATTTATCGAACTTTGGCATTTGCAGCATATTCATCGTTTTGTCATTTGGTCGGTTCGTGTTTTGAATTGGCAATTTCGTGTTCGTCCCTTTTGCACATAATTTATTACATAAGTCGCAAGTGCAACAAAGCAACAATGTAAACTGCAAGCTGGGAAAACTGTCGCAAAAACAGATCGGCAAAAAAGCAATACACAAAAATAATTAAATAAAATACGTAAAAAAATTTCAATTTGAATATTCGTATTGATTTTCTGCCGCTGAAGCGCCACAATAAAAACAAACGCCACAACGCGTGTTGCAACTAAATCAGCTGCTTGCAGTTTTCGTTTTGCCAATTGCCACATTTTGGGCAGCCAGTGCTAACGGGTGAAGGGTGCCGTTAGACAGTCAGGCTGTTAGGCGCAGCGAACGCAACTGTACTTGCGAGTTTTAAGGATTGCGAAAGGCATCCTCGTAAGCAGCACAACGACTGTGCAAAAAAAAAAAACACTGGCAAAACATTTAGCTTCCGGCAAATTTATTTTCATATTACACTTTCTTGTTTTTCGCCTGTTTTTGTTTTTTCTATTTATTTTTGTAAATTATTTTCTCTTATTTCTTGTTTTTATTGCCTCTTTTTCGACAGAGTCACATACCCCCTCATTTCGGGAACGTTGCCGCTTCTGCCCCTTTTTGAGCGAACAAATTTTGTGAACAAGCTTCAAAAACAAAACAAAAACCGAAAAAATATATATTATTCGCCGCTGTCGTTTTTATTATGTTTCTTGACTCTCCTGTGTATGCGTGTGTTGTGTGTGTGTGTGTGCGTGTGTGTGTTTGTGTGTTTGTATGTCTGTTGAAGTTTTTTTTTATTTTATTTCTATTTTTTTTGCTGTGCTCGCCAACGACGGCAACGATGAGGACGTCACCGGTGCAAAGAAAAAGTACAAAACGCACTTTGTTGCAACGCTTGACGAATTTAAGCGACGCACAGTCAGCAGAGTGTTGAAGCCTGCAAGGGAGATGCTGCACACACACACACACACACATACAGAAAGGATAACGTCCTGTGTGTGGGACGGCGGCACACGACAAACCGTAATGTAGTAGTGACCTCAAATATTCTGACGATACCAATTATTACAAACTTTCCGATATCAATCAAAATGATATATCGATATTATATCGGTATTGACTACTTGAGTTTATAATGTTGCAGCTTACGAAAGTCCTTCGCACATTTTGCAACTGTCAATTCTATTTTTTGTGGAATTTCTATCGAAATAATCATAGATTCACTGAATTAGCAGTAAACCAGGCACCGAATTCTTGATGAAGATCGATAGGTGTGCAGTTAACGACAATCGATAAACATACTGCTATCGATAACTGAGCAACAAACTGTTTTCTCCAATTGCTACAACAAGCTGCAGGCCCGCGACAAACTTCAGCTACAACATTATATATCCTTCTGAGTTAAAGAACGTTGGGTGGCACATCCAACACACACACACACACACACACACTTAGTCACTGCATAGGCATATGCACTGGAAACGCACATGTGCATAAATTCAAATAAAAAATTTATCTAAAAAACAAAAACCAAAAATAAATAACAAAAACAAAAAAAAACGAAGAAATGGCATAAAATAAAATGCACACGCGTCTGGAGTCGGACGTTGACGTTGATGCACACACACACACACACATGCATACATATGCAAATGGCTGTCCCCCTCTTTGTGCGTGTGTGTGTGTGTGTGTGTCGTGCAATTTGCTGCCTCGACTCTTGGCATTGCCGCCTGCAGACGCAGACCTGAGCCAGCCGCATTTGCCGCATCATAAATACTTTTGCTTTTACACTTTCCTTTTTTTCATGTGAATGTGTTTGTGTGTGTATGTGTGTGTGTGTGTGTGTGCTTGTACGCCTGCTGCTGTCTCGCTCAAGCATTTGCTTGGGCACGTCTCGAAATTATAAGAATAATAATAATAATAATAACGGCGCATAGGCGCAATAAGACAAAAATCAACGTGCAGCAACAACTTTTGCTTTCTTTTCACACACACACACACACACACAAACGCACACACACCCACACATGCAGTTACACCTATACAGACGCGTATTTAATTTTGAAACAAATACCTTCTTTTATTTTTTTGTAAGCCTCCCCCCATCCACTCGTCTGACTTGCTGCCTCTCTTTCACTCTGCATTTGTATCGCTTTCCCACTCCGACTTCTGCTGCTGCTTCTGCTACTCATTTTTTTTTTGTTCATTTTTCGTTTTTGCCTGCTCGCTGCTTTCGTCGACGTCGTCGTCGTCGTCGTTATGCATTTCATTTTCGTAGCATACCTTTAGGCAGCCTCTCAACTGTCGCTGGGCTTGCATTTTATGCCGCGTCATCGCCAGGCAAACCACCTCCTCCCCGCACTCGTCATCCTCCTCTGTGTCTGGTTTGCTTAGCAGCGTATGCGTAATTTTTGTTGTTGCTTTTAGCTTCTTTCTTTGCGTTTATTTTGGCGCTTTACTTTACTTTTAGCTTAAATTATTAAAAATATGAAAGGCGTAAGCAGACCAAACTAACCCAAACTAAATACTCTGATCAATGGCAGAACTGTCAATCACACACACATACACACACTCAAAATACATGTGAAAAGGCAACAAATGCCAAAACGCAAATATATTGTACACATGTGTGTGTGTGTGTGTATGTGTGTGTTAGCCAGCACTTTGACTCCTGCACAAAACTCCACGCACATTGCACATTTATGCGGCACTCCAGACCCACCTCTCTCCCTTCTCCCTTCCCCCACCGATCTCTTACGCTCACATGCGCTGACGTCGACGTTGACAGCGCTGCCCGGGCATTGTAATCAGTGCGCCGCGTTGATTGCAAAGTTTTCAAGTGCTTCGTTTTTTTTCAGTTTTTTATTTGGCTGTTTTTTTTTTTTTTTAATTTTTGTATTTTGTTTTGTTGCCCAGCCAGTTTTGCCCAGTTTGTTTTTGGGCGTAGCACCATAGGCCACTGAGTGCAGCCCAGGCGGAGTGAGTGGCGCCCAGGGGTCCCCACGGTGGTTAACGCAATTCAAGGGGAAGGGTTGCCAAGCCGGGTGGCAGGTGGCAGGTGGCGGTTTCCAGTTGCCAGTTGGCAGCTGTGGGGAGCTGTAAAAATTTTATCATAAAGCTGCTAATAGCCTAGCCTAACGGACTGTTTGCCAAAGGCTTAAAGGGAGCTTTTGGCAAATCGAATGGAAATACACGCGCTATAAAGATATACACCCACACACATACATATACACACACATATACATATGCACACACGTGTAAAAGGATACTCATCTCAGACATTACGATAAGCCAATCTTGCCGATATAAATATGATACGATTTTATCAATTGATTTGATGACTTTTGTCAAAGAATCCTTAACGTTATCCTTTCTCTCCTTCTATTTACGAATCTCCTGGCTATATTTTCTATACAATAATCTCCGATTGTCAGTGTTGTCAGATGTGTAAGATTACCAATTCTTTTGCCTAATTGCAACTAATTCTGCTGAGTATCTAAGTATCTAATCAACAATTTTGCTGAGACTTTCATTTCTGTAGGATAGTTGAACTATTTTGTTTGGGATCTGATAAGAAGAACAGTTCTTACAAATATGCACATTATCATTCCAATTATATTGTTTTAGTCACCTTTCATGTGGCTTGGTTGCATAATTTTGTTTATTCTTTAAATTGTTATACACATAAATTGGGACGCATTAATGCCGTTGAAGTAGCTGACTAGAAATCTCGATTGCTTAAATCCAGTGCGGCTCAACTGCAGTTCAGATACCCCTCGGCAGAAACCCCCCTTCTGCGTCGCGTAGTCAATGTCTGACTTTTGTTTCGACGGTTTTTTGTTTTGTATCTTTCGACTACTTTAGCTGTTTGTATTTCGTGCGCATCACGGTGCCTTCTATGTCTGCCTCTGTCCGTTTCTATATATATATATATATATATATATATCATTTTTATTAAAAATCAGCCAAAAGCGCAACCCACAACAGACGAAACCCCCGTAGCCAAAACGTCAAACGACACACACAAAAAATATATATTACACAACAAAAAAATACAAAAAAGAAGAAGACAAATATTACAAAACACTGCCACCAAACACACACACCCACACACATACACACCGCACATCACACACACCCACACAGAACTCACACACGAAGGCCCAAAAAAAAGGGCAGCAGTTAAAATATTGTTGCATACGTTCGGGCGGCAACTGCAGTTCCATATGGCAAACTGCACGTGTGTGTGTGTGTGTGTGTGTGTGTGTCAATTTGCATTGCTCTTTGCCGTACCGTTGTTGTTGTTGTTGTTGCTGCTCACACAAAAAAAATTATAACAATACATAATAATTTGAGCAAAAATATTACGAAAAAATATTTCAAATAGTCGCTTCCGCTCTAACGGTTCTGCTATCCGAAACCCCTGGCATGCACTCAGCCCCCCACCCTGGATGCAACCCTTTAGCTATCTGCTCTCCTAACATCCTACGAGTGTGCGAGTGTGTGTGCTTTTGGGTGTGTGTGTGTGTGTGTGTGAGTGTCTCCTCTTGCCAGATGCGTTGTATGCGTCATCTATTGCGTCTATTTTGGCGGCTGTTTTGCAACGAAGCGAATGGGAGGATGGGTTCTTTGGATGATAGGGCATTGGAATGGGGGAGGATAGGTGGCATATAGTGGGAGCAATTGGGCAGGTGGCAGCTGCTCAAAGGCCATCAACGAGTTTTATTAAAAATATGCGAATATTCATATTAAAAATGTGCAAGCCAACAAAAGACTTTAAATGCAGCTGGCAAAATGCAGGCGAAAACAAACAACTCAAAAATATACAAAATAAATTGCTATAAAAAAAAATATATACATATATATATATATATAGAAGCAACGGTTTTCTTGGGCGTGCCGAAGATTACATACCCTTGTAGGCCACAGTCAAATTGCTGACTACAAACTTTAAAAACTGACATTTCGACGGACTTTAACAATCTTTGTTAGTTTGCTTTGTGTGTGAAACACTTCATTATTTCAACCAGATTGTTACTGCTTACCTAATATATTTATTCGATCCGACTGACTTGTATGTACTTAGCTAATTTCTTATATATTATGGGTTTTGACATATCGTGACAAAATCTAAATGCCCATTGCAAGGGAATGCAAGTTGAACAAGAAGAAGGCTGGTAACCGTCGAAAATTTTCGTGGCAAGAACCCAAAAAACCAAAACCAGACGCACATCGATCGATATTTGATTATTATAGCGACAACGACTACAACGACGACGACGACGATAAGTCGCAAGACGATGACGCACACATTGACATGGCGGAGGCCTGGCCTGGTCGCTGATGGGACGCTGGTGCAGCGGGTGGACGCTGGGCTGACAGACGCAGTCAGGACATAAAATTCAATGGTTGATGTAGCTGGATAAGTCGGGAGTCGAATGGGAAAAGGAATGGGAGAAGGAACAAGGGAGGAATGAGGGAGGATTGAGACGAGAGTCGAGACGCAGCAAGCGGCTGTCGTCTGGGTCGCTGATAATGATTCCATTAGCCAAAAAGGTGGCGCGTTGAACTTGCAAACGGTTCAATGACATGTGGCTAACTGAACTCTGTTCACTCCCTTTCAGTCTCTCTCTCTCTCTCTCTCTCGCTGTGCCAGGCTGTTATGCTGTTGCTTGTTGCTGTCTCTCTCTAGTGGCAAATCAATTGCCAAAGTGTGAGCATCTTTAGCGAATGCTTGCTGTCCAAGTTGGCCTGCATAATGTGGCCAGCTGTGAATAATGCAAATTGGATAAACACATACACACACACACACACACACACATGCATGTATCTGTGACCCAGATTGCTGCTGTGCAGCCTTATTGAAAAATATGCCGCATTTCGTTTGTGGCGACAGCCATCTAAAAAATCACCCAAATTCATTCGGCTCAACTCTGCAATTTGCCTAATGGAAACCTTTAGCACAAAGAAAGGTCGGCCAAAAAGGTAAATCACGCAACATGCAACATCGCCACATCTACGTATGTATGTTCACATACTTAGCGAGTACTCGTTGTGGTAGTAGCAGTAGCAGCTGTGTCAGAATTTGCTTTCTGAGTTAGTGGTGCACTGGACTTGTCCACTTGACCACTTGACCACTGGGCCAAACTTTGACAGCTACTTTAAGCAGAAAGTCACACAAAACTGCAAAACTCACTGCAACGTTCAACTCACAATTGCCAATTTATGTTGTAAGTTGAGGCATTATTATCATGCCTACTCGACTAAGGGGAACTCGACACTCGATATTTATCTTCAGCAGATGTGTTTTCATTGAGTAGTCGTGGAGTATTATCGCTTTTTTTGTTGCTGTAATCCTAAATCTCTTTATCATCATCATGTTGCAAAGGCATTAGCTCAACTCGACAACTTATCGTAGTTAGTGGTATTTTTCTTCTATTTACAGTGCTGTGTAACTTGCAACTTGTAACTTGTTTAGTGAGCTCTTTAGTTGTCGCCGACTATCTGATACACTGCTCTTGCACCCTTGCCTTCCCATAAACCCCAATTATTTATACTTATATACATTAAATAATTAATTTGAACTCTTTTATGTAATACACACACATATACAAGCTGTAAACTGAATATTTATGTACATATATACTATTGCAACTTGTTGTATGCCACCTTTTATTATACGATTGTATTGCATGTTTTTCTAGTATACCATAAATACCGACATACTAATATCATATTCAAAATCTACTACCACAATACATCAACATACAAAAAAAAAAAAAAAATACAAAACTAAAAAAAAAAAAAAGCAAACACGAAAACCACTTGAAAATATAAAATTCTAACTTAGCTTTTGCGCTTTATAAAAACCGAAACCGTATAAACAACAAACCCCCCCCCCCCCCAAAAAAAAAAAAAAACCATAAAAAAAATGATCAAAATTCCAAAATGTATGAAAATAATGAAGTAAATATAATAATTTGGCTAAAACGATTATATAAAATTGACTGCACATAAATTTGGACTATACCCGAGATCGAAACCCTCCCGCAATTTGAATTGGCATATTGTTTATTTAACTTGTATGTAATACTATTTCCATGCCATAGGAACCACCCTCTGTCAAATAACTTTGCATATATGTTTTTTACTAGTCGAATATTTACGAATATTTATGTCTTCTTCTTCTTTTGTTTTTTGTTGATTTGAATACTTTTAAATATACTTAATTAATACTTATCAATATAATTATATATGTAATTTGTGCTACTTATCTTGCTGTCTTTTGTCTTACACGCTATCTGCCTCGCCCTAAGCTTCTCTCTCTGTCTCGCTCTCTCTCTCTCTCTCTATCTATCTCTCTCTGTCTCTGTGTGTCTCTCTCTCTCTCTCTCTCTCTATTTAACTATCTACTCGTATCTATTAATATATTTCAATGTGTCAAACTGTGTGTTGTGCTTTTACATACTATATAATAATAATCCCAATCAAAACATACCTATGAAATAAAATTCAAACGAAAAAACAGTAAAGAAAAGCTTAGAAGAAGAAGAAGAAGAAGATCAGCAAACATTGCTTATAGTATATCATCAATTCAACCTAGAAAACAAGAGGGGTCCAGTAAAAACCAAACATGTTCCCTGAACGTTGTGCAATTAAATAAAAAAAAAAAAAAAAAAAAAAAAAGGAAAAGCAAATAAGCTAAAAAAAAAAATATATATATATATTATCTATAAAAATGCATTAACTATAAACAAGAATCAAGAATATCGTACTAAAGCGCTTTTGGTGTTTTTTAAGTTACATGATTGAAAAATAAAAAAATAAAAAAGAAAGAAAACCAACGAAACAATTTCGTTTAACAATCAAACAGCAACAAACAAAAGAAACCAAAATCTAATTAACAACATTGATGCTATACACTTACACACACACACACACATACATACACGTATACATACCAATGTTTTTTTTCTGATATATCTATGTATTATCTAAATGTGGAACGCTTTTACATAAATCGTTCGTTCGTTGTTCGTTTATGTAAATGGTAAATGTGTGTGTTCTATTTTTCCATAAGCTAAATGTATTTATTTTCGTTATATATTATATGTGAAATTTTCAATAATACATATTTATATATATGTATGTATTGTATGTATGTCTGTATTGTATGTATGTATGTTTACTATATATATATATATATGATTTTTATTCTCTCAGAATTTCATTTTAATTTTTTTAAGTACATCAATTGCATTAATTTAACTGAAAAGTATTCTTGAAAATCATCAGGTGAGCTCAAAAATACTGCAGAAATGATGGGTTAAGAGTGAATTACTAGAATAACGAGTAACGAGTGAGCTAGATGAAGTTCATAGAGCAACGACTGATGTAAAAGCAGCGAACGAGCTAGATGACCTTCGAGAAGTAACGAGTAACGAGTAACGAGTGACCTTGAAAAACTTAGCTAGGCAATGACTGACGACTGAGTAACGAGTGAGCTAGATGTAGTTCACAGAGCAACGACTAATGTAAAAGCAGCCAACGAGCTAGACGAACTTCGAGAAGTAACGAGTAACGAAGGAACTGGGAAATTTTTGAAAACCAACGAATAACGAGTGACCTTGAAAAACTTAGCTAAGCCATGACTAACGACTGAGTAACGAGTGAGCTAGATGAAGTTCATAGAGCAACGAATGAGTTAGATGAATTTCGTGAAGCAACAAGTAACGAATTAACTAGAAGAACTCCATACGGCAACGAGTAGCGGGTGAGCTATCAGAAATTAAAAATGGGAAATCTACGATAAGCGACGAGTACACTAAAAAAAAAAAATTTGTAAAGTAACGAGTGAACTAGAAAAACATTGAAAAGCAATCATTAGCGGGTGAGTTAGAAGAACTTTGTACAGCAACGAGTAACGAGTGAGCTAGAAGAACTGCGCACAGTAACGAGTAACAAGTGAAGTCGAAAAACGAGTAAGCAAGCAACGAGTAACAAGTGACTTAGAAGAACTCCGTAACGAGTGAGCCAAACACACATAGAATGAGCTAAAGAAAAAAATGCTAGGCAAAGCAACGAGAACGGATTAAATGTCAGTGACAATTGTCAAGGAACTAGAACACCGCTAGGCAATGACACATTTAGCGTCCTTAAGTTTAGAAAAGTTCACAGCCAAAAACTTCTAAATCAATTGGGATCTCGACTGGTCACAGATATATATATATACATACATATATATATTTATTCCTTAACAATAGGATTTAGTTTGTGTTTTTTCTGTTTTGCAATTTGCTGCGCTTAGAATTTATTTATTTATTTTTTGTTTTTGGCCAAGAAATTTACCTTTGCGTGTGTGTGTGTGTGTGTATGTGTGTGTGTGTGTGTTTGTTTTGATGTTGTGTTTTACTTGTTGATGTTTTGGTACCTCGATGTTGTTCAATTTTTATTTTGTTGTTTTCATAAGCTCTCTATCTCTCTATCCTATCTATCTATCTATCTATCTGTCTATCTCTCTTTTTTCTAACTGTCTAACTGTCTATCTCTCTCTGTCTATCTGTGTAACTCTTTTTACAAAATATCTAACTCGCTCTGTCTGTTTTAAAATATATAATATACTCGTATATATACATAATATAATGCCTTTGTACCATATCATTTATCGTTGTTGTACTCTAAAGCTATTTAAAACTAAGTTTCAATGAAATGTAAACTCAATAATTCGATTGATCCTATGTGACCAGATGTGCTTACAAATATTATCTAATCACATATTGTATCTTCTTATATGGCATATTATGATATTATGTATATGTATAAGTCTACGGATCTGTCTATTACTCTAGGTATTTCACAAATTAGCATATATACAGATGTCGATATGTACATGTGCATATATATTATGTCTATATATAATATATAGACGTGTGTATGTATTACTTTCTATATATGTATTATCGACTAAATCAAATCAATCCATCATACAAAATGTATTCAGCTTTGTCGACCCTCGTTAAGAAATTAAAGATTAACAGCGAATGGCAGCGTTGCCAGCAGCGAAACGTAGGCGTTGCCAGCTTTCATTCGAGACGATACGTAACGAGCGTTGCCAGCTGTCCCCCCTCCCATTGTGCTGTGTGTGTGTGACTCCTTGTCTGAGTTGGGGTTTGTGAAATGTGCTCAATGCCAGATCAACTGTTCCTCAATGTTTCTCAAGGCCTTTTGAGCCTTATCGCTATAACGTACTTGAGTACCTTACTTGTCTGTGAGCTGCTTCAGTTTGAGCTCAGTTGGTTGATTCAAATTGTGGCTATGTTTTCAAGCTGATATTTCGATATTTCTGATTTCCTTCCTTTCGTTTCTCGCTGTTCAAAGTTGACTAATTGATTGATTGATTGTTTTTTTTTTTTTTTTCGTTTCTTTTTATTGTTTTTTGTTTATTTTCATAATAATATTGTCAAGAAGTTGATCTACGTTTTTTGAAAGAGGCTGTGCCAAATGAAATTTCAAACGTTACTTTTTCTTAAATGCTCATTTAGTTTATATCATTCGGTTGAGATCAAAGTTATGCCATGTGTACTGTACCAAGTGCGCTCAACTGGCATATTGAATTTCCCATTCGCTGTGTGAGAAAAGAGTGCAGCAGCAGCAACGGCGGAAAAAGTAGAAAACTTCTTGAAAATACTTTCGACTTAAATCCGTTTTGTTTTTTTTTTGTTTTCAACTGATCCGATTCGATCTTAATTCGAAATTATAAGAAAAAAAAAAAAAGAACACGATCTGGCCCAAGCTACAGAGCTGCTGAGTTTGTTTTCTACTGTTTCCGAAATGTTGTATGTTTATTTTATATATATATATTTTTTTTTCAATTGATTTGGAATATTTTGTATGTTACCACACTCAAACCTGTTTATAATTTTTCAAAATTTCTTATAAGCATTTATAATATATTATTTTTAATTTTATAATTTCTTGTACAACAAAATTTTGACGCAAAAATTGGCAAAAAACAGAAAAAAAAAAAAATCTCTTTTTTCATTTTTCATTTTTGTTGTTTGTTTCTTTTTTGGTTTTTGAGCAAAAGTAAAAAAGCAAAGAAGAAGTAGGCAAAATACGTGGTGAAAATACTCTTTTTTCATACTTTCGAATTTTTGAAAATATTTTCGTTTTGTTTTTTCGATTTTTTGCCCAAGCAAAATTTTGTTCATGATTTGAAGAACCCAGTTCGAGTAAAACCAAAAAAAAAAAAAAAGCAATAATCAAAAAAAAGTACTGAAAAATACGCGTCTCAAAACTTAACCAAAATTCTATTGCACAATTTGCGAAAAAGCAGAACGTGAAATTTAAGTTATAAATTCTTAACAATAAGTTTGAACCAAAACCAAAAATTATGTTACAAAAACCAAAACTTACAAAAAAAAAAAAAAAAAACACAAAAATGTAAAACCAAAAACCAATAAACCGAAAAACAAAAACAAAAAATCAAAAACAAAAAAACAAAACAAAAAACAACCAAACAAATAATGAAAAAAATCAAACAAAAATGCAAAACTATTATTATTAACGTACGATTATGTGACGTTTTTCGAACGACGCCCAAACAAAAATCGAAATTCAACTTCTTGAAAACAAAAAACAAAAACAAGTATATATATACATTCATATCACTTATATATGTATATATATATTCAAATATATATAAAAATGTTTGTATCGAAATTCTAGAAATGCAAAATAACTTAGTACAACAGCAAGCAAAAACAAAAAAACAAAAAAAAAAAACAAAAAGCAAAAAAAAAAAAAAAAAAAGCAGTTATAGATAATAAACAACAACTACAATAAATACACAACGAATGACATGCTGAAACCCCCTCTTGTTTTTACTGGCATCTGGCATCACCTGCCACTAGTTGAAAGATATGTAAAGTCAATAGTTAAGTGGCGCTTCAAGCTCCCACAATTGCAACTTGATAGTTTGTAGCCGAGGCGCAGAGCTGAGAGAGCGTCGCCAGCTGAGCTCTGGCGGCCATTTTAGCATTTGCAACTAGTTTCCGCTCTCTTCTACTTCTATAATGATATCAGATATACACATATATATATATATATTAATTTCTTATCATTTTTATTTAATGTTGTGTTATTTCCTTGCAAAAACAAAAAAAAAAAAAAAAAAAAAGTGTAACCTTTGTAATGATTTTTATTTATTCTATCTTTCTCTATATATAATTATATATATATATATACATATATATTTCTCTTCCTTTATCTTTCACATATATATATATATATATATAAATATTTATATATACATATAATTATTTATACATATATATATATATATATCAAGTATACAAGTCAATATAAAATGTAACTTAATGGATATGCGAAAGCGAGAAGAGGCAGACCTTAAAGTATAGCAAATTTGATTTTGTAACTGTAAACGTAATTCATTTTTATTGATTGATCTCCAGTTGAAATATGTTTGTTTTTCCAGAAGAGTGAGCAAAAAAAGACTACATTAATTATTATTATTGTTTCATTCTATTATATGGTTCCAATTACTTTTCTGATTACTTTCATTTTCGTTGTATTAGTTTTGAAGCTCTTACTATATCTCTCTCTTTCCATCTGAACTTCTCTATCCCTCTCTCTATCTCTCTCTCTCTCTCTCTCTCTCTCTCTCTCTGTCTCTCTCTACCTACGTCTCTCCTTTTCTCTCTGTCTACTGAAGTAAAAGTACAACCACAGAAAATGAAGTATAAAATCTGTATTATTTACGATTTTGTTTTTTTTTTTTTTTAAATAATTTTTTGATGTTCTGTAAAGGGTTAAAAACACAGTATTAAACTAAAAAAAAAATAGTTGTAAAGACAAAGAAAACGAAGAAAAGCAAAAATAAATGAGAAGCGATAACAATAGCGATTCAAAATAAATGGCACTCATATCGATAACGATAACATAAAGAGCTAAGCAAAAACTATCGATCGATCGATTGCAAGCAAAAACTGAAACTGAAAATACCTAAAAAAAAAAAAAAAAAAAATATCAAATAAAATACGAAAAATTGCAAAATACAAATACAAAAATACAAAAAAAAAAAAATTAAAAACGAAACGTAAAGAAGTTGATGTTGGATTTTTGTTTGGTGTTTGTTCCAGGAAACGTCCGAATCGCCCCAACAACACGCTGTGGGCGTTGGCGCGGTCCTCGGCGGCGGCATGAGCAGCAGCAGCAGCAGCAGCGCAGCCGCCGCCGCCGCAGCCGTTGCCGCCGCAGCCGCAGCCGCTGCCCACGAGCAGCAGCCGCAAACGTCGCCACCGCCGCCGTTGCACCTGTTGCCATGCATATACTGCGGCGCCGCCTTCCCCAACCAAAACAAACTTACGCGTCACCTCCTCTCGCACTCGCTGAAGACGCTCGAGTATCGCGAGCCCGCCTCTCATGCGGCACTGCTCCACTCGCAGATGCGCACGGCCCACGACCTCAACATTGGCGCCTTATCGCAACCGTTTGCCTTCCAGGCGGCGATGGCAGCCAGCACCGGCAGCACGGATCCGCAGGATCAGGCGGCCGCTGTGGCCGCCGCCTTGGGCCTTGAAATGGAGATAGCGCTGCACGGCGTCAGCTGCACCATACAAAGCTTGACGGCCAGCTGCCTGGAGGCAGCTGCAGGCAGTGGGGCATCCGGCTCCAGTGGTGCTGGCGGTCGACTCGGATTAAGCGGCTCATCCACATCGGGCAATGGTGGCCTTGGGTCCGCAACAGCCGGAATGCTGCTGGGCAGCGGTTCAGCTGGTGGTAGTGGCTGTGGCGGCAGCGGTGGTGGTGGTGGTGGCATGGGCGGCAGTGGTGGTTGCGGCGGTGGCTCTTCGTCGCCCTCAACGTCCGCCGCAGCGTCGGCAGCGGCGCAGTCCGGCTCGTCGGCCGCCTCGTTGCTCGGCGCGTCAAGTGATCCGAATAGTGTTGTCATGTGTAAGTTCTGTGCTAAAAGTTTTCCCGATGTTACATCACTGATCACGCATTTGTCGGTACATACAGGTGATCGACCATTTAAATGTGAGTTTTGTGGCAAAGCGTTTAAGCTGCGCCACCACATGAAAGATCATTGTCGCGTGCACACGGGTAAGTCTCTACCAACGACCCACAAGTTGGATCGATTACTATGCATATACATACAGACCCAATTCATACACATCATCGATCATCCATTGAATCCACATCCATTCTTGGAGTGAATTTAGTTGAAAGAATATTACACCAATAAGAATATATCTCTAATCACATCTTGAGTACCTTCTTTGATATTCTGAGTTTATCTTTTAAACATCATAAATATATGGCTTGCTATATATATTCTTTAAAAAAAAAACACTATAATAAACTTTGAGCCTTTTGACTTTAAAAGTTCGCTTTTAAATTTGGCTATATTCAACTTTCAGTTTTAACTTTAAGCTCGATGTCAATCCATGATTTAAATAACAGATAAGCTGTTACGCGATTTAAAATCGCCCAATCTACTATCATATCTATTTCACAACCCACAAAAAAAGATATAGATT